>OZ024808.1:15851783-16451783 GCA_964017045.1 Omphiscola glabra | reverse complement strand
AAAATATTTTTTTTTAAATAAAAGACTCATCTACATTTTTCAGCAAAAGAAAGGAACTCTAAATCCTTTGAAAGATTACTTAAGCTAAATAGTCATTTCCTGATGTACCAGTATTAAATCTACGGTATGATTAATTAATAACTTACCTATAATATTTCTAACTAATATCTTGTAAGCTCTAGTGACGTTTGTCCGCATCGTTACAATACTATTGTATTGTACGCCTTCTCACTCGAATAGAAAACAGCACTGAATACCTTCGTTTATAATCTTGAGCAGAAGGTGATATTACTATCTCGTACAAAAGGTTTTCTGTTAATCACCCCTTAAAGTAAGTTAAAGGGTAATCAATAAAAGAATTAGGAGATATTTAAATATCGGTCAATTTTAATTTGTCTTTACATAACAAATTCATACAGCATCATCGACCATTTTCTTATTTCAAGATTAAATAGTCTAGCATTAACCGATATCACACACAGACACACACACAGACACAAACATACACACACACATACACACACACACAAGATTCATGCGTAAACATAGAATTATACATGTTCGCATATCCAACATTTGTTTTTAACGTTAGAGGCAAACAAGCTGGTGGACATACAAAGAAGAGATCAAACACCATCTCCATGTATTTTTATTATGTAAGTGGCATATCCTTACTAGGAACAATGGGGTTAGATGACGATGAGATGTGTAGGGCTCAGCTTTAGTCCATGCGACACACGTTTCACAAAACATGTCACGTCTTCAAAATACATTGTCACAAACAAATTCCCCAAAATCTAGATGAGTGACGTCATTTATGAACGTCACACCTACTTTTAAACCACATTGTCATAGGTACGCTCACAGTGGTAAACATATCTAAATTTTATTTAACGTACTTAGTGTGCAATTGTTTAGACCATGCCGATAGAGAAAATTCGATGATCCAACAAGTATGAAATTATTACCTTTTATTTTTTACCTTGGTTTTAGCTTGAAGCCTCCTAAGGTTGAAGACTGATACATCTGTGCGGTAACGGATTGACGAGCCCGTGGTAGAGTCCTTGAACGCATCAGACAGCATTGCAGAATACATAATACTGAATAGTGTGGGAGCCAGGACACAGCCCTGCTTCACACCGTTTGTGACAGGGAAGGATTGAGATGACTGACCGATGTCCTGCAATCCAGCCATCATGCAGCTCACGGATGATGTTGGTGAATTTGTATGGGCATTGGTACTTCTTCACGATTTTCCAAAGGCCACCTCTATTGACCCCGTGAAAAGCCTTATTCAGGTCGATAAATGTGGAATATAGGTCCGTAGTTTGCTCCTGACATTACTCTTGGAGCTGCCTGGCAGCAAACACAATATCGAGAGTCCCACATTCTTTTTGGAAAACGCATTGACTTTCAACAAATCTTTCAAAAACCAAAAGCAAAAAATATTACTCACCAAACAAATAATATTTCCTCCATCTTCCTTATGACAAACAGGGAAAACACATTTTTTTATGATGTCTGGGTTTGGAGTGGAGTTAAAATTATTTTTTTTTAAATTGCGCCATTCGCAACGAGTCTATGTGCCAAGTTTAAGCTCCATATGTTGACGGGAAGTGGGCAAAGCTACAGGTATTGAAAACATTTGCTCACATTGCATTTTGTATGACAAAAGTTGGCTTTATGATTTTTTTCCTTGTTTGTTTGTTGTTGTGGTTTTTGTTTGTTTGTTGGGTTTTGTTGTTGTTGTTTTTTTTTTTGCATTAAAAGAACAAAAATGTCACGTTTATATCATCAACATTTAGGTTACGTTTATTCTGGAAAGAGCAACTCAGCATTTACACCAACAAAGAAAAAACATTTCGTTAACAGGCAAATATTCAGTTAATTTCTTTTTCAAAGTACTTTACTCAAACTGTGATAAAATTCAGACAGTCCAACCATATTCACTAAAACACAACCAACCGTGTGTGTGGACCTGTCCGTCTGTTGAGCGGGTTGGTGGATATTGTGCTGCCCTCTGTAAGATCGGGTAAGGGACGTAATGCATGTCTCCTTAAAATACTTGAAGCGTATCTTCAGCTTTTGCTAAGTTACGCAAAACAAAATTTTGTACTTCCTCAGATTGGGCAACAACTTCCAACCAAGCAGCACTCGCATCGAACTTGTTGTAGGCTTTGACATCGTATATTTTACGTCTATGGATTTGATGGCAACTCTAACAGTGTTCGGTGTTACATTTTAATAATTTAATGTTTTGAAATCCAAAAAAAAAATTCTTTAAACCTCCGTTAGTAAATTATACATCGCATATGTCTGTATAGAAGACATATTTTTATAATTTTCTAAAACTACAGACTAAGAGTGTCTTAAAAGCACTCGTAGAATAAAATTTTTAATGGTCTGGGTACATGGGCTTTATGAGAAAGTGTCCACTGGAAATCAGGGCTAGAAAACAAAAATCTTGTTGAAGAGTGTATGGCTTCCCTCCAAACATATATATTTCATGCAAAGTGTGTCTAATAATTCTACTTATCCTGTTCATACAAAATAAATTTACACATTTCATCAATTTTAAACCCTTAGCTATAATCGTGTTGGTTAAAATTTAGAAGGAGAATCAAACATTTTTAACCAAATCATCAGATTACAATATAGGATATATATATATATATATTTATATATATATAAATGTAAAGCATTTGGAACTTGGCAAACGTAAAGTTTTTCCTACTTTATTATTTAAATTGAAAGGAAAAGCATCTCTAAATTCAGAAGTTACAACAAACAGTGACTATACATTCATCATCCATTGTTAATTGTATGTCCTTACATGACATGAACGAAAGGGAGAGAAGTGAAATTCTATTTATTTCCCCCGTTCATTATCGGGACCCAAACTTTCAAAATCTTTCAAGGGCTACAACTCGGCTTTTTCCCCCGTTCTTTTTGCAGCATTGTTGTTGGATTTTTAGTAAAATTGTGATAACTTCAGACATTTCATCCATGTCCAGTAAAATACAACCATCTGTTTGTAGAGCTGTTTTTCGGTCCAGCGAAAGGGTGGAAAAGTCAAGGACATCTTGTGTAGCAAACAGCAAAACCAGGTAAGGGAAGTAATGCATGCATTCCTAAAATACTTTTTACCTTTAAAAAAAAAAAAGAAATCATGTCTCTAAATTCTACCAAGACCGATAATCTAAAATGTAAAACATACAATTCTAAAGCAAACCCTAAACTTTATGTGGTTGTTCTTTGCCATAAAATAATAATAAATCAAATTTAGCCAGAATATATAGAAAGAAAAACAAAAATGATCTTTAATACTTGTATTAAAACTGTTTTAAAGTATTATAATTTTTTTTAAACAAAAGTCCGAAAATTATAGGTCATCGCTGATGTCCTTCGCACACGTCTGTACAGAGAGCAATGTTAATACGAGACTGTTTCTAAATTTATCTCAATATTCGGACCTATTTTTTTTGCTTCAATATAAAAAAAACTCAACATTGACTAACGTTATAACTTCTGTATATTTCTATGTTAAAATAGTAATAATAAACTCTCTGAGATTTTGAACGCTTCCTTATTACAGATGAGGAATCTTGAGGAATGCCAAAGATTTTTGTGCAACAAATCAACTAGAATGTATACACCAGTCCAATGGAATCAGATCTAGTCATCTAATGCAAACCCTTATTGAAGGTGAGCTCTACTATCACACGAGTCTGCCAATTTCAAGTGAATAAAAACAAGTTACTTAGATATAACGCTCATATAGAATGCCAGCAAATTTACCACGGCTTTGTTAGGGTTAGTATTGAAAAAAAAAATCCTCTAAAGCATTTTAAATTGTTGGACTGCGATAAAGCTTTAAATTAGATTAAATAGACACTAACAATCGGTTTCAATATAACAATGTATTTTAAGCTTTAATAATAATTTTACTTTATACACAAGTAGACGTTTCGGCAATTGCCTTCATCATTACAACAACAAAACATTTAAACAATTATAAATTAAATGTACATAATATATATATTTATACATATAACCTACCTAAAAATAGAAAAATAGGAGTTGGCGCAAAAGGCAAACAGAAACAAAGTAAAGAAGAATTTTAAAGGAAGTGACTTGAAGTAAAATGTAAAAAACCAATCAGGAAAAGGACATGGCAGTTACGTAAAATAATGGATTTATTTTATCCCAATTGGCGTCAACGTACCAAATCTTGTTATTAATTTATTCTCCATATAGATCCTATCTGGCGTGTTACTAGTACACAGTATACCAGTAACTGCGATGTCTAAAATGCCCTAATGGTTAGTGCTATTGAAATGGTTGCGTATAATTTACCGCACTTTTTACAAAGGATGGTGTAAATCGCCTAGCATCATCGGCGTACACAAAAATTTAGAGATCTGTCAAAAAACACTTCACTAAACAAAAAAGTTCTACTATAAAAAGCCAGACTTATAATAACTCTTGTTAACATTGTTTCGGGACCAATCTTGTTTCAATTGAGGTTCAAGCTGAGTACAGACAAGAAACATTATTTATAGACAAATTTAAGTTTTAAAAAACGTAATATATATATATATATATATATATATATATATATATCTAAAAGATATTCACCAACTTTAAATATATGGTCGTTTATGAATTAACTAAAATAAAATCTCTATTCCAAAAAAGGGTCATTATAGTTTGCCTTGATACATATAAATATTCAAGTTATTTTTTTTCAAAATGTACCCCATTACCGTGAGAAGGCATTTGCAATAAAGATGCCTTTATAATTTTTACTATTGGCGCATTGGGTTCCAGAAGGTCTTAATACCTAATGCTTTATAGTAGTGGGTATTTTAAGTTGGATAACTAACAAACTTAATTTTTTTTTAATTATCTTATTAAATTCGGTTGAAAACGCCAAAGCTTAGCGTTTGACAAAAAATAAAACTTTGAGGCCCCCCCCCCCCCCCATTTTTTTTACTCTTGTAAAAAAAGTATATGGACATCATTCGTTTGAAATCCACTGATATTTTAAATATTATGAAAGGTGTGTTTACCACGATTTTTTTATTAATAGTCAAGTTAAAAGTTTAAAAGTTAACCCCTTAAAATCATTTAGAAAATGAAAGAGATAAAGCATATATAACAAAAATTAAATCTATGCTCCCGGTCTCGACAGTGGTAAATATTGTGAGTTTTTAAAGCTACATTCTCAAGTGCATCTGTATCATGCTTGCTCTAGATCGGTCCATTAATTTAAATTTTATTTATAGCTCATATAAAAGCGAAACTTGAACGGGAAATTTTTATTTGTTCAATTCTTACCCTTTCAACATTTTCATCTAGATAATGAAATGAAACAACTACGTTTGATCAAGATCCATTAGTACACGTAGAAATTAATGCAGTACACAAAGTCATATTTTTGTATTTACATAGTTATAATTGGAGGATTTAATCTCTTAATTTTAGACTATGGCTCGTTCTAGAAACAGTCCATAATAAAGGACGATACCAACGTTTAAAAATAATACCAAATAAAACGACAATCAAGGCCAGAGCTAATTACAATTAATAACTTTTTGGTGAAATCTCTTCTTTGGAGATCTTCAAACTCATTGCCCTGGTAACAGCGCATGCTGTATATATTTCTGGATCTTCTTCTGGAGATTCAATGAGACAGGGTTCTTGAGTTACGATGGGTTCGGCTATCACCTTCCCACCAGCTAAGTCGTTGCCTAGCAACAACGAGATGCCGTCCAATGGTAATGTTGGTCGGACACCTACAACCACAGGTCCGGAAACTAGGTCTGATTTGAGTTGGATGAGATGTAGAGGTACATCAATACATCCTAGATCTACGCCTCTCAACAGTATGTTGCTTCCAGTAGCAGTAGATGCAGATAAGGGAAGTCAACAAAGGGATATTTTTTTTCTAGCCGCCCCAACACGGAACCGACTTGAAAGAGGTCATGCACGTGGAAGGCGGGCAAAGCGTCTTAAAATACGTCATCCCTTATAACAATAGTAGATCTATATCATACCAAAAGGATACATGGATGAACATATGATATATTTTTTTATAAATTTAATTCAGACATAAAATAAATCAATATTATTATTTACAAATTGATGAAAACCGGTATGACGTTTTAATGTTTTTCATTGTTCAGTTTCTTGCAACATTTATAATTATAAAACTCAGTAACAAAAAATGATGGTAATAAAAAAGTAAATCTAGACAGAAACTTTGTGTATGTGGCACAATAATAAAGGTTATAATGAATATACAGCATGTTGATAGTTTTATTAAAACGAGAAACGCTACTATTGACTGAAATAGGTAACAAAATTAATAAGGGAACTCTTAATACTGTAAGACCCTGGCTACGCCAAGGCATCCTTAATAAACGCCCTGATCTCTCCAATGATTCTAATTTAAAGCTTAAGACCCCTTTTAACATACAATAGACTGTAGTTTCCTAAAATGTTACAACGGGTATTTTCGTATATTTAAAGAATATGATTGCATTAAACTGCTATTCTTTTGTTGTTTTTAAAAGCACATAAACGGAGATTTATTTACAATGCGTGCACCAAACATAAATTGCCCCAAAACCTTCCTTTAATAGATGGTTGAAAGCGCACCTTTCTTAAAAAAAGCCTTATTAAGAATGCGTACGCCGACGTCCCTGGAGGCCATTCAATATGACAACGACAAACTACTCTTTACTCGCTACTTTTGACGGCTTTTAAAATACAGCTTTTGGGATAAAGTGACTGTGACCAAACTTTCCAGGAACCATCCATAGGTCAGGAGGAATGACTATGTCAATTTGTTTGCGATCCATTGCATAGTTTTCTATTGTGACTGATCGACCCATCTACAACTAAACAAATAAAGTCACACTGAGATTTATACAAAAAAATATTCACTCTATAACTTTCTCGTAAGGTCAATAATAAAATAATAGCTTTAGAAAAAATAGTTTTTCTCGAACACGAGTTTAGGCGCACTAAAAAGTAAAATTAATTTGATAAAACTTTAATACGCAAAGAAAGTATATGCAGACGGGTTAGGGTTGTAGAGCGCTTATGAAGACGAAGGATTTCGATTAATGAAGTAGAAACCTAAATATGCTCTTTTTTTCTTTCTAATTTTACAAAATATTTTCTGCTCAGAACATTTTTGAGTGATGAATTTCAAAAATTTAAGTGTTTTAGTTGCACCTTTCATGACACGGTTCAAAGCTCTCATTGAGTCGTTGGGCCAACTCAGACAATGACAACAAAGGACAATAACATCATACTAAAACATAAAATGGGCTTTGTGTGTGTTCTAACAAGGTGTCTCTTAACCCACCACTCTATTGGAATTTTAATGTCCAGCTAGATTTATTCATCACAATTCATCAGCTGTCCGGACTTTGCAGGAGTGTATTGGTGATGTCAAGTCATGGATGATACTCAGCAAGTTGAAACTTAACGATGACAAAACGGAAGCACTTCTTATTCATGATCACAAATCATCCTCTAACTCAGCTCTCCCCACCTCATTTCAAGTAGGTAACTCAGACATACAGTTTACATACTCAACTAGGAATCTTGGTTATATTCTGTCTAACAACATGTCTCTAGATAAACATATATCTCACATTTGTCGCTCTGCATACACTGCTATCCGTCAGATCAGCTCCATCCGCCACTACCTCACAGTTAGTGCAACAAAAACCTTAGTCTGTGCTCTTGTTCTCTCTCGTCTTGACTACTGCAACTCTCTTCTGTCAGGCTCACCAAAACACTTCTTAGAAAGATTACAAAAGGTTCAAAACTCAGCTGCTAGGCTAGTTTTAAAGGCAAAAAAACGTGATCACGTCACACCACTACTTCATTCACTTCATTGGCTCCCTGTACAAGCACGGATTGATTATAAACTCTCTGTTCTGTGCCACCACTTTTTCTCGAATTCCTGCCCTTCATATCTAACCGAAATTCTCTCTGTCTATTCACCCCTTCGACAGCTTCGCTCCTCCGCAGACGATCGTATTCTTTCTGTCCCTAAGACTCGCACAAAAACATACGGTGAAAGATCTTTCTCTTACTGTGCCCCCAAACAATGGAATTCTCTTCCACTACACATCAGAAATATATCAACCATCACAGCCTTCAAAACTGCACTCAAAACACACCTCTTTAAACTTTACTATCCTGACTGATTCCCCCTCTGAAAGTTAAACGATGCTGCTGAGTGCCGTCCATGGCTTCACATGTAAATTGTTATGGAATGGTTGGTTTTTAATTTATATTTTTAAGTTCATTTTAATTTGCATGTACAGCGTGGTGAGCCCAGCCCTAGGCTGGGGTACCACGCTATAGAAAACTACCCATAATAATAATAATAATAATAATAATATCTTATTATTTTTTTCCCCTCTTCCATTTCTAATGGTGAAATTCACGAATAAAATTGAGTGGAGGAAAAAAACAACTCAATATAAAACTTCGTAGCAAAGCGATGGAGATGAGATGTTTCAGAAGTATTCTTGGCATCTGCTATAGAGACCACATCACCAATGAACAAGTGAAAGAGAGGATTCGTCAAGCAATTGGGCAGTACGATGACCTCCTTGTGTTGGTAAAAAAGCGAAAACTTGAATGGTTTGGCCACGTAACAAGGAAACAAGGGCTCGCCAAAGAAATCATGAAGGACACAACTAGCGGAGGGAGAAGAAGAGGAAGACAGAGAAAAAGATGGGAAGATAACATCAAAGAGTGGACGGGATTAAAACTAGGCGATGCTGTACGTAGTGCAGAAGACCGAGAGGAATGGAGAAGGATAGTTTTCGTGTCATCTGTGGCACCCCAACGGTCCAAGGACCAGGGGACATGATGATGATGATGAGCAAAGCGTACTATGTTTTCATACTTCACTTCAGTCCAAATTTCAATAGTAATTTTTTTTTCTTCGCACAGAGCTTTTCCATGTGTTCAACCGTGTTATGTCGACATAGACAATATCTGAAAACTGCCTCCCCCACACTCTGTTTTTTTTTATCTTCAATTTTTAAAAAGTTGTTAATGTTTGATTTGAAATTTATTTTTTGCGCCCCATTGCCGTCCAACAAGGCCGCTAGGTATTGACGTAAACGTCGGCGTTGTGCGTGCGTGTTACGTAGCGATACGGTTTGGAAAGTTTAATCAGTGTTCAGATTTTGGCCCGTATGATAAACGATCCGTAACAAAGGACTTAGAGAATAGTATGCAAAGAAGGCAATACCAAAGTTATAGCTACTAACAATATATAATTTAATAATACAGATGACCTTACAAAATAAAAATTTAAAAAAGTACAGCTTTAAATACAGAAAGAAAAAAAAATTGTACCGACTTACAGCAGGTGTTTAAAAAAAAGTACACTCCTAAAAATACAAAATATTAATTTACACAAACACAATTATATAAAAATATCGTATAGCAAACTAAATATAGCGAAAAATCGCGCTCTCGCTTTACCTTTCATAATCACCGAGGAACCGGGTCCTAACTGGGACGGGGGCCTAGTGAGAAAACGTGATCTTACTTGGTAAGGGGATCACAGCGGGCAATGGATCCCAGCTGTAATGGGATACCATCAGGAACGAGATCCCACCAAGGAACGGGATCCTACCAAGGAACGGGATCCCACCCAGGAACGGGATCCCACCAAGGAACGGGATCACACCAAGGAACAGGATCACACCAGGAACGGCTGTACAATTTGTTTTACGAATGCAGTTTTGGGAAAAGCCGGATATATTAACTAGTTGATAATAAATGTGCAAAAAAAGATAGTCTCGACTTGAGACTAAAGGGAGAAATGCTACGTCACCTGAGAGTACTGTACATTACAGGATAGCGCATGTAGGCAAAATGCCCGAGAACCCCTCGAGCTCAACGTTTCCTCAAGATCAGACATGAAACGCTTCCGTAGGTCATCGTCTGCCTTTTACTTGCAGTGTTTGTGAACATGATAGCTATATATCTATTAGTTGATCACGCCAAAGCATTGGGTACTCTTGGACGGGGATATATTTATTGGAGATTTATATGGACATCTAGTTAGGGGTACAACAGTTATGATGACGAACATGTAATATTTAAGGGTTACTATGCGTATAAAAGTGGGGAAGCAAAGGTGTTTGAAAAAGGGGGCGGGGTTCTTGGAGGTGGTGTCAAAAAGCTTGGAATGCCCCATGAGGCACTAACACTAGCTACGTCACTGAGTACAAATATCGTCATGACACAGGTATAATACTCTAGGGCTCCTGCGTTTTGTATTCATAAATATTATTATATGATGGCACACGTAAAATGCTTAAACCATGTCAACATTTCACCTGTTATTCCTTTTGTCTACAAAATTGTATGTCTCCCGATATAATTCGTGAGAGGTGCAATTAACTATGTTTGTTGGAAAAAGGTGTGTGCTCAATCAATGGCTTCGATAGCATATTTTGTTTACCTTTTAAACTTGTATCTAAAATTAGTTGGTTAATGTTACACTCAACGACCATTGTCTCGAGATCGCCTTCATAATCTCGACGGTTTTTTTTTCAATGGTTGTATTTAAGGGGTTTGTGTCGTGATTCAGCTGGTAGATTTGAATGAATTATGTGCCAAAGACTTTTGGGGGGACAGTTTAGCATCATGAAATTTCCAATTCACTTCATACTGGGTAAATCACCTTCGTTTCCTCACAATTATTAGTTTTTGAAATATTCATCTCTTCCTTCAAAATAAAAAAAAAAATCTAATTAAAGTAAAAATTCAGTTAAATAAATATGTCGATTCTAAGTTTATGTAATTGTTTAAAAAGAATAATATTACTTCATAATGCAATAATAGAAAAAAAATAATATCGAAGTAATTTGTTAACAATTGGCTATTTTTAAAGTTTTTAAACATCATATATAGTAAAAGAGGTAACTAGTTAAAGGGGTTAAAATATTGCGTTTGAATAAATCCATATCGTTTGTTTTCCGATTCAATCAATATAGTGATTATATGAATTAACTTCAAGAGAAATTTTGTCTACAGTTCTATTCAGTTGCGTTTGTCCCGTTCAGCTGACAATGTCTTCCAAAGATTTCACCATCAATTTCGTAAAATTCGAGCCCAAACACTGTGGACCAACTCGTTTAAGCTCGGGATGGATCGCAAAGTCTAAGTCTTATTGTGCTTTTAATTGTAGGACCAGGTAATTTACATTTATAAAAATGAATCATCCTCTCATCGGCAGACTAGAAAAATGCTCTCTATCCAAGTACATACTAACAGCCCAACATTCGCTGCATCAGAAATAGATAAATATTAAAGAAGCCATGTATTGCCTATTTCAGTTATGGCGAAGTTTGCCGAGGATTCATGTACAACAAAGTCACCAGATTGTGTACGCCATCATCAGGTTTGAGTGGCAGCTATCCGGTACCAAATCTCATTGAAGGGGACCTCTACCTGATGAGGAGTTCGGACATTTATCTAGACTTTGGGTGAGTAGTTTAGGGATTTTTATATACAGTTTTACCAACTTTCAGTTAATTGTATTTGTAAGCCTTCAACAGCTAACGTGCAGAGACTGATAAACTTAAATAGATATTTCATTCACAAGAAACGGTAGGCCTGTTCAGTAACGGAAATGTCCACTTTTTTAAATTGTCCTTCGTCAGGTGTTTCTCTACCCACTGTATATTATTTAATTGCTTCAACCTGAACGCTGTCCTACCCGCAGTTATCTTAAATATCACTTAGCAAGCATTGGTATGGAACCCGCAAGGATCAAGACCCAAAAGCATCTATCGGAGAGACGTCAGTCAAGATGTTGTAAAGATAAGAAAGAAGTGAAAAGAGTAATAGAAGATAGCAAGGTAATAGAAGGCCTGGCAATATGTTACTTCCGGCGAGCATCAAGATGGCTGCCTTAGATACTTATGTGTACCGAAATTGTTAAAAAAATAGGAAAGTGTTCTATAATTATTGTTATAATAATGAAAAATTCAATTCGGGACACTAAGAACTGTCTAGAGAACGGGACTACGCCTTGCAGGCATGTATAGGCTCGAGCTCTAGATCATATAGTACTTTTAATGTGTGTTAGCCTGATTCTCAGTATATTTATATCGTGATATTCGCCATGGATCGCTGCTTTCATCGAGTTACGTTTTTTGTCCCTCCCAACTTCAGACTTATAATGTTGGCTTTTCTTCGTTGTGAAGCTCTATGAAAATTGCCGCTATCTTGTTAACCGGACAATCATGCAAGCTGCTGGTGACACATTCCGACCCCATGATGGTAATCGACATGTTCTGATATACACACGTGACCGCCTATTGTCAATGAATGTCCAGCGTACGCACTTGACCGCTGACCTCGTGTGTCGACTGAAGGAACTTTCCATTGGTCGAGGCCTACCCCGGAAACGTACCCATCGTGGTGGTAGACGGAAAATAAAACAACATGGCAATCCTTCATCCTCAAGATTTACTCAACGCTTTTCTAACCCAAACAACCTCATTCGCATCGACACCTCTCCACCTTCAAGCAACAGACAGCTTCGCATCGCCTCATTTAATGCTCAGTCGCTTGGCCCTTGTGAGAAACGTATCGCAGTCTCCGAATTTATCACAGATAGGCGAATTGACATTCTGTTTATCCAGGAGACCTGGTTTCGGCTGACTGGCGATGAAGGAAAATGTACTGATCTCGCTCCCCCTGGTTATTCTGCCAGATCATTTCCTCGTGCAACTCGTGGTGGTGGCCTTGCTGTCATCTATAATGACACGTTGTCCCGTTATCTAGCCTTTGTCACAGAGTTTTCGTTTGCTCACACATCGTTTGAAGCGGTTCAACTTACCTTGTCGGTGCCCCAGCAGATCGTTCATTTTATATGCATTTATCGCATCTGCCCTAGCAGGAAAAATAAACTTACTGATGCTGTGTTTCATCGGGAGTTCCCGGATCTGCTGGATCATTGCAACACATTGGCTGGCACTTATATTGTAGTAGGGGATATGAACATTCACTTCGACCAGCCACAGAATCCCTCCACTGCTAAATTGATTGATCTTTTGGACTTATTTTGTCTTAAGCAATTAGTCGACCAACCGACTCATAATCGTGGACATATTATTGATTGGGTGCTGCATAGGCCTCATGATTTTGTAGTTACCTCTACTTCAGTCACTCAAGAGCTTTCCTCAGACCACTTCTGTGTTGTTTGTGAGCTTAACGTTAATGCATCCTCTCCTCTCCTTCAATCCAGGGAGGTCCGCAGTTTGTGTACTATAAAAAGGGATGCCTTTAAGCGTGATCTGAGTTTGGAAGTGTCCCCTGCCCTCTGCCCTACTTTGGAAACACTACACAGTGCATTGCGCACTGTGCTTGAACGGCATGCCCCCCTAACCCGCCGTATTGTTAGGTCAGCACGGTCAGCTCCCTGGTATGCAACCATAAGGGAGGAACTACGCAGTGCCAAGAAAGAGCGGCGTAGCGCGGAAAAGAAGTGGCTTAGGTCAGGTCTTGTTGTTTTTAGGCAGATGTATTATGCTGCCAAGAAACGTGTGACCAAAATTGTTTGTCGAGCAAAAACTTTGTATTTTAGCCAAAAGATAATTATGGGTAAAACCTGCAAGCAGTTGTTCGATGTTTGTAGCAATCTCAGAGGGATTAACAAAGGAATTGCTCTTCCTTCAGTGTATCCGTTGCCCCAGCAACCAGAGATGTTCTGCAATTTCTATACAAGCAAAGTTGCTGACATCCGCGCTGAGCTTGATTGTCTTGACATACCCCCCTTAGAATTGCCACCCTTTTCTTGTGTTAGTTCACATTTCGAAATTTTTAAGCCGGTTTCAGAACAGGAGGTCAAAATTACTATTCTGGAGTCTAAGCCTACGTCATGTTCTTTGGACCCCATCCCCACCCCCCTGTTGGTTGAGTCGTTAGATCATTTGCTCCCAACGATAACCAACATAGTCATTGAAAGCTTGTCATCGGGCACTGTTCCATCTATTTGTAAGTCAGCTGTCATCAAACCATTGCTTAAGAAGCCTGGTCTGGATGAAAATAATTTTAAAAACTATAGACCTGTATCTCACTTATCATTTTTGTCTAAGGTCATTGAAAAACTAGTTCTAAAACAACTTTTTGCTTACTTAAATGACAACTCTCTTCTCAGTCCTAATCAATCAGCCTATAGACCTTTCCATAGCACTGAGACGGCTCTCTTGAAAGTCACCAATGACCTCTTGCTTGCATTGAACAGTGGTGATGTCTCCCTCCTGATCCTCTTGGACCTCAGTGCGGCCTTTGACACTGTCGACCATGAAACCCTTTACAAAACGCTTGAAAATTACTTTGGCATTTCTGGTTCTGTTTTGTCTTGGTTTAGGTCGTTCCTCTCTGATAGAACGCAGGCAGTCGCTGTCGATGGCTGTATCTCCAGCAGTGCTGACTTGGTGTATGGAGTGCCACAGGGGTCCGTTTTGGGCCCGGTTCTATTTACAATGTATACCAGGCCACTGCTCCTCTTGCTCGAGAGGCATGCTGTTGGGAGCCAGTCTTTCGCGGATGATACGCAACTATACAAGCATACCCATCCCTCTCTTGTAGATTCAGCTGTCCGGACTTTGCAGGAGTGTATTGGTGATGTCAAGTCATGGATGATACTCAGCAAGTTGAAACTTAACGATGACAAAACGGAAGCACTTCTTATTCATGATCACAAATCATCCTCTAACTCAGCTCTCCCCACCTCATTTCAAGTAGGTAACTCAGACATACAGTTTACATACTCAACTAGGAATCTTGGTTATATTCTGTCTAACAACATGTCTCTAGATAAACATATATCTCACATTTGTCGCTCTGCATACACTGCTATCCGTCAGATCAGCTCCATCCGCCACTACCTCACAGTTAGTGCAACAAAAACCTTAGTCTGTGCTCTTGTTCTCTCTCGTCTTGACTACTGCAACTCTCTTCTGTCAGGCTCACCAAAACACTTCTTAGAAAGATTACAAAAGGTTCAAAACTCAGCTGCTAGGCTAGTTTTAAAGGCAAAAAAACGTGATCACGTCACACCACTACTTCATTCACTTCATTGGCTCCCTGTACAAGCACGGATTGATTATAAACTCTCTGTTCTGTGCCACCACTTTTTCTCGAATTCCTGCCCTTCATATCTAACCGAAATTCTCTCTGTCTATTCACCCCTTCGACAGCTTCGCTCCTCCGCAGACGATCGTATTCTTTCTGTCCCTAAGACTCGCACAAAAACATACGGTGAAAGATCTTTCTCTTACTGTGCCCCCAAACAATGGAATTCTCTTCCACTACACATCAGAAATATATCAACCATCACAGCCTTCAAAACTGCACTCAAAACACACCTCTTTAAACTTTACTATCCTGACTGATTCCCCCTCTGAAAGTTAAACGATGCTGCTGAGTGCCGTCCATGGCTTCACATGTAAATTGTTATGGAATGGTTGGTTTTTAATTTATATTTTTAAGTTCATTTTAATTTGCATGTACAGCGTGGTGAGCCCAGCCCTAGGCTGGGGTACCACGCTATAGAAAACTACCCATAATAATAATAATAATAATGTAATGTCTCAAGCTGCACTGAGAACTGAAAAGGTAAAGAAGAAGAAGGTGACGATGCACTAACTTCTTCAACGCAATCCTTTTGTTGGAGTTTTCGGTTATCCGAAACTAGGTTATCCGAACCAAACATTCAGTTCAAATATTTGACATTCTACTGTACGTTTGTTTTGTTTTGGGGCTACATTCAAATGTAAGGAACACTCATCCCTGTTGCGATACAGCTCATGCAGGGCTTTTGCCTGCCTCACCACATCCTTCCACTCAAACCTACTAACTGATGCTTTTATTTTCATGCTTGGCTTCCCAGCTGCTGTAAATCACTCTTCACGTCATGCATCCAATCTAATCTTTAAGTCTATCTTTGAGCCGTTTTCCTCCGGGATTTTTGGTTTCCCCTCTTCACTCCTCTGTCGTTTGTCATTCTTTCTAAGTGTCCCGCCCAGCGTAGCCTGGCCTTTTATAGACTATACAATTCATGGTTGTTTCGTATTCTCCATCATATTCATACTTTTTTGGTCCGTTAATTTTCCCGTGAACTTTTCTCTTCCACGTGTTTAAGAGGTTTTCTGCCGATTTTTTTAGGGTCCAAGATTTACTTGCGTCTGTTATAATTAGTCTGATTACAATTTTAACTATAGGATTCTCAGTTCTTCTTGTAATGTTTTTACTTTTGAGTATTTTCTGACTAATATGGCTAAAGGTGAACGTGCATCGACAAATCTTTGTTGATCATAAGGAACAAACTAAGAAGTTGGTCCTTGCACCTAGGACTGAACATGTCAGTAACCAGATTGTAGATTGCGGTTCAAGTAGGGACTTATTTCGTATTGTGGGTCAGCTGATCGGTAAACAGAAGGATACTTCTTTGCAAAATAACATTGCTGTAGATTAGCTGCCAGGCGCTCTAAGTAAGTTCTTTATTACGAAAATTACAAAGAACAGGGAGAGAATTGACATTTGCATCGATGCTCACAAATTTTCGCCGTTCGACGGCTCTTCTATGAGCGAATTTGTGGAGGTCACTGAATCGCATCTGAAGAAAATCCTGGTTGACACCCCAAGAAAGTCATGTTTGCTCTACCCTCTTCCAACAGGGCAGTTGTACTAATGTTTGAATAAAATGCTCCCTTTCATAACTAGTTTCATAAATCAGTCTTTGACAACTGGTATTGTTCTATTCTCTTTTAAAGAGGCGTTTGTAACTCCATTGCTAAAGAAAGCAAATCTCGACCAAAATGTGTTTAAAAAGTATTGCCCCATCTCTAATCTACCATTTGTATCAACAATTCTTAGAGAAAGTCGTTCTCCGCCAGCTCTTGGATCACCTCACTCAGTGTGACATGCTTGAGCCTATCCAGTTAGCATACAAGGTGTATCACTCTACTGAGACAGCCCTTTTGCGCTTCGTAAAGGACCTTCTTTCGTCTTGTGATGACGGGCATGTATCTCTTTTGTCGTTACTTTATTTATTGGCAGCGTTCAATACGCTTGACCACGGCATATTTCTACAAAGTCTGCAAAAAAGTTCAGTTTCACCGAAACTGTCCTGAGATGGTTCCCTCGAATCTGAAAAATCGGGTTCAATCAGTTATCGCAAGCGGCTTGACCTCGAAGCAATCTATTATCGAATTCGGAGTACGTCAGGACTCGGTCCTAGGCCCTGTGCTTTTCATTATGTACGTCCAGCTTTTGGGTGCAGTGATCAAGCAGTTTTACATGCTATATCGCATGTTCGCGGATGATATCCAACTTCAGCCGTCCGTGATCCCCTCTCAGTTCCCTTAGCTTCTTAGTATGACACAGAAGACAGCGGAGTCAGTTAAGCACTCGGTGACCATAAAAAAGCTCAGACCGAGCTGATCCCAATTGCTAACGCTCAGAAGCAAAAATCTGTAAAGAACACACTATCCCTTACTCTTTCAGGTGTGCAGATTGAGTTTGCTCAAACAGTGCAAAACCTGGGTGTCTATTTAGACAGAACACTAAATATGGAAAATCGTATTAACATGCTTTGCAAGGCGATTTTTCTAGAGTTGCGCAGAATGATTCATATCAGACCTTTTTAAAGGTTTGATGCATCAAAG
Organism: Omphiscola glabra; assembly: GCA_964017045.1. Taxonomy (NCBI): domain Eukaryota; kingdom Metazoa; phylum Mollusca; class Gastropoda; family Lymnaeidae; genus Omphiscola; species Omphiscola glabra. Next base: position 16,434,045 of record OZ024808.1, on the reverse strand, counting down.
AGGCTTATGTCTGCATTCGTTATATCTCACATGGACTACTGCAACGTTCTCACGATGGGTCTTCCGGCTACACTCCTAAATAGAATTAAGAAAGCATCGAATAATGCAGTTTGCATTGTTCTGCATAAACGCAAATTTGACCATGCTAAAACACTCGGTCCACGCTCTCATAGAGTACACAATTGCAGCTCTGTGCTACCGTTGCTTGCATGACCTGGCGCCGTCCTCTCTCAAAGTTCTCATGATGCCTTATGTACCCACTCAATTACTAACTAACACACATATTCTGGTGAAGGTCGTGAGAATACTCTCTTAAGACCCCGGCTAGTAAATTGGCAACCATCTCCATCTGCTGAGCTGTGCCATACAACATTTTCCTCACATAAGGTTCACCTTCCGCCCTGGCCTCCCCCGAAAGCTCTAGTGAGGGACATTCGGTCAACAGAAGCGCCAGCGTCTCCGGGGCCAGGCTGCAATGCCGGCAGGTAGGATCCCGGTTGTTGTCGAGCCGCCAGAAGTATAAGCCTATGGGGCAATGCTCGGTGCGCATTTGCGTCACTAAGCTTTGTTGTTTGCGGCCTAACCCCCATCATGGGTCTTGTTTGCTAGGAGTCTGCAAGTTTGAATATACGCCTCTAGCGGTCGTGTTGTCTGCCCACTGCCTGTACTACTTTTTCCTAAAATGGTCCGCCAGCCAGTTCTTTATTCCAAATCCAGTCATTGGTATTTCTGGCTGAGGCTGGGCAGCCCCGGTTTTCGCAAGAGTGTCTGCTTTCACATTGCCACTGATGTTGACGTGGCCTGGGATCCATTGCACTGTTACCTTGCCTCATAGTTCACAGATTTTGCATATGTCATCAATGATGACGTCAACTAAGTGAGTGGTACCCTGTCTCTTTCCCAAGATCTCGAGAGCAGATCTTGAGTCCGAGAACACGACCACATCGAGCCCCGCAAGCTCATTTTCTCTCAGTGTGTGTTACACGCTCTCCAGTGCCCTGTGTATAGCATCAAGCTCCGCATCAAAGTTTGATACTGTTGTCCCACAGGGTCCAAGAGTTCTTGACTTTGTGCCCCCCCCCCTTTTAACTGGTTATAGTATGAGCTCACCATACCCAGCAGTACTTTCTCTCAGGTTGGCCGATCCGTCCGTGAACACTTTCACAGGTACTTTCGAGTACAAATCCATGGTTTCAAGGGCGGCCGCTCTCTGAACATGCTCAGGGCTCCGTTTAGTCACTGCCGCATCGGTCAAGGCCAAATGTATGGTGGGATGTGAGGGTTCCGCGTACGGCGGATTAACTGGGATTTGGGTCAGCCGTTCTCTATTTTGGGGCAGATCGACAGTCCTTTCAAGCTCCACGACTTGGTGCATGAATGAGGATCTTTTTAGTCTTCTGCCCGCAACCCAGTTATTCTGCATCTGAAACGACGGTTCTCTTTCTGTCAGCCGTCGGTACCTCTCTACGGTACTTAAAATTGCTTTCTCTCTCCTTATTTCGAGCGGTTCTACATTGGCCAAGACTTCTACAGCAGCTGTGGGTGTGGTCCTGAATGCGCCACAGATGAATCTCAGATCCTGATTCTGGATTCGAACCAAACTTTTCCAATGCGGTCCTGCTTGCAATGGATTGGACCGGCATGCTGTAATCCACTCAATTACTACATTTATCCGATAGTGGCATACTGTGGACTCTGTATACAGCGAGTCTGGCTTGAGACGGAAGGCGCACTTTCGCTTTTGCTGGCCCAAGAATCTGGAACGCCTTTCAATGTTACATGTATCATTCTTGTCAGTTGGTTGGGTATGCTAAACTCCTGCAGTCTCATATAGATATTTTCTTTTGATGCTGTTATAGGATCATTTTTGCACGTCCTTGAGCTTAATTAAAATTAAGTCCCATATCCCTTTTACCACACATTGTTTTATATCTTCTAATATATATATATATAATTCTATAAATAATTCCGTATATTGAAATATTATGGTTATTTGTTTAAACATTAAAAACTATACGAAATTTAAATCTGTCACATAATTGTGTCTTTAGATATAGATAGCGAAATGAACCAATTGCAACTTCATATGGTTTGTTCGTATTTGGACGAGTGATAAGTCCACTAGAGAAGGCTATTTCACTATGACGATTCACTGCACTGACTGACTTAAACGACATTTTCTTATTAAAATTAATTTAAATGAAAGAAACTTAAAGCTTTTGCTAAAATAGGCAATTCGCGCCATGGCATCATTTGCTTGTTTATTTCGATATTGCTTGCAGTCATTTACATCAAAATAATTTTAATTTAATTTCGAATATTTAACAATCCAAACACATTGAAAACAACAGATATTTGGGGTTTCCCGATAATTGTGCTTATGATTTAATAGAAATTATTCTTAGATCATATATTTTTTAATTTTAAAAAAAAAATTTGCGCATTTAAATTTATTTGATTTCCGTAAAATAAAAGAAAATCACGATCTTTGCTTTTAGGAAATCCGAACGTATTTAAATTAATTAGTCTCTGTAGCGCTATACGCCCTACTTCATTCCTTGATATATTTTTTCTTCACACACGCAAAAAGCACAATCTTTCATTCTCTGTTTTAACATTTTTGACGGCACCGACCGTTTCTTTCTTCACAGCAAATCCTGTTCCAATTGTTAGAGTGTTGCTGCCACTATAAAATTGTGTGTCTTTTGACTTCAGAATGCCTACATTTTTCTATCGAATTTTTTGCAACTCAGCATATAGATTGCAACTATTATTAGTTGATTTATCAAGTTCATTAAGACTCCAGGTCACACTACAAAATCCATATCCAGATATGGGTCAATTTCCATTAGAACAAGTCCGGTATTTATTTTGTTGTTTTGCTTTCGAAAAAAAATTTTTGTACATGGCCGGGTTGTTAGCCCTGAGCACAACCGTCTCGGTTGGGGGGGAGGGGGGCTTACCCAGTACAGCTCTCTATATGGCTGCTTTTGGATACGGTTCCTTAGACTTTGTGGATCCCTCATTTCCTACAGTAGGTTCTGATTTTGGTCAGCCCCGGGTTCTTTATTTACCAAGTACCCACGATATCTGGTGGGCTTTCCCCCATCTGGTACTAGAGGGAAGCGCTCCATGTGAGTTAAATATATAAAGTGAAATTATAAACCATCAAAATAAGGTGGATCTTGAGATTGTCATTTGTGTTGGAACGTATAAGGAAATTGGGAACAGACAGGTTATAATTTTCAGACGGAGTGCGTTCAACGACAGTGCATCCTTGAGTAGAAATAATTGAGGCAGCTCTTAAAGGGGTTTTAAGGCACTGAACTGTAATGTTTTACAGATAATTGTGTAAGGAGATGTTCATAAACTGTTTTTATAATTTTATTTCGACTTTGTATTATTTTCAAATATTGATTTGTTCGCATTTGATTAAAATTTATGCCATCTTTTCTACAGCAACCGGAGCATGTGGAACTTGTTACTATGGCGCTGGGTTACCGCCAACGTGGCCTACTTCACCAACCAACTCAACTACACGGACGCTGCTTCTGTTTGTGCTTGTCTCGACTCACATCTCTACATGGCGGACAGCATCGGAAAGTATGACCTGATTTCTGTCATTGTGAACTTTTTTGATAACGTCTGGATTGGTCTTGATGATATGACCACAGAGGGGCAATACGTGTGGTCAGGCAGTGGTCAACAACTTGATATGGGTGGGACTTTAAGAGACCATATCTTTAGTTACTCTCAGCCAGACAACAACCAGAACAATGAAGATTGTGTTTATGAACAAGAAATTTTTGGTCGTCTCAATGACGCGTCATGTTCTTTAACCATGTCCTACCTCTGCGAGAAGATGTAGTGTTCAAAAGATGTCCTACCTCAGCGAGAAGACGTATTGTTCAGAAGATGTCCTACCTCTGCGAGAAGACGTAGGTTCGGAAGATGAGAAATTTTAGGGACAACTAGTTTAGCAAAAGTAAAACCGGTATAGTAATTTAACCACTTTTAGGGGGGTGGGGGTGGTAGAGGTAAAACAAAATTAAATAATTAAAAAAACATAAAAATTAAATGTTGTAAAAAATGAAAAGATTATGTTGGAATTAATTTTCTTTTAAATATTTTTATAATGATTTAATTAGACCTACATTTGTAATTACCTGCATTTACCTCTGATGGATCACTTAGGGGGGGGGGGGTTGTGGGGTATATGACATATATTATTCGGTCCAATCTCTTTACTGAAACATCTTTCATCTACAATTTTTACTACAATAATATAGATATCAAAAATTGGATTTTAGAGGTAGCAGTTTTCAAAGAAAATGCTTTGGGAAATCTACAAAAAATAGAAAATATAACTTGATGTAACTATGTCAAGATGCCCCATAACGGTCTTATAGAAAAGAAGTCCCAGTAAGTCTGTGTCCAAGATTTTTTTGATTATCATTATATTTTATTGACCTTTGTTTCTTGTTATATATTTTCATAACTTTTCTTTGTAGGTAACTTCATTTAGAAAATGTAATAGAGAAAATTTATGAAATAATAATTACATTTTAAAGGAATATTTCATTAAGACTAAATTACATGTTAGAAATTGTACGTTACTTAGAAGTGAGATGTTGATATTGAATAGTTCACTTATTGCTCTTTTTAAAACAGACTGTGTTTTGAATTATTATTTTTTATCCCTGTGAACCATGTGATATTTTTATATGTCCTCCTTACTTCCCTAAATTTTATTCTTTTGTTGAAATTATTGTGAATTTATTTTTTACAATGATATGTACGAAGTTGATCAATAAAAATTAAAGTTGTGTCGCGTACCTTAAAATTTATTGTACGTTATATCGTTGTGTGAAGGGATTAGAATTTGCAAACAGTTTACATGGCCATGCAACAATTATGCATAGTACAATCTATTCCCTAACATCGTAGAGAAGTTTCTGATTCACTCCCCTGCCCCCAAGACAGTAAGGAAGGGCTGTTTAGACCCAAAAAAAAACTATGGTTAGTGCCATTGTGGATGTAGCAGACATTAAGGTATTATCCATAAACATGAAAAGTTTTAAGGTTTTTTTTTTTGCCAACCCATTAATAATATCGGCGTCTTCAACCCACCCCACCCCTAAACGCCCACCCACCACAAAAGATACAAATAAAAAACAGCATCATAGGAACCGTTACTTTAAAGTAAGTCTAACTTCATCATTGAGATCCGGTGGCCATTTGGGAATGTGCCCTGCGGCCATCGAAAAATAGGATTTCTCCACGTGTTTGCCAGACACATTATGTGAAGAGCTTGTCTAATTTCCTTTACACACTATGTAATAATACGAATAACATTCGTGACGGTGCCTTAAGCCGTTCTCTGACGTTCGTACACAGGATTGCGTCTCACAAGTCAACAACTCAAGTCTGTTGACATGACACTTCAAAGTCCTATTTAAAAGTCCCATTTAAAAGTCCCATTTAAAAGTCCCATTTAAAAGTCCCATTTAAAAGTCTTCTGTGACATGTCCATTTCCAAAGAAGATAGATTGATTATTGGCGAACCATGTCAACACAGATCGAGTGGCTGGTGTTGAGCATGTGACTTTATTCTATGCTCTGCTTGCATAGTGCGTCCAAATCCATAACGTATGTGTATAAAACAAGGCCTAATTTAAATTGGTCAGATTACATTTAGTTTCAGCCAATAATAGATCACTCAGTTCAAAAGAACTCGACATGTTGAATAAGTCATGATATCTTAGATAGCATCGTTTTTTTTTTTTCGTCAGTCATCAGATCTATTTCTTTTTTTTAATCTGGAACATTATTGTTTCTTGTTGTTTTTCTAATTTTTTTAATGTTTATTTTAGTACAACAGCAGTCTACTGCATCATGACTGACAAGATTTCATTGTGTCATAATTGAACAATCAATACTATACAACGACTTTAAAAAAACTCGTTTTACGCTTAAAAAGTCATTTAAATTCCAAACACTCATTTTCATTTTGAGTGGTCCCGCCTTAAGGGTTTATCTTTAAGTAGCTGGGAATTATTTTCCAGAAATGCGTATATGTAACGCTTATTTAGTGACTCCGTTAAGTGACTTTAGTTTAAAAACGTTTTAATTCTAAGTTTGTCAAGATAATTTGGATAATGAACGCTAACTTTAATGTTGCTCGTCTGATTGTTAAAGTGGATTTCAGTCATTGCTTCATTGCTCTTTGACTTTTAAAAAAAAATTACAATTAAATTAAAAATCACTCTTCTCATGAACGGTGTGTTGATTGTCATCCATTTCTTAATTTCTGGAAGTTTTAAAAGTTCAATGACCTTAATTCTTCCTTGCATCTGAAAAGGGGCATTTTAAAATTAATTTTCAGATCCTCGAATCTCTCATGAATATTCATCCTTAACCTTAAACATAACGAAGTGTAGCTCAAGTGAGTACTGCTAAAAGTTTATTTCTTAAAATATTTCTGTTTAATTCTTAGTGCACCTCGTATAAGTTTTCACTGTAACAGCGGCACTTTCTTTACGACACAACACTTCCGACGAATCTTTTCTGATCTTAAGTAATCCAAGTCACACGAAAATGTCTACAAGATTTTTCTTACAGCTGACCACGCAGACTAGAGACGATCATGTAGTGCCAGAGGAACTGTCAGGTCTTTATTTATATACATTTCTATACCAGCGTAAACTTTCCTATATTTATAGTAGGATTTACTTACGCTCACAATGACAAAGGAAAACAAGAATTATCACAAAATCTATGATTAATCAGAAATCCAACCAATTTAGACTGTTTTAAGTAAACATGGAACATTTCAGTTTCCTGGCTAATCGAGAAATTTAAATTTTGAAGATTTTAATACGTTGTTTAAACAGTGTTAAAAATCACATAATCCATACATATAGTTGCAAGGTTATCTTATCTCCTATAAAATGATAAAGTTTTTGGCGAGCCGCCAATAAAAAATAAACAAAGAAGCCAGAAAAAGTTAAATAATAACATTGGCTGTTGCTTGACAACAAAGGTGAACTATAGCTCTACTATGATGGTTTGACTTATTTTTTTTTTTCAAATCATTGATGCCAACCAGCCAAAGAACTTCGAGGTCAATGAAGATCGTTTTTTTTTTAACGGTAGAATTTAGGTCGTCTAAATGACGTGACCTGTTCGTTGGTGAGATGACGTACCTTACGCCATTTTATAACATGCGTGAAAACTGTGGCGTAAAAATGGGGTAGAGCTGTTTTTGTGTGAAAGGCGGGTGACAAAAATATCACCTTGCATAGGGTGCCACAAATCCTATCTAAGCACCTTTGAAACAATTATTGTTGTAATTTTAAGCTATATCGTGTGGTATTTAAGCAAATTTTTTATAGCAAAAATCGGTTTATCTGAAATTATAGTTCGAATTTTTATTCCCATATTCCATGAATGAACTTTTTAATAATTACAACAAAAAAGTAGCCAAAAAACAAAACCGACCCAAAAACTGTTTCAGCTCTTAAAATATAATAATTGATTCATTTATTCTTTACTTTGATAGCCTTAAAGTAAGGTTGGAGTTTTGATTCCAGAAAATATTAAGATTGGTTTGTAGTGGTTACTGTGTAAGTAAGTCTGATTGAGATAACGTAGAAATATTAAGAATCGAGTCACAAAATTATATTCTAAACATATTTAGATGCTTGGTTGTTTTTTTTCGTTTTTATTAAGCTTTCAATTTTGTCTGTCTGCTTGTTTATCTGGGTTAAATCTTGTAACTAACTGTTCGACCTGTTTCCTTCATCTGATGGACTTGAAATGCTGCATGGCTTCTCAATCCGGTGACAATACAACTCTTCATGATCAGTAGGTCAACAGCTACCCCTACTGACCCTTGAGTGACATCTTCGTGTCAAATCTTTACATCTCAAATTTGACCCATTTCCTAATCTCAAAATAAGCTGAATCTTTGTACACGTACCCGCCCCCCGATGACAGTAAGATTTTCAAGCTAGCAAGTAAAATCGTATAAACTAAGTCTTCTCGAAGAGGTAGGACATTATCTCAATCCTACGGCTTCTCGCAGAGGTAGGACATGGTTGCAGAACACGAACCGTCATTGAGACGACCAAAATTTTCTTGTTCAAAGACACAATCTTCATTGTTCTGGTTGTTGTCTGGCTGGAAGACATCAAAGATGAGGGATTTTAAAAACCACATATCAAGTTGTTGACCACTGCCTGACCACACGTATTGCCCCTCTGTGGCCATATCATCAAGGCCAATCCAGACGTTATCAGATAAGTCTACAATGTTCGAGATAAGTAAATATTTGTCGATGCTGTCCGCCATGTAGAGATGTGAGTCGAGACAAGCACAGACAGAAGCAGCGTCAGTGTAGTTGAGTTTGTTGGTGTAGTAGGCCACGTTGGCAGATACAAAGCTTGAGATCGTCTGGAAGCTGAAACAAATACATTGAAAAAAATGTGGTTCTTATTCATGTTGAAGATATTTGAAGTGAAAATCAATGTCGTTAAATAATATGTGAAGCCATTGAACATTTTTTAGGAATTTTGAGCTAAATAAATTGTTTTACATCGTTTATTTAAGACAACGATGACGTCGAGTGATTTAAGCAACGCATAATTTAGTTATTTAGTTTCCAGCTGTTAGATACGCAAGCAAGTTTCTGGAGTTACCACACCACAGGATACGGTGGGATGTCACGGGGGGGGGGCGTAAAAACCTTAGTAGATTTAGGTATTGATTGGGACCACCTTTAAGGATTGTGGTGAATTATATCGGAAAACTTTTTTTTTTAAATTAAGATTATTTTTAAAAATGATTTACAGTTACCTGCCTTATTTAAAAAAAAGAGTCATGCAAAGATATGAGTCACATAGTATAATGGATTAATAACAACAATAATATTTACTTCGTAAGGCGAAATAAAAATATACTGTACAAAAGTAGCGAATGCAATTTTAAGGGAAGCTGCCAAACTATTTTCATTTCATTCACTGGACGCTGGGAAAAAAACTAAATCATAAAGTTAATTTGTCTATCTTGATATAAATAATATTCATTGTTATCAATGTGAGTTTTTTCAAACAACACTAAATTTATTTTAAATTTTACCCAAAGCTATCCTTTGCCAGGGTTGTTATCGTTGTACTGGAAGGTCGCATCTAAAAGAATTATTTCATGTCCCCCCCCCCCTCTTTTTTCCCCGTCACAGGTTGTTGGTTTTTTTTAGTCTTGCTTTGAAAAAAACTAATTGATCGTCAGTTCTATAAGCGAGAGTTGCACGACTGTGAATAAATTGTACTACTTATAAGTTAACGAAAACTTCACCATAAAGGAGAGGTGTGAGAACGGAATTTAAAGATATTGTTAATGACCTATTCTCCACTGGGAGTTGTAAGACATCGCTAATAGCCATACATTTGAAAAGGTTAAGAAGAATAAATATTAAATACTGAATTTCAACAGATTAGTGTGATGTCCAAGATGACCTTGTATCGTCCAGTGAATATTACTACCAACATTACTGCAGTTAAAACACAAACAGATGGCTTTAATCTAATTTACATATCCTCAAATAATAAACTGATGCATCAGGTTGTATAAAGTTGCAAGGCTACGTGTTTACAACGTAATCAACCACTTGGATTTAGTATTCAGTATTTAGTCTATATATTTTTATTGTTTATGTAATTTGTTAGTGTCTCAGATCAAGGAGCCTGTTAGTGATGAGGTAGTTAAACTCACAAAGTTGTTACAAACAAAAATCAAATCATTACGTCAAGTTCTCACCTAAAGTCTGGATAAATGTCTGAACTCCTCATCAGGTAGAGATCCCCCTCAGTGACATTTGGTATCGGATATCTGCCACTCAAACCTGACGATGGCGTACACAATCTGGTGACTTCGTTGTACATGAATCCTCGGCAATCTGTGCCGTACCTGCAGTAGGCGATACATGGATTAACTAATGTTAATCATTGACGCTATAGCACATGCTGTGTTTTCAGTGAGTAAAAAAAAAACAGATGACAATTTTGGTAGGCTACAGATCAAGTGACTTTTATAAACGTTATCTACCTGGTCCTACAGTCAAGGACACAAGAAGACTTGGACGAAGCGATCCAACCCGAGTTTAAACGAGTCGGTCCACACCACACGGGACTGGATTTCATGAAAATGGCATCGTCTAAAGACACGTTCATGTGAACTGTACAAACTCTGGAGAACAGGACTGCGGACAGGATGTTCTTAAGGTTAGTTTATATATAAACAGAAGGATAACAGTTGGTCAAACTATTTACTTGATAATGGCTTAAATAAATTGTATGGGGTGTTCATGAATCACATACAGGCAGGGGTGACACGCAGGGGCGAATGTAGGGGCTACGGAGGGGTGTTTTTTTTTTCCTTTATATGTGTTTGCGGCGATTTCGGTCAAGTGAGGATAATTTTTACATGGAAAAAGGCGACAAATATTTTGACCCGACCCGGGCAGCACTTACCCTAGCTTCGCCACTGTATGAACGACCCTTAAAAAAACGTGGATTTAATTTTTTTGTCTAAGTGAATTATCATAAATAATTAACGATCCCCAATCATCATTACCAATAAAATTAATAAAACATATAACAAGAGGCTCCAACTCCTGAAGGAAACGTAACAAAGTGGTTCCCCTTCTATAACGTAACGGCTTTGTTTGCTGACATTTTGTTGATGTTTTTTACTTATACAGTATGAACCCAAAATTAGATGTATTCTTGATTTTGCCATAATAGATATTTAATTTCTGTAATTGTTACGCGTCCATCTGAAAAGATATGCAGTAAGACAAGTCATAGGAACAACTAATTTATTCTAATTTATTATTTCTTCATAGTTATAAAATCATAATAAATTGGTTATTCATTCGCATGCTAAATACTTTTGAAGGACAGTTTATTATAAAATTTAAGTCTCTACTGTTATACAAGAAAGTCCCTACTGTTATACAAGATATCTCTACTGTTATACAAAGAATTCTCTACTGTTATACAAGATATCTCTACTGTTATACAAGAAGATCTCTCCTGTTATACAAGAAAGTATCTACTGTTATACAAGAAAGTCTCTATTGTTATACAAGAAAGTCTCTACTGTTATACAAGAAGGTCTCCACTAAAACAGAAGGCAACTATATTATTTTTGGAATGACGACATCCTAAAAGGGGTGAACTAAGGCCAGACATACATCGTATTTTGCTTAACCGAAATAATTATTTTTTATAAGACATTATTTTACATCTACGGCAATGTTGAAGGAATGGGGGTGCGAAGGGGGCGTCACCTTTTTCTTTATATTGAGGGGCGGCATTTTCGGCCAACTGCAGAATTGTTTTCGTGGATGGGGGGCAGCAATTTTGACCTGCCCCGGTGGCAGCAACGTTAGGTACGAAACTGATCTACGGAACTATTTATCCACTTACCGACTATAATTTCTACAAGTACTGTTGAGAGCTTGGTGCAGCACGGCCACATTGTTACAATGCAAAGTTACTAGCGCGGAAATTATACAATCTCTCACTCCTTAATATTAAAACGCCGGAAAATGATGTGTATACGTTTTTATAGAAGCGCTCCGGTTTAAAGGACAAAGTTAATCAATATTAAAATTGTAAGATATTTCAATGTTGGTTAATTCTTATTTTCCAAAATCTAATCATACATTGTCACGACTTTAATTTTCGATATTAAACTCCCAGCATTTAGCCGATCGTTATAAACAAAAGGACATTCTAAGTAATACAATTACGGCATTGTGTATTTACCGCCAGCGAAAACATTGCTTAAGGGTGTTTTTAATGTGGAGAGAAGAAAAACACCGCCTCCTTTATTCTTCAGAAAAGCAGGTTTAATCGGTGTAAACAACCATGTCGGTGGTTGGAGATGATTGGAGGCCTCTTCCTGAGTGTTTATCGGACCCACCCAGGGTATGGTTGCCAGATGCAAAAATGAAAAAGGAGGACATTTCATATTTGAAAGATTGGAAAAGGAGGACATTTCATATTTTAAAGATTGGAAAAGGAGGACATTTCATAATGGAAAGATTGGAAAAGGAGGACATTTCATAATGGAAATATTGGAAAAGGAGGACTTTCATAATGGAAAGATTGGAAAAGGAGGACATTTTATTTTGAAAGGAGAGAATGTACCCAAAAATGTAATTAATTTAATAATTAAAAAATGTTCTGCAATAAACAAACAACAATCAAAGTTTTAACAAAATATTTTTTTTTAATCTTGTAAATAAAAGATTTACTTTTGAAGACCGCTTTAAGAGAAGACCGCTTAAAGAGTAGACCACTTTAAGCGAAGACAACTTTAAGAGAAGACTGCTTTAAGCGAAGACCGCTTTAAACAAAGACCACTGTAAGTGAAGACCCCTTTAAGCGAAGACCGCTTTAAGAGAACTAAAAATGAGAATTAAAATCACTACGCAGAAAAATCAAGTGAAAATGGGGAATTTATTCGCTCAATGCAGCCAAAGGATTCCAATTAAATGTACAAGAAACTTAAATATTTAATCTTTTTCTTATCTTTTAAAATATATTCTGCACGGATTCTATTTGCGTTGTGAATTTTAAGAAACGTTAGGAAAATTATTTCATATTTTTAGTTCGCTTAAACTAGTAATCGAAAGTGAGTCTTTTTTTTTTTTTTTAAGTTTAAAAAAATATATATTTCCTTCTTTTTAGAATGAAAAAACTTGTATCTATAAATTTTCAACAAAATAATAATTTATCTTTTTTAAAAAAAAAAATTTACAAACCCCGGTTATAGTGGCTTTGCTGTTTATCAAGCCATAAAAGTAAAAAGTAGCTGCTTAATTGAAGGTCAGGAGGTCAATTTATTTACGAACTGTAGCAAGGATATATTATAGTTATTTTTACATTAAATATACTACATTTAAATTTTCCTTACCCTGTCTTCAAAGCTGCAAACCAGTCAGTCACTTGATCAATATCAATGTCGTTCACCGTATCACTTTTTAATTGATTGTAGAGCCGGCGCGGAAATACTTGACTGTCCTATGATGGGTCGTAAATTGTTCTCCTGCCATTCTCTTCTTAAACCTTAATCTTCTCTCTACCAAAATTCCATACAGTTCTGCTTTTAAAAGTGCCTTTTCAATAACAGGTTCCACAAGTGACAGCGCTTCTCGTGCAGAAACAATCTTAAGGCCTCCAGGTATGTCACCACTTTGTCAAGAGTAAAGCCTTTACCTTTTAGATACTGCTGTGTAAAATTAAAGTGCTAGTGAAAAATCTAAATTTCGATATATTTGGTTTCAACAAACTTTTTTTTTTAATTTTATTTAAAAAATTGTTAATTAAATTTTAAAAGACATTAGAAAATTCTGTTAAATATTATTTTGTTAACCCTATAAATAGGTAAAAAGTCATTTTAAAGGATACTTTTAATTTTTGCTGATTCGATTCACGTTCTTATAATCCCCTGATCTCATCTTATTTTGGTATCAATGGAAACCATTATTTCTCAGAATATAGATAAATATAGATTACAAAAACTACCGAACACTTCAATCGGCGTTTAAACATGGTCAAAATGGTGTTTTTCTGACTTGATTATAGGGTCACCTGATTTCTGACGCATCAAACTTGAAATTTTAATAAAGCACGCATTTGGATTGGTTACATGTGTGGACAATTTACGTGTGATCCGTTATCCTTTTATGAAATTCATTTAGACGGAGCTCAGTAAAAATGCAATTTTTCAATTTGGTGTGACCCTTGAGATGATGTCACCCAGTGCGGTCCGCAACCCCCGCAAGCCCCTGGATACACCACTGCCTTTGACATCAATAAGCCTTTTAAAACATGTCTCTCAGAGCTGCTATGTTTGACAAGGGTTCTTCATTTCTGAAGAGGTAACTATAAAAATCCGAGCAATTCATTGTCTTGAAATTGTTCTGTGTGAATTTGATCTCTTTCACTGACTCCACATCAAGTTTATTCCCCGTCTTGGTCCATTAAGAGTTTATCTGTGAAAAAAACATTCCGCACGTTTGCATAATTAGCAGGAACACAAAAATAAAATTCACAGATTTTAAGTAATTCTTAAAAACAATCAATACGGGTGCCAGATTTATACATACGATCTATTGTTCATGCAGCCTATGATCTTCGAAGAATTGAATTATCTTGTCTAAAGATTTGACGAATGACATTGCTACTTACTGCTATTAGGGAATACGAAGTTAAATGGCTTCGCTGCTTCTAGATGTCTAGATGAAGTTTTTAGCGTACTAGTAGTAATGTAGTTGCAGATACAGAAAAGCGCTGTTTTTCAATAAGGAACCATATGTCATATAGTTCATTGATTTGTTTAATAATCAGACATCTAGACATCTCCCATACCTAAATACGTCACGAATACCAAGCACATATCAACAGCTACACAAATAATATCAACACATAACCCCCCCCCCCCCACTTTGACATCACATATAAAAAGTGCAACTTGTAGCATTGCAGCCGTCACCATGGTAACTCCATGAAACTCATTTCCATTGAGCTCGACTTTTTTAAACCTTAGTCCCTTCCCTGGGACTCAACGAGATGACCTTCCCACCTCTACGCCATGCGTCACTCCCTTGGGAATCCACGGGATAACCTTCCCACCTACACGTCATGTTGACCGAAGCTCGTCCAATTTTTAATGTCACTTGTCCCCTTCTCTTCAGGTGGGATCTCAGCCTCCCCAAATAAGGGAACCATACTCGACTCAACTTTTTTTCACCACAGGGACCTCACATTTCATAATGTATAATTAAATGTATCCCATCTTCATAATTTCTACAACCCATCTTTTCTAAATCTTTGTCGTCACAGGCCCATCGTTTCCTTCTCTGTCTAGACACATCGACTATCTCGTTCTTTATCCCTCTCCTCACGTTCTAACCTAAATTTTTCATTCAGTTTGCCTTAGACCCACATAAAAGAGATTCGTCTTTTTAACAACGTCATCTCCCATACCCAAATACGTCACGAATAGCAAGCTCACAGCAACAGCTACACAAATAATCTCCACACAAAAACACCCACCCACAAAACACGAACCAAAACAAATCATTAACAGACATCAGATTTCAAAATAGGTTACGCAGTTTCACGTCATCAATAATCAAACCCCTGTTTTGTAACAACAAGGAATCGAGTCTTCATATTTGTACTCATTGTGTTCCACCTATTTAAAACACTTAAACTCACACAATTCTTGGATCCATTTCTCCGTGTGATCAAGAGATACTTTATAAGTATGTTGAAATTCATAATATATGTCCTGCTCTTACTCCTAGGAACAATCGATTTGAAGAACAAGCTGTTTCACTTTTAATGGTAAACATTTGTCTTCAATTCTGTTTCACAGCAACCGCCAAATTAATTCTAAAATGTTCAGTTTCCAGTACTGAGTTCTGTTCTTGCTCTACAGATGTCAAGTTGTCTTTAAATACACATTAGCTCTCATTAAGTCACCATCATTGCACCACATCTTTTCTCGTCAGTCATCAGCATGGCACCACATCTATTCTCTTTAAGACATCACCATTTCTTAACGGCGGTTGAAGACGTGTGAAAAATAATTGTTGTCACTTTTGTTGCTGACATCAACGTGGCCATCACACACATGACATTTGACATCATAATCGACACCACCGTTTGGAAAGCATGCAAATTTGTTTCTTTAAAATGTTGGTAAAACTATACTTTCTCTTTTTAGAACTCATGTCAACTAGTATTATATAGAACTCATATCTCTCACTATTATATAGAACTCATCTAGTAGTATTATATAAACTCATATCTCTCACTATTATATAGAACTCATATCTATCAGTATTATATAGAACTCATATCTCTCACTATTATATAGAACTCATATCTATCAGTATAATATAGAACTCATCAAATAATATTATATAGAACCCATATCTCTCACTATTATATAGAACTCATCTAGTAGTATTACATAGAACTCCGTATCCGGAAATTTGATCGAAAGAAATATCGTCGACGGCTTTTTCCAAACTGTTATGTTTGGTGGATCGGTGTACAAGATTGCACCAGGTACCAATGTCAGATTTATTCATTATGATTTCTTTTGTTTTGGGGACCGGTGGTCTATAGTATTATTTCTAGTCAAAATGTAGTCATACCCATAGACACATAGATTAATAATATGAAATCAAACTTTCATGTAAGATCTAACCAAACTTAGTTTGTAAGAGGAAAAATCCTGCACAGTTATTGTTATATACAAAATAATATTTCTAAATTGATATTTATTTTATGCATAAATAATTGTTACTCTTCATCATTAACTTTGACAATATTGATAGCTTTTTATTTAAACCTTTTTGACACGCCGCTAAAAGGTTGCTCCTCAGAACTGAAAGTTTAGCTGATGAATAAACATTATTAATTAACTTTTTACAAGTTATCTTTACCAGCCCTTTCTCATTCCTGAGTTATTTTGCCTTCCTTCCTTTCCCAAAACAAAATAAAAATGAAAGTGGTTTTTATAGTGCCTATATTAGCATGTATCGTCAAGATGATTTTCCGATATTCTAGATATTTGAATATAACGTCACATTAATAGACAAACTAATTTTTTTTAAAATATTACTGTTGGTATTTATATTTTTACTTAATCAATTAACTTAATGCGTTAATTTATCAATAACGAAATAAGTACTGGCTAATGTTTTGTATTTTTTCAGTTACACGCGTCCGTTCAAACAGATCTATACCCATTTCTCACACGCAAGTCTTAGACTTAACAACATTTATTTTTAAAAATATAAAAAAAAATGAATAATCAAATTAAATATCGTTAGAAAATAAGTACCATTCCAATACATTTCTCCACGGCAGCTGCTAGGAATTTTTTTTTTAATTCGACCAAACTTAGGTTGGATCAAATTTCCGTTCGATCAAACTTCCGTTCGATCAAATTTACGTTCGATCAAACTTCCGTTCGATCAAAATTCCGTTCGATCAAATTTCCGTTCGATCAAATTTCCGTTCGACCAAACTTCCATTCGACCAAAATTCCGTTCGATCAAACTTCCACTCGATCAAAATTCCGTTCGACCAAACTTCCGTTCGATCAAATTTCCGTTCGACGAAACTTCCGTCGATCAAGTTTCAGTCGACGAAATTTCTTTCGATCAAATTTCCGGTAAACATAGAACTCATCTAATAGTATTATATAGAACTCATATCTATTAATATGAATATGATTACATACCCCACATAATTTATTACCAAAAAAGTAGATCAAACAAGCAGCTCAAATCAGTTGAATTTTTTAACGAGATAAGTTCTCTGTTTAGCACACTGTACAAGTTAGTTGACTTAATACAGCCGGGAAAAGCGGGAATACTCAGTCATTCGACGGTGACGCGCATGCGTGATAAAAATGAATCGTTCTTTTTAAATGCTTTATATTCGCTTCGTTTTTGTTCTTGTGTTTATTTCTTTCTTTCTGTCTTTGTGGCGAAATCTTCGGAAGGCTAATAGACGCACTTTCCGTAATCTTATCGAGCTGAAACTTGGCACATAGACTCGTTGCTAATGACAACACAATCTGTTAAATTTTCAGCCTCAGCCCCAAATATCAATTTTTCCTGTTTTCAGGGGGAAGATGAAGGCAATATGATGCATTGATTTCTTAAGAACAGTAGCCATCGCTAAGAAGCAAAAAATGCATACGAAAGTCTTTGTTTTTATACAGCCGTTTAATATAATTGATAGTGCAAAGCTTGTTACACTGGAATCCAAAAATATTACAATATCGTGTCCGCAATCGAACTTTACCATTTCCAATTCGTACAATACCCTTTAGTACGTAAACAAACATACAGTATAACGTATACAGTGGCGTAGGAAAGGGATGCGGAGGGTCAGTCCGCCCTAGTAGGTACCTCTTTTTCTGTATGTAGATGCGGCATTTTCGGACATCTTGGAATTTTTTAGCTGAAAGGTGTTGCAAAAGTATCGGGCCTCCGCTGATGGCACTAACCCTATCTACGCCATTGAGCCCCTTCCACAATTTTTGTAATACTCAAAATGCAGGGATGGACGTTAGCGTATTCCTGAATATGT
This sequence comes from Omphiscola glabra, assembly GCA_964017045.1. Taxonomy (NCBI): domain Eukaryota; kingdom Metazoa; phylum Mollusca; class Gastropoda; family Lymnaeidae; genus Omphiscola; species Omphiscola glabra. The sequence goes on along the minus strand of OZ024808.1, from coordinate 16,415,854 downwards.
TTTGGCTCCCTATAAATCTAATGGGAGAACAAGTGAAAGAACACTTGTTGAAAACTAGGCTCAATTACCTGGCTGTGTTAATATAAATCATTTAATTTTATTAGTTTTTTAATAGATAATTTTTAAAAGGTATTTATCAGTGTCAAATTATTATGGTCGTTTATCAATTAAAATAGAATAGGATCTCTGTTCCAAGGGTCACTATAGTTAATTGTAAGATAGGGGCTCTATAAAAAATAATTCCTGCTTTAATATTTAAGCTAATTTTTCACATTTATCCCACTACAATCTGAAAGAATTTGCAATGATGCTGCATTTATCATTTTTACTATTGGCGCCCTGCTATTGGCGCCCTGGGTTACAAAACGAATGAGTCGCGGGGGGTTTCTGTGGAGCTGTAAAGTAATAAAACGCTTTCTGATACCAATGAGGTTACGTCAAAGATCGAAAGCTTAAAAAAAAATAATGTATGGGTTTTCCCGGAAATAAACGTCTGCACTTTACCAAGAAAATTGGTTTGATGAAAGAGGTTCTAAAACTTATTAAAAATTGTGTTCAAACAGGAAGGGGTGGAAACCGACCAACAACAAAAACGTTGTTTCTTTTAAATTATAGTTTTAATCAATTAACGTAAATATTGAATATCTCTAATAATAACTACATATTTTTCTTCAATGGATAAGAAATACAAATCAGTCACTCTGGCTGAGGCGTAGCGAAGGGGGCAGGGGGACAGATGTCCCCGGGCGCCAGCTAGTTAGGGGCGCCAAAATGTGCTTTTATATTATTTTATTGATGAAAACAATGGGTTTGAAAGTTGAAAAATGAAAAGGAGCGCTTTGAAATGTATCCCGGGCGCCAAACACTTTAGCTACGCCTCTGCACTCCGGAATTATATAAGTTTAATTTAAGCAGTCGACTTGTCAAGATAATTCTTTTTCTTGTGGTGTCTTATCAATTTCTTCTTTTAAAGGTACACTAATTTTGTCTCTAACATTTTAACGTAATTCTTTGGTCTACTCCCCTTTTCATGTTAACATTACGAAATGTAATAAACAAAAATAGACGGCCAAGTGATGCACTCTGAATAGAAATGTGTTTAAATACATTGTTCCACTTTCATAAGAAAAGTAATCTTCAAAGGCGAAAGCCTCGTCTACATTATATAGCAAAATTAAGGAACTCAAAATCCATTAAAAATGTACTTCGGCTAAATAGCGATGTCATCATATACCAATATTAAATCTAAAAAGAACTGATTAATGAATAACTTACCTAGAATGTGTCTAACTTATATCGTGTCGTTTGTCCACATCGTTACACTAATATTGTACGCCCTAACACTCGAATGATATATAACACTGAATACATTCGTTTCTAACACTTGAGCAGGAGGTGATGTTACTGTCTCGTGCAAGAGTTTTTTTTTCTTAATAAACACGCTTCAGGAGTTAATCGATATAAAAATTAATTGATATTTAAATGTTGCTCTATTTTTTTATTTAATTTTAAATTAGCAATCCACACATCGCCATCAACCCTTTTCTTATTTCAATATTAAAACAGTTTTGCACTAACCGATCACACACCCACACACACACACACACCCACACAATTCATGCGTAAACGCAGATGTGTTACACGTGTATGCAGATCCCACAATCTGTTTTAACGTAAGAGACAAACAAGCCAGTGGACGTGCCATGAAGACATCAAACAATCGTCTTCATGAATGTTTCATTCAGTAAGTGACCTAGCCTTTTTAGGAACCATCGCCAAAATTAGGGGTCTCTAACCGGGATCCCGACTCCCGAAAATATCTGGATTTCGGACGAAAACTAATGCTTCAAAATACCCGGATGTTATTAATGAAAACAATTTTTTTTTTTTTAATTTTGATATTTAACTTTCAAAAAATATATATTGTTTGTTTCATAATTCCGTGTCCTATTTGGAGTTTTTAAAAAGTCAATAAGTATTTTTTTTTTTTAAAGCGGGGCGAAACGTTGCCGTTGCGGTAACTATGGCGACGGCCCAAACGCAATGCACGAAAAATACTAAACACTTTCAGAAAGTCCCCTAAAAAAAACAAGATTCTTCTAAAATATGTAAAAGAAAAAATATGTCGAGAGCACAAAGGGGAACAGTTTAGCTGCATTTTTTAAAAAGAAAAGTAAGACTTGTTTTTAAACTTTTCAAAAAACTCTTTTTGGTTTGAAAATCGATCTTGACATTTATGAAGAATATTTAATCTCAGCAAAATTTTTGAAACACTGAAAGAAGAATTTGGCAAAAGTAACGTCAAATTTATGTTTAAAAAAGTAGGTCCCATGCATCAAGAAATAGTTGCACGTGAACTTGTCACTCTGTGGTTTCTGTTTAAAGAGAGCAGGTTGTTTGTATCGTCAACGTTGTTGAAATACTTCCATACCCTTAAGGCGTACTTTGATTCGTCACATGACTACTTGGGTGTATTTCTAAGGCCAGATTGCAACCAGATGCGAAAATGTATCGTGGACCTTCAACAGTTTGGTCAGACAGGAGATTCCTCGTTGGAAGTTTCCTACAATTGCCAGTCCTCTGGTGGCTTACTGTCAAATAAATGAATTATAATTTTACTAGTACTTTAGCCGTACAAAATGCCGAGTACTTTTCTATAAATTGATTATTTAAAGTTGTAATTAACCCAAGAGCTCATTATTTCCTACAAACTAAGAGGGAAATATTAACTGTTAAAAATGGCGCATGTTTTCATGAATTGGTATGGATTTAATTTTCACAAATTTAAGGTATTTCCCTAAATGATCATAGAAGATATATTTTCCAGTGTCTTCTACACGCCTAGTAATAGTCTGACGAGACAGACTTATTTTTGAAAAATCATTCTTCTTTTCTGGACACAGAATTCCAACGACGCTCTCCAAACATCCCTTAACCATTTCACCATTTCTGATTATGGCTCCGAGTTTTTTTGCTAGCATCGTGGCTTCTGCATTACTAGCTTTTACATATCATTTTGTCTCTGAACCGCTCTAGTACTTATCTTTTGTTCAGCGGAATTTGTTTTTAAAGTCATTTATTTTGTCTTATCAAAATGGCTCTTTATACTTACCAAACTTATTTGCATGTTTTGTCTCGTAGTGCCGTTTGCTGTTATACTTTTTTTTTTTAAATGAGACAGATTCGTTGCATAACAAGCATATGGGCTTTGCTTTGATTTCGATGACAAAATAGTTTATAGTTCACCTGTCTTGAAAAATTCTTAATTCTTCTGTGGTTCTTCACTTCTTTGGTCAAATGTCTTTACTAGCTGACGCCATGGTAGATCATGAGTATTAGCCCGAATTCGTCGCGATCTTCCCGAAGATGCCGAAAACCACAGAGTATATATATCAGAAGTGGAAATCTCATATTAAATTTTAATGACGCGTAACCTTGAGTCTCAAATAGTGCGATATTTGAGATATCTAAAAATCTATTAATTTTCCCGAAAATTCGGGCATATTTAAAATAGCTCAAAAACAATAATTTTTTTTTTAATGCGAGCTATTTCAAATTTCTCTTAGCAATAATTTAAAAATATGTTATAAGAACTACTCATCATGTAAATTTTTTTTTGGTGATATGTACCATAAAGTTAACATGTATGTTCATTTTGTCCTAGCTCCCCGGGCCGCAACAGGAAACCCACAAAATGAAAGAGAAAGACTTACAAAGAACTGTAAAAAGAAAATGGGGATTACCATATTAAACGGAATGCTGAGTTTAATTTAAAATTATTGAGGCACACTTATTAGCTTTGAAGGTGTTAGTAGAATTAAAAAAGGGCGCCGGCGCCAGGAAAGAATTGGAAAGGGTCCCATGACACCAGTGGGCGCCACAATGAACAGAGTTGGAGTCTAGAGTGGAGTGATATTTAAACAGTTGTCAATGATTTTTTAAAATCAACTTATCTGATATTTCCAAGATTGAAACTATAATCGTGTAATCTTTGTCAAAGATAGGAAATATCTGTCTATGTCTTCTCACACAGATAGGAAATAGCTGTCTGTGTCTTCTCCAATGATAGAAATAGCTGTCTATGTCTTTTCACAAAGATAGGAAATAGCTGTCCGTGTTTTGTCACAAAGATATGAAATAGCTGTCTATGTCTTCTCACAATGATAGAAATACCTGTCTATGTCTTCTCACAAAAATAGGAAATAGCTGTCTATGTCTTCTCACAAAAATTAGGAAATATCTGTCTGTGTCTAATCACAAAGATAGGAAATAGCTGTCTATGTCTTCTCACAATGATAGAAATACCTGTGGATGTCTTCTCACAAAGATAGGAAATATCTGCCTGTGTCTTGTTACAAAGATAGGAAATAGCTGTCTATGTCTTCTCACAATGATAGAAATAGCTGTCTATGTTTTCTCACAAAGATAAGACATGGCTGTCGAACAAGGCGCATCATTAAGACCAACTAAATCACTTTGCATAAAAACACAGTCTTCATTGTTCTGGTAATTGTCTGGCTGGGATGCTGCAAAGCTCTTGTTTCTTAAAGCCCCAAACATATCAAGTGGTTGACCGCTGCCTGACCACACAAACGTCCCTTCCGTGGCCATGTCATCGAGGCCAATCCACACGTTGACAGAGGCATACTTTAGTATGGTTGAAATCAGTCGATATTTCCCGATGCTGTCCGCCATGTAGAGATGCGAGTCGAGACAAGCACAGACAGAAGCAGCGTCCGTGTAGTTCAGTTTGTTGGTGTGGTATGCGACGTTAGCAGATACGTTGTTTGAGTTTGTCTGGACCCTGTGAAAAAAATCATTGAAAATTATATGGTTTGGTAGTTAGTGTTTTGTCATTAGTGTTTTGTTGTTAGTGTTTTGTTGTTAGTGTTTTGTTGTTAGTGTTTTGTTATTAGTGTTTGGTTGTTAGTGTCTGGTTGTTAGTGTCTGGTTGTTAGTGTTTTTGTTGTTAGTGTTTTGTTGTTTGTGTTTGGTTGTTAGTGTTTTGTTATTAGTGTTTGGTTGTTAGTGTCTGGTTGTTAGTGTCTGGTTGTTAGTGTTTTTGTTGTTAGTGTTTTGTTGTTTGTGTTTGGTTGTTAGTGTTTGGTTGTTAGTGTCTGGTTGTTAGTGTTTAGTTGTTAGTGTTTAGTTGTTAGTGTTTGGTTGTTAGTGTTTGGTTGTTAGTGTTTGGTTGTTAGTGTTTGGTTGTTAGTGTTTGGTTGTTAGTGTTTAGTTGTTAGTGTTTGGTTGTTAGTGTTTGGTTGTTAGTTTTTTGTTGTTAGTTTTTTGTTGTCAGTGTTTGGTTGTTCGCATTTGATTGTGAATGTTTGGTTGTCTTTTTTGGGTTCTATCATCAACGTCATTTAAAGCAAATATTAAGACCACAGAAATATTTACTTAGTAAGGTGAAATCAATATACGGTACAAAAGTTGTCAATGCACATTTAAGTGCATCCGCCAAACAACACATTCACTGAACGCAGAAAAAATAATAATAAACTCTTAACTTGTACCTACTTTGGTGGTATAAATATTATTCAATGTTATCAATGTCAGTTTTTTCAAATAAGTTATTTATAATTAAAATTTTGTTTGATACAATCCCTTAGAATTAATCATTTTTTGCCTCTTTTTTTCCTACAAAGTTTTTAAGTTTAAACCGAGAAGTCAAATTAATGTAAGCTCTATAAGGGAAATGACGCGACTGTGCATAATTTTTACTACTTATAATTATATTAACGAAAACTATACTTTCATTCCTAAATAAGCTCTAATTTCATCTCTAAATTAACTCCACTTTCATATCGAAAATAACTTTAATTTAATATCTAAATGACTCTCGTTTAATTTTCAAAAAATCTGTACTTTAATATCTAAATTAACTGTACTTTCATATCTAAATTAACTCTACTTTAATCTCTAAATTAACTCAACTTCAATATCTCAATAAGGTCTACTTTCATATCTAAATAAAATCCACTTTAATCTTCAAAATTAACTATATTTCATTCTGAACTCAAATAACTCAATTTTTTATTTAATTAACTCTAATTTCATATCTAAATAAGATCAACTTTCATCTTTAAAATTAACTCGACTTTCATTTCTAAATTAAATATACATTCATATCTAAATAGACACTACTTTCATCGTTAAATTAACTCTACTGTCATATCTAAATTAATTTTTTCTTTCATATCAAAATTAACTCTTCTTACTACTTTCATGTCTAAATAAGCTCTACTTTGATCTCTATATAAACTTTACTTTCAAATCTAAATAAGATCTACTTTCATCTGTAAAATTTAATCGACTTTCATTTCTAAATTAACTCAACTGTCATATCTAAATTAACTCTTCTTTCATTTATAAATTAACTCTACCTTCATATCTAAATTAACTCTACATTCATTTTAGGTTAACTTTTCTTTTATATCTAAATTAACTCTTCTTTCATATCTAAATGCAATCTACTTTCATATCTAAATTGACCTTATTTTCGTATCTGAATTAACATTTCTGTCATTTCTAAATGAACTCTATTTTCATATCTAAATTAATTCTACTTTCATATCTAAAATATCTCTACTTTCATATCTAAATTAATTCAACTTTCATATCTAAATTAACTTTAGTTTTATATTTCTGCTCATGAATATATTGGCCAATATACAAGCCCATCATACCGAAAAGAGAAATTTAAAAGGAAGGGTTGGTGAGGTAAAAGATGTGGTGTCACTAGAGTTGGTGTTACTCGTTGCGGTAAACCCATGTTACCTCCCTCCTGTTTTTCAAACTTCCCCCCTTTACCTCCCTGGATAGTATGTCTGCTTTGTAGACACCCTGCTATGGTGACATCCTACTCTAGTTACATCATGCTCTGGTTACACCCTTGCCCTGGTAGCAACCTTTCATGTTTGATGCCTGATCTTATACAACCTAATCTCATGGCACTCTACTCTGATGGCACTCTTATCTCATGGCACTCTACTCTGATGGCACTCTAATCTCAAGGCACTCTACTCTGATGATATTCTAATCTCATGGCACTCTACTCTTAAGTCACTCTAATCTCATGGCACTCTACTCTGATATCACTCTAATCTAAAGGCACTCTACTCTAATTGCACTAAAATCTCATGGCACTCTACGTAAAAGGCACTCTAATCTTAAGTCACTCTAATCTCATGGCACTCTACTCTGATGGCACTCTAATCTTAAGGCACTCTACTCTGATGGCACTCAAATCTTAAGGCACTCTACTCTGATGGCACTAAAATCTCATGGCACGTTAATTTCATGGCACACTACTCTGAATACATTGCACTCTACACTGATGAGACGGCACTTTACTCTAATAACACGGCACTCTAACTCTGGTGGTCATACCATGAGATGGATAGGTCAGACAATGAGAAAACTGACTGCCGTAAATAACGAAACAATACCCGGTAGCTAGCCCTCGTGGATCAAAATGGACGTGGGAGACCCAAAAACACCTGGTGAAGAGAGGTCCAGAGGGATGTAATAAAGATTGTTAAAGAGTTATAGAAGATAGCAAGAGACTTGAAGGCTTGTAAAGAAATTGTTAATGGCTATGTTACACTTGGAGTTAAATAAAATTGTTAATGGCTATGTTACACTTGGAGTTAAATAAAATTGTTAATGGCTATGTTACACTTGGAGTTAAATAAAATTGTTAATGGCTATGTTACACTTGGAGTTAAATAAAATTGTTAATGGCTATGTTACACTTGGAGTTAAATAAAATTGTTAATGGCTATTCTCCACTGGGAGCTCAAAAGGCAAAGCAGAAGAGGAACTTGCTTATGTTAAAGATGCAGTCTCAAATATCGAATCATGGATTTTAACAGAATAGTACGGCTCTCAAGAGGATCTTGTATCGTCCAGTGAATGTTACTTCCCATATCATGCAGTGCAGGCAAAATTTGATGTCTTAAATCTAATTTACTTATTCCGCTGTATCAGTTTGTATAAAGTGCTAAGACTACGATTTTCCAACATAAGCAACAATTTCGATTTAGTATTCAGTATTAGGTCTATACATTTTAATTGTATATGTATTTTTTTTATCGCGAGGAGCTTTTAGTGATGACGTAATGAAGCTCACAAAGTTGTTACAAAAAAAAATCAAATTATTACTTCAAGTATTCACCTAAAGTCTGGATAAATGTCTGAACTTCTCATCAGGTAGAGATCCCCCTCAGTGACATTTGTTACTGGAGAGCTGCCACTCAAACCTGACGATGGCGTACACAATCTGGTGACTTTGTTGTACATGAATCCTCGGCAATCTGTGCCGTACCTGCAGTAGGCGATAAAGGGGTTCACTGATGTTAATGTATTCCCGCTGTAACACATGTTGTGTTTTCAGTAAGTTAAAAAAACAGAAAACAATTTTGGTAGTCTACAGATCCAGTGATTTATTTTTTATAAACTTTTTTTTTTACCTGATCCTACAGTCAAGGACACAAGAAGACTTGGACAAAGCCATCGGACCAGATTTTAAGCGAGTTGGCCCACACCGCTTGGGACTGGATTTCATGAAAATGGCATCGTCTAGAGACACGTTCATGTGAACTGTACAAACTCTCAATAACAGAACTGCGGACAGGATTTTCTCAAAGTTCACTCATATTAAAAAACATTATGATAAGAGTTGGTCAAACTATTTACATGATAATGGCTCAAATGAAATGTGTGGGACAGTCATGACTCACAGACAGGCAGTGATGACACGCAGGGGCAAAGGGAGAGGGGTACGGAGGGGTGGACAGCCACGGGCGGCCTCTGTTGTAATTTTTTATATAGGGTAGGCAATTACGGTCAAATGGAGTTGATATTTCGTGGAAGGGGGGCAACAAGCATCCTGACCCAACCCCTGGCAGTACTTACCCTAGCTACGCCACTGGATACAAGACCCTTTTTAAAAAGTGATGTTATTATTACTTTTATTTTTTTAAAGTTTGAGTATTATCGTAAATAAGCTAAGATCGTCAATCATAAGTATAAATAAATATAACATAAAACAAGTGTCTACCACTCCTGAAGGAAATGGAACAAACTGTTTTTTCCCCTTCTATAACGTTGCGGTTTTGGTTTGATGCATTTGTATTGTTTTGTTCGTTTCTGGTGTCATTGTTTTTTTTCTAAACAGTTACGGTATGTAACTAAAACTAGGTGTGTAAGTTGTGTTGCAAGAATAGATATTTAATTTTAATTTATGTAGTTGTCACACGTCCACCTGAATAGATATACAGTAAAACAAATCAGTAGCATTAACTATTGTATAATAACGGATAAGTTCTTGTAAGTTATAAAGTAATCTCAATTGGTAAATGTCCCATTTAATGCCAGTTTTGTTAAACCGGGTATAACATAAGTCTCCACTGTTATACAGGAAGGTCTCTACTGGTATACAAGAAGGTCTCTACTTTTATACAAGAAGGTTTCTACTTTTATACATTAGTGTCTCTACTTTTATACAAGAGAGTCTCTACTGTTATACAAGAAGGTCTTTACTTTTATACAAGAGAGTCTCTACTGTTATACAAGAGAGTCTCTACTGTTACACAAGAAGGTCTCTACTGTTACATAGACGCCAACTTTTTTAAAAAGTTTAATACATCCTATAATGGTGAACTGCGGCGGCGTCCGCCCCCCCCCCCCCCCCCCCCCCCGTGTTTCACATTATGTCTTTATACTGAGGGGCGGCATTTTTGGCCAACTTCAAAGATTTTCATAGACAAAAAGAGAGCGGGGTGGCGAAAAAAATCTTGGGCCGCCATGTGTGGCACCAACGCTAGATGCGCCACTAATCTACGGGCTAATTAAACCAACTTACCGACTATAATTCCTACAAGTAATGTTGAAAACTTGGTGTAGCTTGACGGCATGTTACAATGCAATGCTTCTCCCTTGAAAATATGCTTCGTTAATAACGCTGCGCAGAAAATTGATTTTAATTATTTCTTATTTTCTGTTAACAGACAAAAGGTAATCCATATTCAAACTCTCAGATAATTAATGTCGATAATTTCCCACAACCTATTCATCCATTGCCATCCAGCCCTTACTCTATTTAAAGAGTTTAGCATTAACTGATGACTCACAAGCCAATCGTTATAAACAAAGGGATATTCTGAATATAAAATATTGACTATTTGTATTCATCCCAGACGAAAACACGCTGTACGAAGTTTTTAATTTAGAGGAAAGAAAAGAAACCACCGCCTCAACGTAGTCTTCAAAAAAGCAGAAGGTTACACATTTGAGTGTAAGTGTAAATGTTAAATGCAGTATTGGTGGTTGTCGATGGTTGTGGGCCTATTGCTGAATATTGATCGAATCCATTTAGGGGCGTTTAGCCACGACTCAAGATGTCGAAGCCAATCCACCCGCCCCCCAGCCCTACGGACTTTAGTCAATTCTGTGGGTCGTGCCACGACCAGGTGTGGATTGACCTATCTGACCATCGGGAAAAGGATTTTGAAGCTGAAATATAGTTATCGCCTGTGCGTTCTCGATCAGCGTTCCCGCAAATGGCGATCAGTGGACCGGCATTGGTCCGCGCGCCTTACGTTGCCGGTACGTACAAGATATTATATGAGATTTTAATATATATATATATATATATATAATTGATAAATCCGGCACCGGTCCTTGGCACAATTTCAAAACTTGACCACGGGTCAGATAGACTTAAACGTTTGAGATACACTGTTCTGGACAACGATAAGTGCTTGACGGAATGAACCACGGTTTGAACAGATTTAAACGAAAGAAATTGTGCTGATTGTTTAATTATCAGGTTTTTTAGAACGGTGTTGAATAGATTACGCAAAAGATTTACATGAAACGACAAGATAGTTATGAAAGTATGACGTGCATCGATCCGAGGAATTTCGATTATCCGGAAGGAGTCCTGTATGAAACTTTCGAATTCCAGAGCAACACAATTTTTACCATTAGACGCCAAAGCAAAAGCAACGAGAATTCGAGAAGAACTTCTAGATGTTGCTTATAATTTTACAATTCGAAGAAAGGGCACAAGACCATGTGGAAAAAATTAATAACGAAGAAGATGATTATACAGAAAATAAGGATATCGATTCAGAATTTTGCATATTGTTGACCATTTATGGGGTTTGTTGTTAAGTCCTGAGAACCCTGGGCGATTCATCTAAAATCACCCGAGCAAATTCCATCCTTCGATCTGCCGCTGCCAATGACTCATGGCAGTGGTAATTAATTCGAGAGTCCATTGTGAATATAGGTGAATGTTGGCCTATACAACAATTTACGGTTAAAAATTGTTATACTATTGTTAATCAGTCAATGATGATATAATATTTGATGACAGCTCAATAATTCTTCACATTTTTTCAGCTTATCAAATTATCAAATCCATTGTTTGGTAAAAAAAAAATAATAATAATTTGAATAGGGATATAATTATTTGTTCTTAAGTTTTAAGTCTTAAAATTCAACGTTCTTCTGGGTGGCTAGATGGCTGTGCGGTAAAAAATGTATCATTCCGAACTTATTGAATTGTGTTCTGTTCACGTTGAAAAAAATAATAATAAGAGTAATTGTTGATCCTCGTACTACCTGTCAGCTGGCGTTTACTGCCCGTTGTTCGCCTTAGGTACTGTATTTCCCAAACCTCCGCCACGTCTGGAGGGCGTTCCTCTATCGGACACCTGGTGATTCGTTCGGACATCTTGGGGAGACGCCCGACCGTGGGTCGCCTGGGGGTGGGATAGAGGGGGTGTCAGCGAGACCACGCGATTTTTAAATGTAGAATTGTAAAAAAATTAAATGTATGGGCATCGATTTACTTCCAATGTCTTCTTTAAAAGCAACATTTTTTTTTTTTTTTGCTTTTTATGGAAGCGCGTAACAGGGTGAAAGTGTCGAGACAAACATAATAAACGAAATACAAACACCAAAACTTAGCATGCTTTCCATTGGTGCTTTGCACCCCCAGTTAGTATGTGTGTCCATTTATGTTGTCAACATCCCCGCAGACAATTATCAATTTAAATAACTATTTCTATTTTAATTGTGCATTTACTGTGGTGTAAGATTAATAACTTTAATGTCAGAATTTTGGGGGCATCTTTTTTTTTTTAATAAGAGACTTTCACTAACTCATTGGCTGATATTTGTATTCTTTGTGTAATTATCTGTGATTGAAACAATTTGTAAGAAAACATGAGAACTGTTTGGCAATTTGATTAGCAAATTGTCGCCATCATAAACAATATTTACAAAATCTTCTTAATTCCTTTAAAATGTATAAGTAAGAAAGATTGTTTCTTTTATCAAATGTAGACATAAGTTGGTTCAAGTTCGTAGTTTTCTTAACTTTGAATGATGGTTTGCTGCATGGCAAGCGGCCAATAAAAGCCTGAAAGTTTATGAACTGTCGTGTCCCAGATTTAAAAGGTGATATATTGTGTGAAGAATCTAACGGCGTGGTTGACTCGTTCATCACAGCAGTAGGTGATACTTCGAGACCACAGACTCACAATGGCAATGAATTCAGTGCATCCATGTCTCCATCTCACCATCTGTTCAAATTGAAATTAGAAGATTGCAAAGATATTGACATTCCAAATGAGACTCGTTGGAAACATCCGTTGAAATGCAATACAAAATATCAGTTTATTGAACAACCTAGTGCAGAGTGCTGACGACTCTATGTTAAATATATCTAAGCATTACAACCTCAACAGCTGACTCAACTTACTCATTCACTGCCACTTATTAATTCAACCACATCTGGACATGGAACAAATGAAACAAGTTTCAGATTACGACAAGGCCTCAGAAAATGACGTTTATTAAACAGAAATATACACTTTCAAAAATTGGTGAAATCCTCACCCCAATAATTACACTGGTGACTTCCCACAATGATGAGACACAGACATATACACTTTAGCATGGGCAGAACACACATGCATACACAATTTTGAGTGTGAATAACACGTGTAATTAAAATACATAAACAACATAGACACATAACAAATACATAAGGAAATAAGTATGAAAAAAACAAATACCAAGCAACATGGAAATACAACACGTACAAAAGACAAAATAAAATGGGAAAACAGAACATACACATACTAATTGGCATCGAAATAAAAAACAAACATACATAAAATAGTATGAAAATAACTCACATAATATCCTTATTGACATGAGTACAACACACATAAATATACTAATCCGCATGAAAATAACACATATTTATATAGACTAATTAGCTTGGAAATAACACAATTATATAGACGAATTGGCATGATTATAACACACTATATAATTTGCATAAGAATAATACATACATCCTAAATTGCATTAAAATAACACACATACATTCCTATAGTTTGCATAAGAAAAATACATACATCCTAATTTGCATTAAAATAACACACATACATTCGAATTGGCATGGAAATAACACCCATACATTTAAAAATTAGCATGGAAAAATATATATATACTAATTAGCATGGAAATAAGACACAAACATATATAAACGGCCTGATAATAACACATATTTATATAGACTAATTAGCATGGAAATAAGACACAAACATATATAAACGGCCTGATAATAACACATATTTATATAGACTAATTAGCATGGAAATAAGACAATCATGTAAACCAACTAGAATTGAAATAATGAAACAAATATTAAATTGCAGGAGAACAACAAAAATAAGCATACCAATTGGCATGACATTAACACAAAATTGTATAGACGAATTAGCATGAAAATAACACATTTATGAAACCTAGTTAGCATGTAAATACACAAACATATAGTAATTAGAATGGTCGTTACAAAACATACATATAAAATGTATCTTTGAAGTAACATACATTCATATACTTTTTGGCAAGAGAATAGCACACATAATTATAATAAATGGTATGAGGATATCATATTTATATATTATACTTTTCATTTTAATAACGCATACATATACTAATTGGCATAAAAGTAACAGATATGTATATAAACTAATTAGCATGGAAATACATACGCAAACATATACTATTTAGCATGGGAGTAACAAAATATACATATAAAATTTATAATATATATAACACAAATACAAATGCTATTTGGCATAAAAATAACACATATATACATATACTAATTGGCAAGAAAATAACACGATTATAATAATTGGCATGGACATTACATTCATAAATATACTAATTGGCAAGGAAATAAACAACATACATAAAGAAATAAGGATGGAAATAAACACACATATATATATGTACTAACAAGCATGGCAATAACATACATTCATACACTAATTGGCATTGAAATTTAACACACATACATACGCTAATTGGCATGGATATAACATACATACATATACTAATTTACATGGAAATATCACACATACGTATGTTAGTTGGCATGAAAAAAATACATAAATATACTTTTTGGCATGAAAATAACACAGATTATAGTATTAACTGGTAGGAAAAAAGACACATACATATACTAATAGGCATAGAAATAACACAAATACATATACTAATTAACATGGACATAACATACATACATATACTAATTTGACTTGCAATAAAGAAAATAAATATGGAAATTAGGATGGAAATAAAACATATATTTTCTAATTGGTATGGTAATAACATACATTCATAACCTAATTGGTATTGAAATTTAACACACATACATATATTGATTAGCATGAAAACTACACATATATACTAATTGGCATGAAAATAACAAACCTACATATACTAATTGGCATAGAATCAACACACATACTTATACTAATGGGCATTAAATAACATACATTAATTGACTAATTAACAAAGAAATGTAACACCCATACATATACTAATAGGCATGGACATAACAAACATGCATATACTAATTTGCATTAAAATAAATAACATACGTATTATATTAATTAGCATGAGAACAACACATAGTTATACAAACTAATTAGCATGGGAATACATTAACATATACTATTTAGCTGGGAGTAACAATATATATGTATATATAATTTATAATAAATATAACACAAATACAAATGCTATTTCACATAAAAATGACACATATTTACATATACTAGTTGGCAAGAAAATAACACATACATACTAATTGGCGTGGACCTAACATACATACATATACTAATATTCAAGGACATAAACATACATATAGAAATAAGGATGGAAATAAACACAATATATATATATACTAATAGGCATGGCAATAACATACATTCATACACTAATTGGATTTAAAAATAACACACATACATATACTAATTGGCAAGAGAAATAATTTGCAAAGAAATACACAAACATAAACTATTTAGCATGAGAGAAACAAAATATTCATATACAATTTAAAATATATATAACACAAATACAAATGCTAATTGACAAGGAAATAACAAACATTCATACACTAATTTAAATGGAAATATCACAAATACGTTTGCTAATTGGCATGAAAATAACATACATAAAGATAATGTTAGGCATGGAAATAACACAGATTATAATATTAACTGCCAGGAAAAAACACACATACACATACAAATAGGCACAGAAATAATACATATACTAATTAACATGGACATATATATATAAATATACCAATTTGACTTGCAATAAACAAAATACATATGAAGAGCTTATTTTCAAAACGCGGTATCCACCATTTTGAAAAAAATGAAAAAACCTTACCTTTATGTAGAGCAAACTAGGTTCCTTTACGACATGGTAAATTGTATATACTAAACACATTATATTCCTATTTTATTCTTGTCTAAAAATTATTTAATGCTCTAAACGCTTCATTAATTTTTTGTAAAAAGTTGAATAATCTCAAAATCCCCAAAATGGATATACAGCATTTTGAAAATCAGCTTTTCATATAGAAATTAGGATGGAAATACAACACACATATATTTTCTAAATGGAATGGTAAAAACATACATTCCTACACTAATTGGCTTGAAATTTAACACGCATACATATACCAATGGCATGAAAAAACACATTTATACTAATTGGCATTGAAATAACAAACACACAAATACTAATTGGCAGAGAAATGACACACATACATATACAAATTGGCATTAAATAACATACATTAATAGACTAATTGGCAAAGAAATTTAACACTTATACATATACTAATTTGCATGGATATAACATACATGCATATACTAATTTGCATGGAAATAAATAACATACATATAGTAATTGGCATTAAAATAACACATATTTATATAAACTATTTAGCAAGAAAATACAAACATATACTATTTAGCACATGAGTAACAAAATATACATTAAAATTTATAATAATTATAACACAAATACAAATGCTATTTGGCATAAAAGTGACATATATACAATACTAATTGGCAATAAAATAATACACATACATATTTATTGGCAAGGACATAAGACCCATAAATTTAAAAATTAGCATGGAAAAAAATATATACGTATAGAAATAAGGATGGAAATAAAACATATATATAAATATATACTACATGTAATAGGTATGGCAATAACATACATTCATACACTAATTGGCATTGAAATTTAACACACATACAAATACTAATTGGCATTGAAATTTAACACACATACAAATACTAATTGGCATTGAAATTTAACACACATACAATTACTAATTGGCATGAAAAACACATATACTTATTGGCATGAAAATAACACATACATATACTAATTGGCAAGGAAATCACAAACATTTATATGCTAATTTGCATGGAAATATCACACACACGTACACTTATTTGCATAAAAATAACACAAATATACAATTTGGCATGGAAATAAACAAAATACATTAAGAAATAAGGATGGAAATAAAACACATATATTTTCTAATTGGCATGGTAATAACATACATTTATACACTAATTTGCATTGAAATTTAAGACACATACATATACTAATTGGAATGAAAACAACAATATAAACTAATTGGCATGGAAATAACAAACATACATATACTAATTGGCATAGAAATAACACACACACTTATACTAATGGGCATTAAAAAAACATACATTCATTGACTAATTGCCAAAGAAATTTAACACACATACATATTCTAATTGACATGAACATAACATACATGGATATACTAGTTTGCATGGAAATAAAAAACATACATATACTAATTAGCATGAGAATAACACATATTTATATAAAGTAATTAACATGGAAAATACACAAACATATTCTATTTGGCATGGGAGTAACAAAATATATATATAAATTTATAATATATATAATATAAATGCAAACGCTTTTTGGCATAATAATAACACACATATATATACTAATTGGCCTGAAAATAACACAAACATATACTAATTTAATGGACTTAACATACATACATCTACTAATTTGCAGGAAATCAACAACATACATATAGAAATAAGGATGGAAATAAACACAAATATATATATACTAATAGGCATGGCAATAACATACATTCATACACTAATTGGCATTGAAAATTAACACACATACATATTTTATTGGGATGAGAATAACACATATTTATAGAAACTAATTAGCAAGGAAATACACAAACATATTCTATTTAGCATGAGAGGTACAAAATATACATATACAATTTATAATATATATAACAAAAATGCAAATACTAATTGACAAGAAATAACACAAATACATATATTAATTTTCATGGAAATAACCAACATTCACATACACTAATTGCATGGAAATAAACATCATACATATACTAATTGGCATGGATAAGCCAAATACACAAATAGCCAAATTCTACTTGGCAGAATATTAATACACATTTATATATATACTAATAAGAATGGATATAGCACATTTATATAAACTAAATATCACGGAAATACACAAACATAAAACTAATTAGCATGGGAGTAACAAAACATGCATACAAAATTTAGCATGGAAATACACATGCAAATCCTAACTGGCATGGAAACAACAAACATTCATATACAATTAGGCATGAGAATAACACACATATATAACAATTAGCATGAAAATAACAAACACATATGTACCAATTAGCATGGACATAACACACAAATAATGAAATGGGAATGGAAATAATCATACATTTATCAATTAGCACCAAAATAACACAAATATACATTAGGATTGAAATAACACAAACCAAATCCAATAACTCCAAAATAACACACATACATATACATTAGGATAGAAGAAACACGCA
The DNA here is from genome assembly GCA_964017045.1 of Omphiscola glabra. NCBI lineage: Eukaryota > Metazoa > Mollusca > Gastropoda > Lymnaeidae > Omphiscola > Omphiscola glabra. The sequence goes on along the minus strand of OZ024808.1, from coordinate 16,397,529 downwards.
CGTATACTAGATAGCTTGTAAAATAATAAAACATATCCTACGTCTTCTACTCCCACATTGCTGGTCTTAAATCTGCCACTTCCATGTCTCCTGCAGCCATGTCTTCTTCACCCAATTCTTCCACTCTTAAATTTGCATGTCCCATGTCTAAAAATAAGACATGAATTTGTATAAGCCGTAAAATGTTTGGAAATTTTGACGAAATGTGTCAACTTTCTACCATTCCTTTGTCTGATGCTCCTACCATTCCTTCTCCCTCAAGTGTACCTCCTACGTCTGCCATTCAAAAGTCTGCTGCTCTCAAATCTGCCACTCTCACTTCAGTCGCTCTCGTATCTGCCACTAAAATGTTTTGCCACTCCCATATCTTCCTCCAAGGCTTGCCGCTCCACATCTAAAAAAAGGCAATGAATTTTGTTTTTAAAAGGTGGAGAGTTTATTAGCGTTAAGTGATTTTTATTAAAAATTTAATTTGTTAATGTATATTATACCTGTCTGCCGATTCTACGTCTGCCACTACAACATCTTCCGCTGCCATGTCTGCCGCTCACACGTCTGCCGCTCACACGTCTAAAAATAATTGATGAATTTTGTCTTTTAAAAGTCAAGATTTTATTAGCGTTTAGGAGTTTAAAATTTCTTTAAAATTTTGATTTTCTATAATATATCACCTATCGGTCGATTCATTACGTTTATCACTAGAGCACTCTGCCGCTTCCATGTCAGCCACTTCCATGACTGCCACTCACACGTCTGCTACTCCAACATCTGCCACTCCCACATCTGTTTATCACACGTCAGCCACTCTCAAGTCTGCAGATCCCAAGTCTGCTGCTCCCAAATTGCCTGTCATACATCTTTTGGTCCCATATCTGCCACCCCCAAGTCTTCCTCTCCTGCATCTGCAGTTCCCACGTCTGTTTCTCCAATGTCTGCCACTCCCACATCTGCAGGTCCTACGACTGAAAATTAGGGATGAATTTTGTTTTAAAAATGTCAATTATTTTGCCTGAGTTAAGGTGTTAAAGCCTTAAATGTTTAAATAAATTTGATGAAATGTATTATATTATACCTTTCTGTCGCTCCTATATCTGCCGCTCCTACATCTGCCTTCCTACGTCTCATGCCCCCAATTGTTTCGCCCCACGTCTACTGGAGCAGTCACAAAAATTTCTGACAATCACACATCTTCCAATCAAAGACCTGCCTCTCCAACATCTAAAAAGGCAATGAATGTTGTTTTAAAAATGTCAACAGTTTATAAGCGTTTAGGGATTAAACAATTTTAAAATTTGATGATATATATTACTTGTCTGCCGATTCTACGTCTGCCGCTACAACATTTGTCGCTTCCATGTCTGCAACTCACACATCTGCTGCTCTCACGCTTGTCTTCCACATATGTTCATCATACGTCTGCAGCTCTCATGTCTAAAAATAATTGAATAATATGGTTTTAAAAATGTCAACATTTTAATCGGTTAATAGGTTTAAAACTTATTTAAAATGTGATTATATATATTGGCTCTCTGCTGATTCTAAGTCTATAGCAACAACATCTGCCGCTTCCATGTCTGCCATTAATTCATCTGCTGCTCCCCCGTCTGCCGCTCTTACATTTGTTCATAACACATCAGCCACTCTCAAGTCTGCAGATCCCAAGTCTGCTGCTTCCTAATTGCCGGTCACACATCTTTTGGTCACACATCTGCCACTCCCAAGTCTTCCTCTCCTACATCTGCATCTCCCACGTCTGTTTCTCCAATGTCTGCCAGTCCCACATCTGCAGGTCCTACGACTGAAAGTAAGGGATGAATTTTTTTTTTAAATGTCAATAATTTTGCCTAAGTTAAGGTGTTAAAGCAGTAAAACGTTTAAATAAATTTGATGAAATATATTATATTATACCTCTCTGTCGCTCATATGTCTGCCGTTCCTAACTATGCTTCTCCTACGTCTATCGCTCCAAATTGTTCCGCTCCACGTCTTCCACTCATACGTCTTTCGTTCACATGTCTGCAGCTACCATATCTGCCGCTTCTCCCTAAGTGTTCCACTCCAGCGTCTGCAGATCCCATGTATGCTGCTTCCACGTCTCCTTTCACATCTGCCACACTATCGACTGCCATCGCTACGTCTACCGATCACAAGTCTACCGTTCTGATGACTGCCGCTCTTACTTCTGCTGCTCCCACATCTGCCACTTCTACGTGTGCCGACTCTACGTTGGCCGCAACCATGTCCTTCAATTTCACACATACATTAATTATAACGAAAATAACACACACATATACCCATTTGCATTGAAATAACACTTACATATATACATTAGCATGGAAATAACACACACATATACAAATTAGTATAGAAAAAAACACATACATATACCTTTAATAATGAAAATTACACACATTTATACCAATTAGCGTGGAAATAATACCGATTAGCGTGGAAATAACTCGCACATATACCAATAAGTATAGAAATAACACACACATATACTTATTGTAATTGAAATAACACATATATATTAATTGTTATGAAAATAACACACACATATATCCATAAGCATGGAAATAAAATAGACATACCAATTAACATTGAAATAACAAATTCATATACAAATTAGCATGGAAATAATACATACATACATCAAAAAGCAGGAAATAACATGCACATGTACAAATTACCATAGAAATGTTACACAAACATACCAATTAGTATAGAAATAACACATGCATATATCTATAATAATAGAAATTACACAAACATATCAATTACGTTGGAAACAACATGCACATATACCAATTAACATATAAATAACAGCACACATATACCAATTAGCATTGAGATAACAAACATATTAATTAACATGAAAAAAACAAACATATACTAATTAGCATGGGAATAATAAGCACATATACAAATTAGCATATAAATAACATGCACATATAACCAATAGCCTTGAAATTACACACACATATATCAATAGCATGGAAATAACACATATAAATATAAATTAGAATGGAAATAAAATGCATATATATAAATTAACATAGAAATAAGCCACACACAAACATATTACAATGAAAATTACACACATATACCAATTAGCATGGAAATAAAAAAACATACAAATTAACATGGAAATAACACATACATAATAATATATCAATAAGCAGGAAATAACACACACATACTTTTTAGCATGGAAATAACACACACATATACCTATTAAAATGGAAATTACACATGGATATACCAGTTAGCATGGAAATAACATGCACATATACCTTCTAACATAGAAATAACACCACACAAATACCAATTAGCATTGAGATAACAAACATATATTAATTATCATGAAAATAACACATACATATACCAAAAGGCTTGGAAATAACATGCAAATATACAAATTAGAATTGAAATAAAATAGATAAATTTCAATTAACATGGAAATAATAAACACACATACCAATTACTATACAAATAACACAAACATATACGTATTATAATGGAAATTGCACATGCATATTGCAATTAGCATGGAAATGATAAACACATATACCAATTAGCATAGAAATAACACACATATACTTATTGTAATTGAAATAAAACAAAATTTTTAATTATCATGAAAATAACACACACATATCTCCATTGGCATGAAAATAAAAATACACATACAAATTTGCATTGAAATAACAAACACATAATCCAATTAGCATGGAAATAACACATACTTATACCAATTAGCATAAAATAACACATACATATAAAAATTAGCATGGAAATAACATGCATATAATCCAACTAACATATAAATAACACCACACATATACCAATTAGCTTTAAGATAACAAAAATATATTAATTATCATGGAAATAACACATACATATACCAATTAGCATTTAAATAACAAGCACATATACAAATTAGCATAGAAATAACACACATATACCAATTAGTATAGAAATAACACACACACATACCTATTATAATGGAAATTACACACATATATACCAATAAGCATGGAAATAATATGCACATATGCCAATGAGCATATAAATAACACACAAATATACCAATTAGTATAGAAATAACACCCACACATACCTATTATAATGGAAATTACACAAATATATACCAATGAGCATGGAAATAACATGCACATATGCCAATAAGTATAGAAATAACACACACACATACCTATTATAATGGAAGTTACACACATATATACCAATTAGCATGGAAATAACATACACATATGCCAATTAGTATAGAAATAACACACACATATACTTATTGTAATAGAAATAACACAAACATATACCTATTAAAATGGAAATTAAACAAACACATACCAATTAGCATTGAGATAACACACACATATACAAATTATTATGTTAAATAATATAAACCTATCCAACGTCTGCTGCTCCCACATTGCTGGTCCTACATCTGCCACTTCCATGTCCTCCACTCTTACATCTGCAAGTCCCATGTCTGAAAATAAGTGATGAATGTATTTTTTTTAAATGTCAATAATCTGCCAGAGTTAAGAGGTTTAAGCCGTTAAAACGTTTGAAAAATTTGATGAAATGTAATACCTCTCCTCTACCATTCCTATGTCTCCTGCTTCTACCATTACTTCTCCCTCATGTGTCCCTCCTAAGTCTGCCAATCCAAAGTCTCCAGCTCCTATTTCAGTCACTAAAATTTCTGACACTCCCACATCTTCCGATCCAAGGCGTGCCGCTCCCACCTCTAAACAAAGAAAAGAAATTGTTTTAAAAAGGTGAAAAGTTTATTAGCCTTTAGGGATTAATTATATTTTTAAATTTGATTTTATATATATTACCTGCCTGCCGATTCTACATCTACCGCTACAAAATGTGCCGCTTCCATGTCTGCCGCTCACACCTCTGCTTCTCCCACGTCTGCCGCCCCCACATCTGTTCATCACACGTCTGTCGCTCCAACGTCTAAAAATAATTGATAAATTTTGTTTTAAAAAGGTCAAGATTTTATTAGCGCTTCGGGTTTTAAATATTTTGAAATTTTGATTATATGTAATATATTACCTCTCGGTCGATTCTACGTCTATCACTACAACATCTGCCGTTTCCATGTCTCCCACTAACACATCTGATGCTCCCACGTCTGTCGCTCCCTCATCTGTTTATCACACGTGAGCCACTCTCAAGTCTGCAGATCCCAAGTCTGATGCTTCCAAAAAGCCGGTCACACATCTTTTGGTCCCACATCTGCCATTCCTGGGTCTTCACCCCCCTACATCTGCAGCTCCCACGTCTGTTTCTCCAATGTCTACCACTCCCTCATCTGCATGTCCTACGACTGAAAACAAGGGATGAATTTTTTTTAAAAAATGTCAATTATTTTGCCTGAGTTAAGGTGTTAAAGCTGTAAAACGTTTAAATAAATTTGATGAAATGTATTATATTATACCTCTCTGTCGCTCCTATGTCTGCCGCTCCTACATCTGCCTCTCCTACATCTAACGCTCCCAATTGTTACGCTCCACGTCTACTGCACCCACTTAATTCGCTAAAATTTCGGACAATCCCACATCTTCCATTCCAAGGCCTGCCGCTACAACATCTAAAAAGACAATGAATGTTCTTTTTAAAATGTCAACAGTTTATTAGCGTTTTGGGATTACAAACTTAAAATTTGATGATATATTTTACCTGTCTGCTGTTTCTACGTCTGCCGCTACAACATCTGTCGCTTCCATGTCTGCCACTCCATCTGCCAATCACACTTCAGCTGCTCCCACTCCTGTCGCTCCAACGACTGAAAATAAGGTAAGAATTTTTTTTTTTAATGTAAATAATTTTGCCATAGTTAAGGTGTTAAAGCCGTAAAAAGTTTAAATAAATTTAATGAAATGTATTATTTTATACCTCTCTGTTGCTTCTATGTCTGCCGCTCCGATCTCTGCCTCCCCTTCGTCTATCGCTCTCATTTGTTACGTTCCACGTCTGCCACTCCCAAGCCACATATCTAAAAAAAAAACGATGATTTTTTTTTAAAATGTCAACAGTTTATTTCGGTTAATTGGTTTAAAACTTTTCTTAAAATGTGATTATATATGTTAACTCACTTCCAATTCTATATCTGCATTTCTAACATCTGCCGCTCCCAAGTCTGCCGTTCCCACGTCTTCCACTCATACGCCTTTCGTTCACGTGTCTGCTGCTACCACATATGCCGATTCTCCACAAGTGTTCCAATCCGGCGTCTGCAGATCCCACGTATGCAGCTTCCACGTCTTCTGTCATATCTGCCACACCGTCAACTGCCATCGCTACGTCTGCCAGTACCAAGTCTACCACTCTGAACACTGCGACTCTACGCCTGCCGCTCGAATGTCCTTCAATCTCACAAATACATTAATAATAATAAAAAATAACACACACATATACCCATTTGCATTGAAATAACAAACACATATACCTATAATAATGGAAATTACACACACATATACCAATTAGCATGGAAATAACATGCACATATACCAATTAACATATAAATAACAAACATATACCAATTAGCATTGAAATAACAAACATATTTATAATCATGAAAATAACACATGCATATACCAACTAGCATGGAAATAGCATGCACATATACAAATTAGCATATAAATAACATGCACTAATGGGTATTAGCAATGAAATTACACACACATATATCAATTAGCATGGAGATAACACATACAAATATAAATTAGAATGGAAATAACATGCATATATACAAATTAGCATAGAATTAACACACACATATACCAATTAGAATAGAAATAACACACACACATACCTATTATAATGGAAAATACACATATATATACCAATTAGCATGGATATAACATGCACATATGCCAATTAGCATGGATATAACATGCACATATGCCAATTAGCATGGATATAACATGCACATATGCCAATTAGCATGGATATAACATGCACATATACCAATTAGCATGGATATAACATGCACATATACCAATTAGCATGGATATAACATGCACATATACCAATTAGCATGGATATAACATGCACATATGCCAATTAGCATGGATATAACATGCACATATACCAATTAGCATGGATATAACATGCACATATACCAATTAGCATGGATATAACATGCACATATGCCAATTAGCATGGATATAACATGCACATATACCAATTAGCATGGATATAACATGCACATATGCCAATTAACATGGAAATAACATGCACATATGCCAATTAGTATAGAAATAACCCACAAATATAAAAATTAGCATGGAAATAACAAGCACATATGCCAATTAGTATAGAATTAACACACACATATACTTATTGTAGTTGAAATAACACAGATATATTAATTATCATAATAACACACACATACCAATTAGCAATGAAATAACAAGCACATAATCCAACTAGCATAAAAATAACTCATACCTATACCAATTAGCATGTAAATAACACATACATATATAAATTAGCATGGAAATAACATGCATATATACAAATTAGCATAGAAATAACACACACATATACCAATTAGTATAGAAATAACACACACATACCTATTATAATGGAAAATACACACACATATACCAATTAGCATTGAGATAACAAAAATATATTAATTATGGAAATAACACATACATATACCAATTAGCATGGAAATAACATGCACATGTACAACTTAGCTTAGAAATAACATGCACATATACCCATTAGCATTGAAATTACACACATATATACAAATTAAAATGAAAATAACACATACACATACTAATTAGCATGGAATAACAATACATATATAAATTAGCATGGAAATTACATGCATATATACAAACTAGCATAGAAATAACATACACATATAGCAATTAGTATAGAAATAACACACACATTTACCTATTAAGATGGAAATTATACACATATATACTAATTAGCATGGAAATAACATGCACATAACCCAATTAGTATTGAAAAACACACACTTATACTTATTGTAATTGAAATAACAATTATCATGAAAATGACACACAGATATAACCATTAGCATGGAAAAAACTAACACATATGGAAATTAGCATGGAAATAACACATACATTTATCAGATTGGAAATAACACATACATATACAAATTAGTATAGAAGTAACACACAAACATACATATTATAATGGAAATTACACACATATATATACCTATTAGTGTGGAAATAACACTTACATATACCATTTAGCATGGAAAAAACAAATATATATACTCATTAGCATTGAAATTACACACACATATACCAATTAACATGGAAATAACACACACATATACCTATTATAATGGAAATTAAACACACTTACCAATAAGCAAGGAAATAATATGCAAATATTCCAATTAACATATAAATAATAACACACACAAAATTATAATTGAAAAAACACACATATATTAACTATCATGGAGATAACACATATACTTTCTAGCATGGAAATAGCACACACATATACCAATTTGCATGGATACAACATGCACTTATACCAATTAGCATAGAAATATCACACACATATTATACCAATTAGCATGGAAATAACATGCACATGCTATAGAAGTATCATATCAATCAATCGATCAATCACATATACCTATTATAATGGAAATAACACACATAAATCAAATAGAAGGGAAGAAACAAACATATATATATTAGCATAGAAATAACACATATATATCAATTAGAATGGAAATAAAACACACATATATCTATTATGGAGATAACAAATTTAAATATCACTAAGAATAGAAAAAACACAAAAACTAATTAAAATGGAGATAACACACATTTACCGTTTAGCATATAAATAACAAAGAAAAAACAAAAAGAAGGGAAATAACTAATGTTTATCAGTTAGCATGGAAATAACACACACATGTATGAGTTAGCTCTGTCCAAGCTGCCCGTATATCTGCGCTCCCATGTCTGAGGCCTGCTCTGCTGCTCCTACATCTACCTCTCCTCAATCTGCCGCTCCTTTGTCTGCCACTCCTGTGTCTGCCTCTCCTATGTCTGCTGCTCCTTCACCTTCTGCTTCATCTGCCACTGCTACGTGTGCAGCCCTTAGGATTGAAATAACACATACATATACCAACAAACTTGGATATTATAAACATACATACAACTAGGTCTGCGCTGCTCCTTTGTCAGCCACTCTGTCACTCTTACGTCTGCCCCTTCTAAGTCGACTGCATCTTTTTATGCCGCTCCTTCATCTGCTGCACCTTTGTCTACTGCTCCTAGCATGGAAATACATAAATATACCGATTACCATGGAAATAACACACATATACCAATTACCCTGGATATAATATACATACATGTATCAATTAGCAATGAACCAATACACAAACATACACCTATTAGCACATATACTTATAACAATACAGTTGTAAGAGGGTATGGAACCGTATATAGCTGGGGCAGTTTTTAGTCATTAATTTATATTGAGTAGTTTTTTTTAATTTGATATTTGTGTACTAAAATAATGTGTATATTTCTTCACAGTTAATACATTTTCTAAAATTTGAATTTAACTCATTATTAGCATTTATTATGTTTTATTCATTGCAATGTATTTTATCTTAAACAACCATTCATAGATGTAAAACTATAATACATATATATTTATATACGGGTACATTTTTTAGTAGTTTTTTTTTTTGTATCATTCTGTAAAACAATCTTTAAATGGGTAAATCTTTGCACATTGCAATCATTTGCATCTACATTTTGTAACCTATGTTTTGCTATTATTAATATTAAAATAGAAAGTCTGCAAACCATATAATAAAATATTTGTATGATATCTTGATTCAAAGTTGTTTTTATTGTTTTTCTGTTATTTTTTTTTTTTTTCTTTCAGCATCGTGCACTGTGTTGCTGTTGTTTTGTATTTTTTTGTCTTATACAGAGTTTAAATGTGGCACAAATGTAGCTGATACTATTTACTAAGATTGATTTCATGATTGCACAAATGAAGCTGATACTATTTACTAAGATTGATCTCATGATTGCACAAATGAAGCTAATACTATTTACTAAGATTGATTTCATGATTGCACAAATGAAGCTGATACTATTTACTAAGATTGATCTCATGATTGCACAAATGAAGCTAATACTATTTACTAAGATTGATCTCATGATTGCACAAATGAAGCTAATACTATTTACTAAGATTGATCTCATGATTGCACAAATGAAGCTAATACTATTTACTAAGATTGATCTCATGATTGCACAAATGAAGCTAATACTATTTACTAAGATTGATCTCATGATTGCACAAATGAAGCTAATACTATTTACTAAGATTGATCTCATGATTGCACAAATGAAGCTAATACTATTTACTAAGATTGATCTCATGATTGCACAAATGAAGCTAATACTATTTACTAAGATTGATTTCATGATTGCAACAATGTCGCTAATACTATTTACTATGATTACACAAATGTAGCTAATACTATTTACCAAGATTGATCTCATGATTGCACAAATCTAGCTAATACTATTTACTAAGATTTATCTCATGAGGCATTTTACTGTAATTTTTTCCTGGTTAATTTTTAAAAAATATAATATAATAACATTAATTTCTATATAATTATGCAATTATTTTTCAAGACCCCCCCCCCCCCCCCAAAGATCAAAGGCATTTTTCAAAAATATTTTGTTTACATTGAAATGCTCTCTAAGATTCATCAATAATATCATCAAGATAATCGATACCAAATTTCATTAGTGGAACTTCAATAGATTTATTTCAGTTATTATTATTCTAAAATAGTACATGATCATAAAATTATTTAAACAATTATTTTTTTTTAATTCTTTTAGTTTTTCAGCTAATGAAACCGAAATGTGCAGACTAAACGTAAAAATATAATCTAGTAATTAAAGAAATTAGTTTACTACCTGTGAACCCCCATTTAGTGTTAACTTTCAGTGTACCCATTTGATTACAGGTGTACACTTCTGATTGTGTGCATGTGTAGTAGAGGCATACACTACTGAATGTGTACAAATTCACTGATGTACAATACAAGGCATACATTTGTACTAATTTTGTGCATGTTAATGGACAGTAGATGGCACCCACTACTTACTGTGTGCATGTTCAATATTTATTTAGAGTGTGTACTCTACTGATTGTGTGTAAGTTTTGAAGATGGAGACAATAGGTGGCCTGGATTTTTAATGGATCTTTAAAGTTACGGTTAGTGGATGTAATTGAATTTTTCACGTACCTGATGGGCCTGAGTCTAATGGTTTTAACTTGAGCAGTCAGCACGCTGCATAACATAATGCTGCCATGCTTACGTCTTGGAGGTGCCCACAATCATGTAAACTGGAAGGCCATCTACGAATGACCAATAGTTGGTAGTTGAAAGTCAGTCTTCATTAAATTTTCTAGGAGCAAGAAACTGTGGTAAAATCAGTCCATGGGTGTTGTTAGGATGACGGATTTGTCTTGTGGGAAGATGCAGCATGTAGCCTTGGTCTGAATAGAAACATAAGTGTGAACATTCCACAATCAAAATACTACAATTACCGGTAACCAGTTAATGGTATATTTTACATTTCAAAGACCAAATAAGTGTGTTTAAAATCACTAGAAGTGGTCTCAATTAACAATTTACTGGCTGGATAAAAAAAAATATAATTATACATAATGCCTTTATTAAATAACTTAAGATAAATTATGCAGCAGATCTGTTTACCCTCAAACTCTTAAAATCGTACAATATCACTACAAAATCGTTCAATGTATTATCTTAATGGTAAAAAAATAAACATACAGTATATATAATGTGCACACCACAAAATCGTACATTGTACGCCAAAATCTTAAGAGTAAACAGGTCTGATGTAGTAACAAACAAACAAACGTGTGTAGTTCCAAACATTACAATGCCTAAAGAGAAGGGTTGTGTAACGCCCAGGTCAAACTGATCAACTTTGGCTTGGATCAACAGACGGGTGATGACACTTTAAACATTAGTCATATGGTGTGACTGGAAGTACAGAAAGTTTAATCATGTAAATAATTAATTAGCAAAATTTAAAAGCTAAGAAAGTAAACTAAAATAAAGGTCAATGAAAGATTGACATATTATAATTACAATATTGTGTATATACATTTTTCACGACTTGTAAGTTTAATGTTTAAGATTAGCACTTCTGATTGTGTAGCCTACATATTAATATTACGAATGTATAACAAAAGCCACAAACCACCGAATTAGTGCACGTCCAATGGCTAATACTAATAGAAAGTGTTGACTATTGTTTGTTTGCATGCTCAGTGTGTGATAGAAATAGAGTGTAATAAAAGGCATACACTAATAATGCTGTGCTCCCATTTAAATTTATTAGCAATATTTGCTATTAATAAAGAAGTTGAAACCGTTTGTCTTTTCATAATATTTAACTTGATAAAAACCAAAGATGAGAATTTACAAAATCATTGACTTACTTGAAAAAAAAAATAAACCAGCTGAACACATGCATGTCACCACAATAACTCACAATGATTGCCTGCCAACTAAGATATCAGTAAAAGGATTGACTTCGTGTGTCAACAACTAACACACAAGTTCACCCCAGTGGTGTTGGCAAGGGAATTGGGGTGGGGAGGGGATGGTAAAAAAAATTAGAGAAGTGGGGAGGGAAAGACTCTAATAGGAAAAATGTTATCCAATAAAATTTGAGATAATCCCATGTCAGCAGCGATCCATTACCTAATATTTGATAATGTTCAGGTAATTAAAAGAGCCTATCACCCCCGAGGAGAGCGCGAAGCATGGGAAACAAGTCGGCCTATAGGGTAAGCGTGCTAACCGTGACGCAATGCTTTGCGGACACACCACTCAGGCAGGTCAATGTTTATGTTTTCAGTTCACCCAATACACCGAGTCAGAGTTGGCAGAGGCGTAGCTAGAGTGTTTGGTGCCCGGGGACAAGATAAAATTCAAAGCGTTTCCCGTTCTTTTTTTCTACTCTCAAACCAATTATTTTCATCTATAGCCTAAATTAACTAAATATATAAACGTCAGTCAACGCCTTTGGGGCGTTACATTTTATATACGTGCGATTAGTTATTGCATAAATTATACTGAATGTTTATTTATTTAGTATTACGATACGTTTTTGTGCAATTTTTAAATTGTGAAGTAGCCAGCTACTCTAAAGTGATACTGTACTATTTTGGAAGTTCCATGGTAACCATGACTCAAATGACAGCGGTTCTATTTTGTATTTGCAGGTTTGAGGGGAAGTAATTCGTCATACTTTTGCTAAACTTTACTTTAATTTAATTTTTAAGGTGTAGCGTCCCTTGTGTCAGAAATGTTAAAATAATTTTACATTTCCATCGAAGATATTTGAATTAATTGAAACTGTTGCGAGCTGAGTTGGTTTCCAGGTCCCCCCCCCCCCCCCCCCAAAAAATATTTGTATGTGTGTTTTCCTTGCTTTAATAAATTAATTAAATTTAGACTTCTACATAGTTAGCATTCTTGTAACAAATTAGGGAAATTCATGCCCACTTGTGTCCTTGATTTTCTTCTGATTGTAAGGATCATGAAAATATAATTTTAATATATTTTCAACCTTATATTGTTTATATTTATGTGTTAATTTGTTAAAGAAATGGTTACTGAAAACAAAAATCCGGTACAATAATGCAGTACAATTATCATGTACAATAATCTGGGTTGCGAATGCCACAGGAGCCACATGGAGATTCAAAGTGCAAAAGGTCAGGAAGTTTATAATAATTGTAAGAGCAAAAAGCCGATATTTAAAAGTCTAGATCAGTATTATATTGATTCATCCATTGATAAGTTACGCACTGTGGGATATTTGGGTGAGATAGGTGTTATTTGGAGATTATGCCTATGCCTACTAATGGTCTGCGGAAAGTATGTACATTTTAAAACAATCCTGAAATTCTGACACTCTGTTATATTCCTAATACAGCTAACAGTCACCTACTCTGTTATATATGTTCGTTCTATTTTGATTTGGTGTGTGACAGGTCCACCATCACAGTGAATGTGTTCCTCCTCGATTCTACTTTGATTTGGCGAAAGAGAAGTACCGGTAGCATCAGTCAGCTGACAATTTGAGATGCCAGTATCCGTTTAATCTACTGTCCAGGGTTAACAAGGCAGATAACTCAATATTAGTATCTGTTTAACCTACTGTCCGGTGTTACAATGTTTGAGATAACGCAAAATACAAAAAAATCATCAAAATTTAATGTCCCTCAATTATCATAATTTTTGTCACCAATTTCAAACAAATAAATTCATAAAGGACGGCTTCATTTGTTCCACTACCCTCTTGTCCAGATGCAATTTATCCTACCCACCCCTCTTGTCCACATGCCACGTATCCTACCTGCCCCTCTTGTACACATACCACTTATCCTACCCGCCCCTCTTGTCTACAAGCTACTTATCCTACCCACCCCTCGTGTCCACAAACCACTTATCCTACCTACTTCCCTTGTCCACATACCATTTATCGTACCTATCCCTCTTATCCACATGCCACTTATCCTACCTACCACTCTTGTCCACATACCACTTATCCTACCCGCCCTCTTGTCCACATGCCACTTATCCTACCCGCCCTCTTGTCCACATGCCACTTATCCTACCCGCCCCTCTTGTCCACATGACATTTATCGTACCTATCCCTCTTATCCACATGCCACTTATCCTACCTACAACTCTTGTCCACATACCACTTATCCTACCCACCCTCTTGTCCACATGCCACTTATCCTACCCGCCCCTCTTGTCCACATGACACTTATCCTACTCGCCCTTTTTGTCTTTATGCCACTTATCCTACCCGCCCCTCTTGTCCACATGCCCCTTATCCTACCCGCTCCCCTGGTCCACATACCACTTACTCTACCCCCCTCTTGTACACATACCACTTATCCTACCCGCTCCCCTGGTCCACATACCACTTATCCTACCCGCTCCTCTTGTCTACATGCTACTTATCCTACCCACCCCTCGTGTCCACAAACTACTTATCCTACCTGCTTCCCTTGTCCACATACCACGTACAGTACCCATCCCTCTTGTCCACATACCACTTATTGTACCCATCCTTCTTGTCCACATACCACTTATCCTACCTGCCCCCCTGGTGCACATACCACTTATCCTACCCGCCGCCCCCCCCTGGTTCGCTGGCCACGTGTCCTACTCTGGACCTAAAGCAACATATTACAAAAATATGTTCATTGATCCCCCCTCCCTTCCTTATTCGCATTTGAACGAAACTCAAATCCCCCCCCCCCCAATCTTTATGGATGTCCTTTATGAATGCGCCTTAATTAAACGTTAAGGCCAGATGAAGGTTAGCTCCAGAGCTAACGGATAAAGAAATATTTAAGCGCCTAAGGACCAAAAGTTCTCAGTGCCACGTATCCTACCCGCCCCTCTTTTCCACGTGCCACGTATCCTACCCGCCCCTCTTTTCCACGTGCCACGTATCCTACCCGCCCCTCTTTTCCACGTGCCACGTATCCTACCCACCCCTCTTTTCCACGTGCCACTTATCCTACCCGCCCCTCTTTTCCACATGCCACTTATCCTACCCACCCCTCTTTTCCACGTGCCACGTATCCTACCCACCCCTCTTTTCCACGTGCCACTTATCCTACACGCCCCTCTTTTGACCAAAAGTTCACAGTGCCACATTTTAATAACTGATTTAAAAATAATCAAACTATTTAAAAGGTCTATATCAGAAGTAGGACTGACAAGAAGCTACAAAGGCAGGTTACCCATCGCCTTAAAGTGGGAAACGGTACCAGGGAAGTTAATTGAAATTTCCAATCACAATTCTACAGTCGAGTTGTCTTCATACACGTTACAAGTAGAAGACACGTGTGCACGCTGCATTCGTATTGGGCCATTAATATATTACAGCGGTTCTCAACCTTATTAATGCCGCGACCCTTAATACAGTCCCCCATGTTGTGGCGACCCCCAGCCATAAAGTTATTTTTGTTTCTACTTCATAACTGTAGGGTATATGTGTTTTTAGGTGGTCTTGGGTGACCCCTGGGGAAGGGTCGAGTGAACCCCAACGGTGTGGCGACCCACGGGTTGAGAACCGCTGATATATTACATAGGCGCTGAGCACTGTGTAATTCATCATTTCTATTTATTTTCTAAGGCTTTTAAAAATAATAAAGCAATTCATATTATATTATTAATTTTTTGTATCGCCCAATTCATAATTTTGCTATGTTTATTTTCACAAATCAGTTTAATCCACTGTCCCGGGAAAAATACAGAAAACTACAGAATAAATTCATTAAAAAATATAATAAGTTGGCGCCCATTAATTACGTCAACAATTTTTAAGCAATTTTGAACCCCCCCCCCCCCACTTGTCAACAAATGTCAAACTTTAAATGACCCCCCCCCCCTTTTTTCCCCAAGTAGCTATTTCAATATATTTATCCACCCCCCCCCCCCCCAATAAAAAAACTAATTATAATAAAAATAAATATATAAATACATTTTACTTTGTGCTGATCTATTTTAATGACAAAGAATTGTAGGAAAAAAAATGTATTGCATCTTTAGCTTGTTAATGAACAAGTTAAAAAGTTTTTACACTTAAATTTTATACTGCAGAATCAATTAATAGGTTGTTAAAGACTAAATATCATTGTTTGTGAAAGTATAAATATGATTATTGTCAGTTTAGCTGGCAATTGTAGAATAGTTTCTAGCTGCTATCATTTTCATTTATTAAAATGTTTTTCCTCCAATTTTATGTTATTAAAATACATCAGCATAAAGTAAAACTTATTTATAAATGTATTTATATCATAATTTATTTATTTATTTATGTATATTTTTTGGGGGGGTATAATTTGACATAATTAAATGGGGGTGGGGGGGGTCATTGAAAGTTTGCCAGTTATTGACAAGGGGGGGGGGGGCAGGGGGGCAAAAATTACTTTAAAATTGTTGAAGTAACTAATGGACGACCCCTTATGATTAGTCATGATTTCGATTTATGACAATGGTATGGCTTAATCCTTTCAGAACGGTGAAAAATACGGTTTTAAGTTGAAATTAGATTAAAGTTCACAGAAATGACATGGCTGAAGAGCTTTAGTTTACTTATTTAGTTTAAATACATGAATATGTTTTGTCAAAGCTAGCATAATTACCCAAAGAGTTATGTCTTAATAACTGTATATTGTTACTAAATTCATCATCTGTCAAGTGTTAATAAAAATTGCTTTTGACCAGTGTAAAAAAACTAAATAATTTGACCAAAATCGAACTTATCACAAACCATTCTCATTTAAAAGATGATAAGAGGTCGTTCGCAAATAACTTCATGCTCAGGGAGGGGAAGAGGGGTCGAGAATTTGTGACACTTGTGACAGGGGGGCTGAGGGGGGGGGGGGGTAAAAAATGTATGACGTCAAAAAATAATGTTTTTTAAGATCTAAAATTTTCTAATTTTGAAAAATCTTTATTCAATTAATTTTAAAAACATTAATTTGATATCCAAATTGCCTCTGGTATAATAGTCACGCACACTTTCTGCGCATTTCGAAAAATGACACAAAAACTCGGCTCGGGGAGGACTTCGTTGTTTTGCGTCACAGTTTTCTAATAAAAAAAAGCTATATATATTAATCCACTATTGGGAAAATGTTAAGGAATAAAATAAAATCATAGTTGAGTTATGAAAATGTTATGCATGTTTGAAATTTTTAAGGTGTGACGTGACACTAAATGGGGGAGGTTGTAAAGGATTTGTGACACTTTGTGACAGTGGGGAGGGGGGTCTGAAAAACGTATTTATGGCGTGACGTAATTTGCGAACGACCCCCCTAATATATGTGTATTTATGAATTATGCAAACATGCTTAAATGTGCGAGAAGCGAAGGGGAGACTATTTATTTTATATTAATGCATTCAAAACATTGATAGACATTATGAAAAGGTTATAAATTATACTTTTTAGACTATTCATTTTTTTTATTTCACGCTTTTGATTCATGCTGTTTTCAGGTTTTTTTTACTTTTTTTATAACGTTTTTGTATCCCACAGGTTGGCATGTATGATTTAATGCTCATTTGTTTTATATATTGTAATGTATTTTACTAAGAGAAGAGATATGGTTTTTACTACTCTAATTCCGTCTTCTTGTTAGCAAATCACTCATCTCGGTAAAAGGTAGTACGGCTTCATTCCTTTCATTTAGTTTCTCTAGTGAATGAAAATAAAAAGCTCACAGAGGAAGTCTTTGTCACTGGAAATACACATTGTTAAGGGTGTAAGCGACGGCGTCTAAAATGCGGAAGTGATTTTTTTGTAATTAAAATAGAAAATAAAAACAAAAGTTTTCTTACCATTAGTCTTGTGAATAACCAATGCATCGTCTTATTCATGTGTATATTTTTAAGTACATTCATTGTACCTCAATTGCCATACATTCTTTGAAATATATCTAACCAAGCATAAGAAGATACAATCAATTGCATTTTGAAACTTTTAAGTTGGGCTAATTTAGCCGAGACTTATGTAACGGTTGTAACTTGTTGATTTTTTTGCTTTCACTTTCACAAAAATAATTTTAATAAGGCCCTATTGGTCCATATATAGAAATAGGTTTTAGGCCCTATTCCTAAATTGAAAAAAAACAATAATATGGCAACTGGCGATGCATCAGATGCAAAACTGCTCAGAATCTCCCATGATGGAGATGGAGCAAAGCTTGAGGACGTGGAGATAAAACTTGTCAAATCTAGTCCAGAAAAGTTTAGACAAGAAGGGGTCGGTGCAGAGTCTGACTTAACAGATGGAAGAATTCTTAAAGAATATGGTAAATATATTTAATATTTTTTTCTTGTGAATGAAACTGATAACTGTTATTGTTATTTTTAAGCTCAGAATTTCCCACCATAATGAGCCATAAATTTAGTGTTAACTCCATGGACCATAATTGCAGAGATTGCCATTGTTTATTTTTTACAAATTTGAGGTAAAAGCTTTCGCTTTAACAAATATTAGTTCATAAGCTGACTTTAAATAATATATAGTTTAGGGGATTTAATTTAGGGGGTTGTTGGTTTATGAGCAGGTCATAAGACAAAGGCTCATTAAAGATTTTTATAATTTTCTCCAGGTGTCAGTACATTATTTAATGAATTCTATTATAGAAAACAATGAAGAGAAAAGTAAGTAGTGGAAATAAAAAGAAAGCTGTGGGCAAAATTGGGTCTCACGTTTTGTCCTTATTTTGTGACTGCAATGCTTAGAGAGTACCAACATTGAAGAATGAAATTGTAGATTGCTTAGGTCCTATTTTTGGAAATTTTCAGTATGGTTACCATGTTGTTGTTATTGGTCCGTCAATATCGACTAGGACCCCGTTAGGGGGGAGGGTGGGTTACGATGAGTTTGTAGGTGGCTTGCTAATCCGATGCGTGCTCGAAATAATCTCTGGCACTGTGGGCAGGGGATAGTTGCTGCATCGGGCTAGCCTGTGTCTCAGTTGTGGTTACCATATTTACCGGTAAACACACAAATTGAATTTTTGTGTTTTCCTTTAATATAATTCATGAGTGGATCTTGTCCAACCCGTCATCATTGTGCACAGTGATGCACTCTCATTTTCTGTTTCCACCATCATGCAATTGTCACGTAAGCACCAAACACACACAAAAGAACACATTCATTACCCACCTACTCTGTTCAAAGTCAATACAACTAAGCATTGGTGGATATATGGAGCACCATCTGGAATTACTAATATAGATTACACAACTCTTGCGTTGCCCAAGCAAGTGCATAATAAAGTAAGCTAATTCATTTGTACATAATTTTACTTACAAAATAATTATTTTTTAAAAGTTTGTAAAAAAAGAACAGAATTGCTTATACTGGCATATTATTTGATTGGGTCAGTATATGAGGAGGTTACACACTTTTCAGGGTTTTCCCTGCCCACCCTAAGGGTTTGGCTTATGAACTAATTGGCTTTTGAATGAGAATATATGGTATTTTATGAGGTACCTGTGTCTTGTGAATTTCTCACCTGGTCAAACTAGAACTGGCTCATACTTTTTTTATTCAAAAATGACATTTCGATTTTTAAGCTCTTAGTGTTCCTATTAATTAACACTTTCTTAAAACTGTTATTAAACTATTTCACTTATCTTTTGGGGGAAATTTTTTTTTTTGCTCAAAATTTCAAAGATGATAATTATCTATTTATATTATACTTATCTTTCAAGAAAAAAAATTGCTTCTTTAACCTTCTTTTGTTGAATCTATTGCTATCTTTATCTGAGAAGTGTGTAGGTCTATGAAGGTTGTCTCTTAGTCAGTTGGTCTTTGGTCCTTTGTTAGAGCATGTTTCTGTAAAAAAAACTTTCCTTTTTGAAAATTGACTTGCTCAATTACTCAATGTCACATTAATACAGTAAATCTTACAGATCTATTAAGAATCTTTCTTATCTTTTAGCTATTAGTCTACCTGTGAGCAGAATGCAGCAATACAATTTAAACTACTTATAATCTTTAGGATTCATTTAATTTTAACACAATAACAAGAATTCAATACAAAATATTATGCCAGCTTTAATAACTTTAAAATATAGTTGATGATTTTTAGTGAGGGGAAAAATTTGCTCCTTGTGTTTAGCTATGAGTTAAAACTATATTTTAAAACTTTTTACAATGTCTCTTAAGTCATTTAGAAATGTTTTAAAGTAAAAACCTTAACTGAACTATTGTTAGTAACAATTTCTGAGAAATGTAAGACCTTTGAATATGTTTTCACTGTTAAATTTTCCATGATATATTAATCATACTTAACCAAGAGACTCATTCCAAGTAGTATTTTTGGGGGTGAGGCATATCCATTAGATGAGATTTTTAAACTCATTGGAAGCAGTCACCCATGTCCTCACCTCTCTTACTCCCATGTTCCCTCATCTCCCCTTCTCCTCTGTTCTCTAACCTCCCATATTACCCTTTTCCCTCACATCCCATACTCCTCTGCTCCCTCCCCTCACATCCTCCCTTGTTCCCTCACCTCCCATACTCCCCTGTTCCTTTTCGTACCCTACCCACCTCACATCTTTTTACTTCCCTCGCTTTCCCTACTCCCCCATTACCTCGCCTCCCCACTCCCACTTCCCACGCCTCTTCCTACTCCCAACAGTATATTAGAAAACACACATGAAAGGAGCAGATATTATAGTTCAACAAATTTGTAAAAGTCTTCTTTAAAATTGTGAAAGCTCTGGGTATTGCTGGTAGTCTCACCTACTTCATCAACTCTTACATCTTTTTTTTTTACTGTATATTTTATCCACGGGTGAGTTATCTCCTTATTTCTGATAATTTCTCATCTCTTGACTACCACTAAAGTTGTTTAGTTGTATTCTCTTTCCTGGTGTGATATCGGTACATCGTTTGAGAATCTCACCACCAAAAATTGTTGCTTTTTCCCCCCTCCCAACTAATCCCCCCTCCCCCCCCCCCCCCCGGTTCATATTCCGCCCAGTCCATTTTCGCCCCTTACCACGTGAACATTGCCCCAGAATGTGTGGCCCTGTGACGTGACAAGAAACCAGTGAAATAGGGCCAGTAACTCACTGAGATCTTTTTTTTTTATTAGTGGTGGGGAGGTGTCGTTGAGTTGTCGTTCTTGAACCAGTTTCGTTGTGTATGTCCCTCTAGGACTCGGGAATAATATTGCATTTAAAGTGATCCTGTTGTTGTTGTTGTTGTGTTGTACGGGTGTTCTAACTTACCATGGACTATCAAACTCTACACAGGGCTATTGACGTCGACACTTCTGTTAGAAATGATTCCTGCCTATTGTGATAACCAATGGCATTATTCTAAATTGGAACTAATTATCTAATTGGCACTGGTGTTTCTTGTACAGTACAGTGATGTCCATTGATATGCTGGGCAGTGTGCGCGTTAATTCTGTGTGACAGAATTCCCCACCTTGTCTCGTTAATGTTATAGAAAATATTAAAATAATGTGTCCGTACTAACAAAATATGAACACAGTTACATTTATTGTACAGTACAGGAAAAATACAATTTATGAGAAAAGTATATAGTCACCATGAAAAGATATGCATTTGTTGGTTGTTGTAAAGTTTTGTTGGAATTCTGGTGTTGTATGCATTTGTTGGTTGATGTATTTTTTTGTTGGACTTCTGGTGTTGTATGCATTTAATTAAATACAATGCCAGGTACGGAAAAAAAAGGGGGGGGGGTGTTAGGCTAGTGTAACGTAGAGTAGCCAGTGCAAACGGTCAAAATCCACGTTTTGAAACACATATCTCCTTGAACTTATTTGTGCTTGGAATGTTTGGGACTCTTTTTATTTTTAGTTTGGTTTCAACCTGGTTTGTCAGCATGAAGCTTAAACTTTAACGATGAAAGGCCGAGAACCACTGTACTATTTGTGAGAAAACTGATAAGTTGGATGTGATTCCCCACACCCATGCCGTATTTTTAAAGCTTACTTCACACACCAGTTTAAAATGAGAGAACCTTGCTTTGTTCATAGTGCCTTCCCCCCCCCCCCCCCCCCCCCACATGCCAGCAGAAACAGATGACCACCTTTGACCTTTTCCCCGAACTCTCTATTTATGGCGTGACGCTGTTTGTGGTTGGATCAGTGGTACATCTCGCGGCTTCGTTACGAGCACGTTGTCCGAGGAGGGTTTCCTACACTCATTACATACATAAATGCCATCTCTGACTATATCGGGGATACTCAAATAGGATCGAAGTTGCGGTCTTGGAGTGGTTTCGGAAACTATCTTTCCGGGCTAAAGTAATTTCTCATACTAATAATCTGTCGCCTTTTTTTTCTTGGTCCCCGCGTTGTCTAAACCCTTAGCGCGATGGCGTCACCTTGTGATATGAATAATGGGGTTGTTCCCTGTCTCCCCAGGGCGTTATTGGGGTCATTGACTGGGTGGTGCCAAGGACAACGTATTGATTTACTGGAGTTACATTTACAATTATCATAAACATAATTAATATATATATATTAAATCCATGTTGCAAGCATCAAAAGAACCATATTTGAAATTCATCCATGACTTTAGATATAGGTACTGCGTCAACAATGACAAGTAATAAGCAAAACTAATATTTGTGTATTTTTGAGGTCCCAGTTCAAGTGAGTAACATAACCCCCCCCCCTGGGGACATAACCCCCCCCCCCCCCCCCGAACCATTGTTCTTCCTTACATTTGGCAAATATAATATCCATCTCCATTTCCTTGATACATTGCACTGTCATGTGGTGATTTTCTTATTGTGATTCGTGGTGCCACTATTTGCGCTTTACATCTTCTGACTTTCCTTCTATCCCCTGGTTATTCTACTCAACCACTCCCGAACAATGGCTTTCCACGAAAGTCATTACCAAAGTGCCACCCTCCCCCAACCCCACTTTACCGTTCTAATAAAATCGCTATGGCAAAAGATGTGACGTAATAGTTATTGCCATCAGAAAGATAGTGTGATGAAAGATAGTGTGATGAAAGATAGTGTGATAATACGACTGCTTCCGTTAAGACTAAAACTAGACCGACTAAAATAGTGTCACTACCCAGACAGACTAAAACAGTGGCAATACTCAGACAGAATAAAACGGTGACACTAATTACTTACTTTACTTATGCCTTTTACCCCGCCTGGGGCATAGGTCGTCTACAAGAATTTTCCATTCATCTCGGTCTCGTTCTTTCCCTTCCAGTTGCTTCCACGTGTATCCCATACTTAGTGTGTCTGCCTCTAGCTCGCGTCTCCATGTATTCTTTGGCCTTCCTCTCTTCTTTTTTTCCCCCTGTGGATTCCATGTTAGGGATTGTCTGGTGATGTTATCTAGAGGTTTACGAAGAATTTTTCATGTCCACCTCTATCTTTTCCTTATGATGTGTTCAGCATTAGGCTCTTGGCATGTCCTTTCCTGTAAGTCTTTGTTGGTGATGGTGTTTGGCCATTTGATGTTCAGTAACTTTCTAAAGCAAGGGTTTGTGAAGGTCTGTACTTTCTGCGTAATGCTCGCTGCTCTCCAAGTTTTAGCTCCATAGAGTTGAACTGTTTCGGCATGTGTGTTGAAAATTCTGACTTTGATTTGCAGAGTCAGCTCCCTTGACTGCCATATTTTCTTTAATTGCACAACCCTGACATCACATGTCTCTACGGTAGGTTTATTTAGTGTAGAAATGTAGACAAGAATGTTGAAAAGAGGATGTTAAATTCTTTCTGTAAATTGATTATACAATAATCGTCAAGTGGTGCCCACACAATGAAATCATGTTTGGCTTACGCCCATGACCTACTCATTCCGTCTCTGCCCCAACTTCCCCTGTCGTCTCCCCGGGGGGCTTCTGGCGATCTTAATCCCGTCACATGACATCTAATCCATCTTGTCAGGCGTTTGTCAAGGTGTGGCGTAACATCGATGTTATGAAACTATTTGAGTTTATGATTCCGTGAATCTTGTACAACGTGCATCGTCTTAGTTCATGGGTCATTTCACTCTGTGACTTCACTTCAAATGAAGTGAATTAAACTCCGAGATTGTGTGTACAGATGTGGTGTGCAGATGGGGTGTACAGATGTGGTGTACAAATGTGGTGTACAGATGTGGTGTATAGATGTGGTGTATAGATGTGGTGTACAGATGTGGTGTATAGATGTGGTGTATAGATGTGGCGTACAGATGTGGCGCACAGATGTGGTGTACAGATGACCGGAGTGCTCACTACACTAGACTCACTACACCAGACTCACTACACTAGACTCACTACACTAGACTCACTACACTAGACTCTCCCACTGTTCATTTCACCATATAGCAATCCCTGCACACTTTATATAACATATTCCTTCGTAAGTGTCGATAATTGGGTCACCAGATTTCCTATTCAGACAAAGCCAACAATTTTGCTGGGATGATTTTTATCTGGTAATGAATCTCCAGTGACAGTCTAGTTGTATGTTATTTTTAGTGCGTGACGTAGTGCGTGTGAGGCGATCGACGCTATGAGGATGTTCGAAATTTGCATTGTGAAGGCTTCTCGTTATATCAAATCTGTGCTATCGGCAATAAACGGTGGAGGGGGCATTTTCTGAGCGCTTTACAGAGGCGTAGGAATGTCTTCCTTGTAAAAAAAACAACAATAAAAAAAAAACATTACTTTCATTTCAACAAGTATTTCAGTGTTTGTGTTTCAAACACAGCGGCGGCGACGAGATGGCTTCTCGTTATGTTTCTGTCCCGGCGATCATGTCACAACTGTGTATATAGGGTACTCATGAAAAATAGTTGAGACTCATTGTTCCTCGGACGAGCCATGACGCCGTGATAAGGGGCGTCTATGTGTTTTAGTCAGTCGTCGGTGTGGCGCCGCCGTCTGACGCTCGCTGTTGGATGGACTGCTGGTCTGACAACTGGATGTGACACTGTCATCAGTGACTGGTGAAAGTGCGTCGACCATATGAAATGTGTGCACTTCCTGTAATTTAATTTGAAAATTGCTTATGATCATATCGAGTTACATTATATATTTGCGAGATGTTCGTAATTCCTTCAACATTGATTCGACAATTCTCACTGACCTTTGTGAACAGTTGCTAACAGTAATTGGAGACAGGCAAAACTTAATTATTTTTTTCCTGCTCATCAAAAGGTTAATGTCAAGGTAGACGCTCCAGTATGCTACAGTCCCCACCCCCTCTCTCACAACCTTTACGGAGTGTGTCGTTGGTTTTCACCGGTGGGAACTGTGAATATTTTCTTCCCTTCTTCTTTATTTAATTCTTTAGTGTCCCAATCTGTTAATTACTTTCTGTATGCTGCTACTTGTACTGCTGTGTGTTTGCAAAATCAGTGTTAGAAACATTATAACAGTGTTGTGTTTATAACTGTACAAACATAGGTGTTAGAAATATTTATAAAGTGTTATGTTTATGGGCGTACATGCATAGTTATCAAAAGTGTAATTTTTTTTGTTTGATTTCGTAATTTTTGGTGTATAACTGTTCAACTAATTAAATCACATTTGTCAACGTGTTCCTGCTTGGCTGTATTACATAGCGTATTTGGCTGTACTACAAATTGTATTTGGCTGTATTACATAGCTTATTGGACTGTATTAGCTTATTTGGCTGTACTACATAGATTATTTGGATGTACTACATAGCTTATTTGGCTGTACTACAAAGCGTATTTGGCTGTACTACATAGCTTATTTAGCTGTACTACAGAGCTGATGTGTTAGATATGTACATTTGTGTACATGTCTACTTGTCTCAGTGTGATATAAAGACAATTTATGTAATGGGTTGTTTTTTTTTCTAAAATAAGAACTATTCACATTTGGAAATAATATGTGTGACTGGATATAGTACCTGACCCCCATGCGTGTTTCTACAACAACGGTCCAAGAGACGATCTGTCATACATAAACATATGTTCTCAGTCTGTTGTAAAGGCTCATGACCCACTGAACAAGTCAACAGGATGGACAGTAAGTTTGGTCTCTTTCGTCGCTAGTTCTAACCTCGATACTACTTTAGCTGTCTGTCACGAGTGTCTGTCTATACTGTGTTAAACGTTGTATGTGTGGAGACATATCTCGTATGTCTGATGAGATTTGTTGTACATGCCAATATTTATGTTGTATATGTGACGAGGATGGTGTATGTGTGATGAGGTGTGCTCTACGTGCGAATATTGCAATAGGAAACATATCTGTCACGTGACTCAGCTCGCCATAGCTGACCCTAGTGTTTGACTGATGACAAGGCTGGGAGAAATCAAACATCCCGCCTGACAGCGGGAATCTTTCCACCTGGGCATATGGACGGTTCTCAAATTATCTGCATGCTAAGCCACCATGTGGCGGCCTCTGTGTTTTTTTAGTGTTTTTTTTTTTTAATGAAAAGCTTTATTTTTCATTACAATAATTTCAGCCGAATTAAATATGCATGAATAATCCACACTTAAATCAAAAACTACCTTTTAGTGATCACGTATATTTCAGTGCGTCTCAAACATTTTTGTGTGTGTGCCACACCACACCAAGGAAAGTATACTATTTAAAAAGCAGACTTTTGAGTTGGGGGGGGGGGGGGGGGGGAAATAGGACTAGGATACATTGACCAAATTTTTCAAGAAAATACCACAACGACTTATATTTTTTGATCATGGTGAAACATATGAAATGCTCTCTATCAGGTGAAACATTTGAATAACTCTCTATCAGGTGAAACATTTGAATAACTCTCTATCAGGTGAAACATTTGAATAACTCTCTATCAGGTGAAACATTTGAATAACTCTCTATCAGGTGAAACATTGGAATAACTCTCTATCAGGTGAAACATTTGAATAACTCTCTATCAGGTGAAACATTTGAATAACTCTCTATCAGGTGAAACATTTGAATAACTCTCTATCAGGTGAAACATTTGAATAACTCTCTATCAGGTGAAACATTTGAATAACTCTCTATCAGGTGAAACATTTGAATAACTCTCTATCAGGTGAAACATTTGAATAACTCTCTATCAGGTGAAACATTTGAATAACTCTCTATCTGGTGAAACATTTGAATAACTCTCTATCAGGTGAAACATTTGAATAACTCTCTATCAGGTGAAACATTTGAATAACTCTCTATCTGGTGAAACATTTGAATAACTCTCTATCAGGTGAAACATTTGAATAACTCTCTATCAGGTGAAACATTTGAATAACTCTCTATCAGGTGAAACATTTGAATAACTCTCTATCAGGTGAAACATTTGAATAACTCTCTATCAGGTGAAACATTTGAATAACTCTCTATCAGGTGAAACATTTGAATAACTCTTTATCAGGTGAAACATTTGAATAACTCTCTATCAGGTGAAACATTTGAATAACTCTCTATCAGGTGAAACATTTGAATAACTCTCTATCTGGTGAAACATTTGAATAACTCTCTATCAGGTGAAACATTTGAATAACTCTCTATCAGGTGAAACATTTGAATAATTCTCTATCAGGTGAAACATTTGAATAACTCTCTATCAGGTGAAACATTTGAATAACTCTCTATCAGGTGAAACATTTGAATAACTCTCTATCTGGTGAAACATTTGAATAACTCTCTATCAGGTGAAACATTTGAATAACTCTCTATCAGGTGAAACATTTGAATAACTCTCTATCAGGTGAAACATTTGAATAACTCTCTATCTGGTAAAACATTTGAATAACTCTCTATCAGGTGAAACATTTGAATAACTCTCTATCAGGTGAAACATTTGAATAACTCTCTATCAGGTGAAACATTTGAATAACTCTCTATCAGGTGAAACATTTGAATAACTCTCTATCAGGTGAAACATTTGAATAACTCTCTATCAGGTGAAACATTTGAATAACTCTCTATCTGGTGAAACATTTGAATAACTCTCTATCAGGTGAAACATTTGAATAACTCTCTATCAGGTGAAACATTTGAATAACTCTCTATCAGGTGAAACATTTGAATAACTCTCTATCAGGTGAAACATTTGAATAACTCTCTATCAGGTGAAACATTTGAATAACTCTCTATCGGGTGAAACATTTGAATAACTCTCTATCTGGTGAAACATTTGAATAACTCTCTATCAGGTGAAACATTTGAATAACTCTCTATCAGGTGAAACATTTGAATAACTCTCTATCTGGTGAAACATTTGAATAACTCTCTATCAGGTGAAACATTTGAATAACTCTCTATCAGGTGAAACATTTGAATAACTCTCTATCAGGTGAAACATTTGAATAACTCTCTATCAGGTGAAACATTTGAATAACTCTCTATCAGGTGAAACATTTGAATAACTCTCTATCAGGTGAAACATTTGAATAACTCTCTATCAGGTGAAACATTTGAATAACTCTATCAGGTGAAACATTTGAATAACTCTCTATCTGGTGAAACATTTGAATAACTCTCTATCAGGTGAAACATTTGAATAACTCTCTATCACGTGAAACATTTGAATAACTCTCTATCAGGTGAAACATTTGAATAACTCTCTATCAGGTGAAACATTTGAATAACTCTCTATCAGGTGAAACATTTGAATAACTCTCTATCTGGTGAAACATTTGAATAACTCTCTATCAGGTGAAACATTTGAATAACTCTCTATCAGGTGAAACATTTGAATAACTCTCTATCTGGTGAAACATTTGAATAACTCTCTATCGGGTGAAACATTTGAATAACTCTCTATCAGGTGAAACATTTGAATAACTCTCTATCAGGTGAAACATTTGAATAACTCTCTATCAGGTGAAACATTTGAATAACTCTCTATCAGGTGAAACATTTGAATAACTCTCTA
The DNA here is from genome assembly GCA_964017045.1 of Omphiscola glabra. Classification (NCBI taxonomy): domain Eukaryota; kingdom Metazoa; phylum Mollusca; class Gastropoda; family Lymnaeidae; genus Omphiscola; species Omphiscola glabra. The sequence continues at coordinate 16,367,979 of OZ024808.1, read as the reverse complement.
TCAGGTGAAACATTTGAATAACTCTCTATCAGGTGAAACATTTGAATAACTCTCTATCTGGTGAAACATTTGAATAACTCTCTATCGGGTGAAACATTTGAATAACTCTCTATCAGGTGAAACATTTGAATAACTCTCTATCAGGTGAAACATTTGAATAACTCTCTATCAGGTGAAACATTTGAATAACTCTCTATCAGGTGAAACATTTGAATAACTCTCTATCAGGTGAAACATTTGAATAACTCTCTATCAGGTGAAACATTTGAATAACTCTCTATCAGGTGAAACATTTGAATAACTCTCTATCAGGTGAAACATTTGAATAACTCTCTATCAGGTGAAACATTTGAATAACTCTCTATCAGGTGAAACATTTGAATAACTCTCTATCAGGTGAAACATTTGAATAACTCTCTATCAGGTGAAACATTTGAATAACTCTCTATCTAGTGAAACATTTGAATAACTCTCTATCAGGTGAAACATTTGAATAACTCTCTATCAGGTGAAACATTTGAAAAGCTCTCTATCAGGTGAAACATTTGAATAACTCTCTATCAGGTGAAACATTTGAATAACTCTCTATCAGGTGAAACATTTGAATAACTCTCTATCAGGTGAAACATTTGAATAACTCTCTATCAGGTGAAACATTTGAATAACTCTCTATCAGGTGAAACATTTGAATAACTCTCTATCTGGTGAAACATTTGAATAACTCTCTATAAGGTGAAACATTTGAATAACTCTCTATCAGGTGAAACATTTGAATAACTCTCTATCAGGTGAAACATTTGAATAACTCTCTATCGGGTGAAACATTTGAATAACTCTCTATCAGGTGAAACATTTGAATAACTCTCTATCAGGTGAAACATTTGAATAACTCTCTATCAGGTGAAACATTTGAATAACTCTCTATCAGGTGAAACATTTGAATAACTCTCTATCAGGTGAAACATTTGAATAACTCTCTATCAGGTGAAACATTTGAATAACTCTCTATCTGGTGAAACATTTGAATAACTCTCTATCGGGTGAAACATTTGAATAACTCTCTATCAGGTGAAACATTTGAATAACTCTCTATCAGGTGAAACATTTGAATAACTCTCTATCAGGTGAAACATTTGAATAACTCTCTATCAGGTGAAACATTTGAATAACTCTCTATCAGGTGAAACATTTGAATAACTCTCTATCTGGTGAAACATTTGAATAACTCTCTATCGGGTGAAACATTTGAATAACTCTCTATCAGGTGAAACATTTGAATAACTCTCTATCAGGTGAAACATTTGAATAACTCTCTATCAGGTGAAACATTTGAATAACTCTCTATCTGGTGAAACATTTGAATAACTCTCTATCGGGTGAAACATTTGAATAACTCTCTATCAGGTGAAACATTTGAATAACTCTCTATCAGGTGAAACATTTGAATAACTCTCTATCAGGTGAAACATTTGAATAACTCTCTATCAGGTGAAACATTTGAATAACTCTCTATCAGGTGAAACATTTGAATAACTCTCTATCAGGTGAAACATTTGAATAACTCTCTATCAGGTGAAACATTTGAATAACTCTCTATCAGGTGAAACATTTGAATAACTCTCTATCAGGTGAAACATTTGAATAACTCTCTATCAGGTGAAACATTTGAATAACTCTCTATCAGGTGAAACATTTGAATAACTCTCTATCAGGTGAAACATTTGAATAACTCTCTATCAGGTGAAACATTTGAATAACTCTCTATCAGGTGAAACATTTGAATAACTCTCTATCTAGTGAAACATTTGAATAACTCTCTATCAGGTGAAACATTTGAATAACTCTCTATCAGGTGAAACATTTGAAAAGCTCTCTATCAGGTGAAACATTTGAATAACTCTCTATCAGGTGAAACATTTGAATAACTCTCTATCAGGTGAAACATTTGAATAACTCTCTATCAGGTGAAACATTTGAATAACTCTCTATCAGGTGAAACATTTGAATAACTCTCTATCAGGTGAAACATTTGAATAACTCTCTATCTGGTGAAACATTTGAATAACTCTCTATCAGGTGAAACATTTGAATAACTCTCTATCAGGTGAAACATTTGAATAACTCTCTATCAGGTGAAACATTTGAATAACTCTCTATCAGGTGAAACATTTGAATAACTCTCTATCAGGTGAAACATTTGAATAACTCTCTATCTAGTGAAACATTTGAATAACTCTCTATCAGGTGAAACATTTGAATAACTCTCTATCAGGTGAAACATTTGAAAAGCTCTCTATCAGTTGAAACATTTGAATAACTCTCTATCGGGTGAAACATTTGAATAACTCTCTATCAGGTGAAACATTTGAATAACTCTCTATCTGGTGAAACATTTGAATAACTCTCTATCAGGGGAAACATTTGAATAACTCTCTATCAGGTGAAACATTTGAATAACTCTCTATCAGGTGAAACATTTGAATAACTCTCTATCAGGTGAAACATTTGAATAACTCTCTATCAGGTGAAACATTTGAATAACTCTCTATCAGGTGAAACATTTGAATAACTCTCTATCAGGTGAAACATTTGAATAACTCTCTATCAGGTGAAACATTTGAATAACTCTCTATCAGGTGAAACATTTGAATAACTCTCTATCAGGTGAAACATTTGAATAACTCTCTATCAGGTGAAACATTTGAATAACTCTCTATCAGGTGAAACATTTGAATAACTCTCTATCAGGTGAAACATTTGAATAACTCTCTATCAGGTGAAACATTTGAATAACTCTCTATCAGGTGAAACATTTGAATAACTCTCTATCAGGTGAAACATTTGAATAACTCTCTATCAGGTGAAACATTTGAATAACTCTCTATCTAGTGAAACATTTGAATAACTCTCTATCAGGTGAAACATTTGAATAACTCTCTATCAGGTGAAACATTTGAATAACTCTCTATCAGGTGAAACATTTGAATAACTCTCTATCAGGTGAAACATTTGAATAACTCTCTATCAGGTGAAACATTTGAATAACTCTCTATCAGGTGAAACATTTGAATAACTCTCTATCTGGTGAAACATTTGAATAACTCTCTATCAGGTGAAACATTTGAATAACTCTCTATCAGGTGAAACATTTGAATAACTCTCTATCAGGTGAAACATTTGAATAACTCTCTATCAGGTGAAACATTTGAATAACTCTCTATCTGGTGAAACATTTGAATAACTCTCTATCAGGTGAAACATTTGAATAACTCTCTATCAGGTGAAACATTTGAATAACTCTCTATCAGGTGAAACATTTGAATAACTCTCTATCAGGTGAAACATTTGAATAACTCTCTATCAGGTGAAACATTTGAATAACTCTCTATCAGGTGAAACATTTGAATAACTCTCTATCTGGTGAAACATTTGAATAACTCTCTATCAGGTGAAACATTTGAATAACTCTCTATCAGGTGAAACATTTGAATAACTCTCTATCTGGTGAAACATTTGAATAACTCTCTATCGGGTGAAACATTTGAATAACTCTCTATCAGGTGAAACATTTGAATAACTCTCTATCAGGTGAAACATTTGAATAACTCTCTATCGGGTGAAACATTTGAATAACTCTCTATCAGGTGAAACATTTGAATAACTCTCTATCAGGTGAAACATTTGAATAACTCTCTATCAGGTGAAACATTTGAATAACTCTCTATCAGGTGAAACATTTGAATAACTCTCTATCAGGTGAAACATTTGAATAACTCTCTATCAGGTGAAACATTTGAATAACTCTCTATCAGGTGAAACATTTGAATAACTCTCTATCAGGTGAAACATTTGAATAACTATCAGGTGAAACATTTGAATAACTCTCTATCAGGTGAAACATTTGAATAACTCTCTATCAGGTGAAACATTTGAATAACTCTCTATCAGGTGAAACATTTGAATAACTCTCTATCAGGGGAAACATTTGAATAACTCTCTATCAGGTGAAACATTTGAATAACTCTCTATCAGGTGAAACATTTGAATAACTCTCTATCAGGTGAAACATTTGAATAACTCTCTATCAGGTGAAACATTTGAATAACTCTCTATCAGGTGAAACATTTGAATAACTCTCTATCAGGTGAAACATTTGAATAACTCTCTATCAGGTGAAACATTTGAATAACTCTCTATCAGGTGAAACATTTGAATAACTCTCTATCAGGTGAAACATTTGAATAACTCTCTATCAGGTGAAACATTTGAATAACTCTCTATCAGGTGAAACATTTGAATAACTCTCTATCAGGTGAAACATTTGAATAACTCTCTATCAGGTGAAACATTTGAATAACTCTCTATCAGGTGAAACATTTGAATAACTCTCTATCAGGTGAAACATTTGAATAACTCTCTATCAGGTGAAACATTTGAATAACTCTCTATCAGGTGAAACATTTGAATAACTCTCTATCAGGTGAAACATTTGAATAACTCTCTATCAGGTGAAACATTTGAATAACTCTCTATCAGGGGAAACATTTGAATAACTCTCTATCAGGTGAAACATTTGAATAACTCTCTATCAGGTGAAACATTTGAATAACTCTCTATCAGGTGAAACATTTGAATAACTCTCTATCAGGTGAAACATTTGAATAACTCTATCAGGTGAAACATTTGAATAACTCTCTATCAGGTGAAACATTTGAATAACTCTCTATCAGGTGAAACATTTGAATAACTCTCTATCAGGTGAAACATTTGAATAACTCTCTATCAGGTGAAACATTTGAATAACTCTCTATCTAGTGAAACATTTGAATAACTCTCTATCAGGTGAAACATTTGAATAACTCTCTATCAGGTGAAACATTTGAATAACTCTCTATCAGGTGAAACATTTGAATAACTCTCTATCAGGTGAAACATTTGAATAACTCTCTATCAGGTGAAACATTTGAAAAGCTCTCTATCTGGTGAAACATTTGAATAACTCTCTATCTGGTGAAACATATGAATAACTCTCTATCAGGTGAAACATTTGAATAACTCTCTATCAGGTGAAACATTTGAATAACTCTCTATCAGGTGAAACATTTGAATAACTCTCTATCAGGTGAAACATTTGAATAACTCTCTATCTGGTGAAACATTTGAATAACTCTCTATCTGGTGAAACATTTGAATAACTCTCTATCAGGTGAAACATTTGAATAACTCTCTATCTGGTGAAACATATGAATAACTCTCTATCAGGTGAAACATTTGAATAACTCTCTATCAGGTGAAACATTTGAATAACTCTATCAGGTGAAACATTTGAATAACTCTCTATCTGGTGAAACATTTGAATAACTCTCTATCTGGTGAAACATTTGAATAACTCTCTATCAGGTGAAACATTTGAAAAGCTCTCTATCTGGTGAAACATTTTATGAACTCATTATTTTAATGTTTAGTTTACTAACTGAAATATTTATTGATTAGGGTTTTATAAAAAAGGGGGGGGGGGGGAATGTCTTCTGATGCTATAATAGTTTGAGTAGCATTATTGATGAAGAGCATGGGTTCCGATATCTTTCATGTTACGGCCCTTTACCAGAATTTTTCCTTTCTGGAAACGGGTTCCACACACACATCGGCAGGCGTCATCTTTAGCCAAGTGCAGATTGCCTCGGTAAATTGGGGGCGCAACCCGTACAATTAAAGACACGTTTGCTAGACAAATATGTCTTCTCGGTGACCTCCCTTGAAAACATTATTCGCGTCCTTATTATCGATATGGCACGATGGTCTGGACGAATACTACAGACCTGTTTACTCTTACGATTTTGGCGTACAATGTACGATTTTGAGGTGCATACATTATATAAATTATATATACTGTATGTTTATTTTTTTACCATTAAGATAATGTATTGAACGATTTTGTGATGATATTGTACGATTTTAAGAGTTTGAGGGTAAACAGGTCCGATACTACATTTAGCCAATTGAGGGTAGGCCTAACCGATTTGTTAATATTTTTTTTTGGGGGGGGGGGGTTGGTATGTATGCACACGTAAACAAAGTTAAGTCATACGCATCACTTTTTTAAATATGTGATTGGAAATGCGCCAATTAGATCAAACTATAAATCAGGGGTGTCCAACAACCCTTTTAGCACCCCTGGACCACATTGGAAGAAGACGAGTTGTTTAGGGACACACCTAAAATACACTAACACTAACAACAGCCGATGAGCAGCAAGAAAGCAAAAGTTTAGGACAGTAAAGTTAAAGTTACAATAGTTCAGTGACTTTAACTTGAGTAGTTGGTATGGTGTATGTTGTTTTTTTTTTTAAAATTATGATTAAGCAGAAGGACCAGATAGCATTATGACATCAGTGAGATGTTTAACATGGGTTTTAATGACATTCATTTTTTTATGACATTAATTTTTTTTTATGACATTCATTTTTATGTTCTGTAGAAATGGTTGTAGAAATGGTTGTAGAAATGGTTATAGAAATGGTTGTAGAAGTGGTTGTAGAAATGGTTGTAGAAATGGTTAGAAAAGGTTGTAGAAGTGGTTGTAGAAATGGTTGTAGAAATGGTTGTAGAAAAGGTTGTAGAAATGGTTGTAGAAATGGTTGTAGAAATGGTTGTAGAAATGGTTGTAGATGTGGTTGTAGAAATGGTTGTAGAAATGGTTGTAGAAGTGGTTGTAGAAATGGTTGTAGAAATGGTTAGAAAAGATTGTAGAAGTGGTTGTAGAAATGGTTGTAGAAATGGTTGTAGAAATGGTTGTAGATGTGGTTGTAGAAATGGTTATAGAAATGGTTGTAGAAGTGGTTGTAGAAATGGTTGTAGAAATGGTTAGAAAAGGTTGTAGAAGTGGTTGTAGAAATGGTTGTAGAAAAGGTTGTAGAAATGGTTGTAGAAATGGTTGTAGATAATGGTCGCCAATTTCACCTAAACCTTGATGACTTTTTTTCCTGAAATCTTAAAACCCTGTCCTCTAATTCCTGTATCAATTTCAAAAGCAAGGCTCCATATTTTTCTTTGTTCACTGCACCATGTTAAGCCAACGTGTTGTGTCGTAATGAATAGAATTTTTTGCCTCAATTTAAGATTACCACCGTTTCAGTTTGACATTCAAGGTTGTTATAGTTTGAAACATTGTATTGATCAGTAGGTTCTTACCTGGAAGGCTGCATGTTTTATTCATTTAAATCAGCGGTCAAGTCTACATAAAGTGCAAAAATCTATGAGCCAGTCTTCATTGACAAGTTCAAGCACAAATTTTGTTTTTTATTCCATCAACGACTTTCATTCATTTTGAAAATCATTAACATAATTTCAAAATTACATTATTCAAATCTTCAGATGTTCTCAACCTGACTACTTAACGGTATTCTGCCTCTGTTTCATAGAAAGATCATGATTGAGAGTGAATGCATTATTAATATTTTTAGGGTACTTTCGTTTGTGGGAGTTTGGTGACTTCCACCTTATCTCCTTCACTTATAAACCAATGTTTAAAAATTGGAAACTTCTCATTTTGTCACCCTGACAACCATTTTTTAAAAAATATATTGTTTTCACTAAATACTTGATTGAATTCTAGCTAGATTACAATTTTTGTCCACAGGTGAGCCCACCAAGTTTGACCCCACCTTTAAAGGGCCCATTAAAAACAGGTGAGTATTTTCTTGTCATGAGTGATCTCAAGCCACGTACATGTCATGTGCAGCTGAAAATATGGCCTCTTATAATCCAATTTTGTAAGTTCTATGATAGCATCATATGATACATTTCTATCATAGCATCTAACTTGCCTGCACAACTCAAAATGGAAGGCGGGCCATAATACTTTATGAAAAATTTGTGCGGGCCAAAAGAAAATAGGACAGAGGGGAAAGCTATTAAGAAAATAATAAGAATAAATAATATTTCGTTACTTCGTGGGCAGCAAAGTGGGTGCTGGCGGGGCACATGCGGCCTGCGGGTCATATGTTGTGCAGGCCTGATCTAACTCTATCGTAGCAGCCCACTGTGGAATGAAAAAACTCTTTCTCATTGTTCGATGATTTTTGTTTATAATTTCCAGATCATGTACAGACATCATTTGCTGCATCATCTTCATCGTCTTCTTGCTGGGAATGGCAGTTGTTTCTATCATAGGTCAGTGCATGCATGCATTCATACGTACACGTATATCTTTGAGATAATCAATTTCAGTTGCAGATGCAGAAAAAATGTTTTGAGGGCACACACAAAAAAGGGCCAGGAGGGGAGGGGGGAGGTGATAATAATGGGCCTAAAATGTAACAAATTCAAAGCTTCTAATAATTAAATATTCACAGATTCTTTACAAAAATGAATGACTGGGATGAATTCATTCTAAGTCATCAATCTTTCACAATTCTTAGATTAAATCGTCAAAAATTTTTATTAGAAATTTGTTTACTTAACTCAAAATTACACAGCCTTCAAGGCCATCCAATGTGTTAGGCTGTGCTAACAACAAACTGCTTGTCTAAACATACAGGCTATGCCAGAGGAAACCCATACCGCCTGGTGTATCCCACTGACTCTCAAGGAGACATCTGTGGCCTTGGAAATCTTGGGTAAGGAACCTGTTGAATGTACATTATTACAAGCCCAATCTGATATTTTTAAGTGTCCTCATTTAAGCTTGCTCTTTAGGAAGTTATATTTTACGTTTATTGTTGTTAAAAAGATTTTTTTTTAGTATTATTGAATTTAACAAAAAAATATTCGCATGCCGTCAGTTTTATGCCAACAAAAACAAAAGAGAGGTTACTCTGCTTGATACAAGACTAAAATAAATAGCTCTGTTCAAATGGAGTTATTCTCCTCTTATGATTACTGCTTCATTTGACTTGATGATTAGCCAATCGGAATAAAACAGATCCTAGATAGTAAGAAAATAGGAAGAGCGATAATCCACCAACAAGTTAATGACTGCTAGGGGAATGTGGAGACTGCTATAATATAATACAAAATATATGTGTAAAGTCTTGATGTATGACTTGATGAATGACTTGATATATGACTTGATAGTAAAACCCCAATCAAAAAAGTCTTTATACTCTGAATAATATTAAGAAAATGTATATAAAATATATTTTTAAAATAAAATCATGCATTGTAAGAAGTAACATAGACTACGTCTCTGTTTTAAGCTATCTGTGCATTCTCTGGCACACCACCTAAGTGTGTTTAGAGTTACTTGCTGTAATTGACTCATTGCCAGGTAACTGTAATACAGGGTTCCTTCAACCTCACAGTAACCTTAGGAAATAATTGACCAGTGTCCACATCCCCCTTACAAATTGACATCACAGATGGAGATAATGAAAGTCAAATTTTTATTTGTTGCACCCCTGACATAAGATCATGGGGATTGGAAACCCCATGCTAATTGAAATAGACTGCTTTACCTTCTATATCACCTTCTATATCACACTTCAGTTGATCATTGGAGATCAGTTTACTTGATTAAATCTTTAATTTCTCTTTTATTAATCGATACAGGGACAAGCCCTACCTCTTCTTCTTTGATCTGGTGACATGTGCCAAGATGGGTCCAGCTGTGGTCACTGGATGTCCAACCCCACAGGTGAGCATTCGTATTTCATGTCGGCTTGGTCAGAATCTGAGGTTTATGGCTCTCTGAGCTGGCAAAATGTCTTAGACTGTAACTGACATACAAAAATGTTGTTGTGACCTGTTATTTGATTCACTGCAAGCATTCACTAGGAATGCCATAAGCTGCTTGATGTCAATGATCACTTAAAATCTAAGCCTTTGATGGTGTTGTCATCCAACCAATCTAATCTCAGTCAACAGTTAAGGGGAATGTATGGGAAGAACTAATAAATTTTAGGAGGAACTTTTAATTCATGGTGAGATATCATAACTTCTGGAAAGAATTGATAACTTCTGGAAAGAATTGATATCATCTGGAAAAGAATTGACTGGAAACATTGATAACTCCTGTGAATATCTGTTAACTTCTTAACTTCTGGGAAGATCTGATAATTTCTGGGAGGAGTATACAATCACTGGAAGAGTGGATCACTCCCACCACAATGCAGTGAACATTTATTTGTTGATTACCACAGGTCTGTGTCAAAGAGTGTCCAGCAACCAACTATGTCTACCTACAGGCTGAAGTATCCAGGAACAGATCTCAGCTGATCTGCAAGTACCATGTTGATCACAGCAAGGCCCCCTACAAGGATGTAAGTATTCTGCATCTCAAGAGAACAGATTTCATTTGTTTCTGTGTTAATAGGAAATAATTAAACATGCCAAACAAAGATGTTCTTTGCAGGCTTCTCATTTAGCCTTAGAAACTACTTTTTAGACCCATTGGGGAGGGGGTGATTATAACGAAAAACATTGAACATTTTTCAAATGATTTCAGAAAAATCTACAGTTTTCAATGCTAACATTCTTTAATTTATATTTTTTTTAGTACTAGACACAACCAGTTACAAATACATGCATCTTCTTCCAAAAGATGATACAATTTTTAATCTTCTACTTTGGACTATTGATTATAATGAAAGTATTTAATTTTTGACAGATGACCGTCAAGAAACTTGTGGAGGACAATTTATGTGCAGCCTACTACTTGGAATCTAAACCAGGTGAGCCTAGTGGTCAGTTGTAATCTAAACCAGGTGAGCCTAGTGGTCAGTTGTAATCTAAACCAGGTGAGCCTAGTGGTCAGTTGTAATCTAAACCAGGTGATCCTAGTGGTCAGTTGTAATCTAAACCAGGTGTGCCTAGTGGTCAGTTGTAATCTAAACCAGGTGAGCCGAGTGGTCAGTTGTAATCTAAACCAGGTGAGCCTAGTGGTCAGTTGTAATCAATGGTCAAAATATAAATTAACTAATACACCTTCTTCAACATTATTGCCTGTGCAAATTCTTCACAATGACCTTGTGCCAAATACAAAGACAGGACAATAATAGGAGAGTGTTTTAGCCTAGAGCCGTCTTCAGTAGAAAGGACAAAACAAGAAATCGAAAAAAGTTTTAAAAAACTGAAGTTTTTGGAGTTTGTCATGAATGCCATGTTATTGTCAGAAGTTGGATTTTCCAAAACCAACATATGTGTTTATATCATGTTGCCATCTGTGTCTGATGCTTCCACATACCTCGTTCCACTATTTCCAAAGTAAAACCAACCACTTACCTGATAATGCCTGGGTTTGCATCAATTTTTCATTAACATAATAAAATGCAGTAACCATTGTCACAGAACCATTTTATTTAGAAATTTAATGAGTCAAGTACATTGTTAACCATATGTGATCTTGCATATCAAGGGGTAGTAAAGAAAATGCTTAAGACCTTTGCACTTGATAACCACTTAAAAAAATTGTTATTGTATATTACTGTTGTTTCCTAAGACAAAATCATGTGATTCACACACACACACACCCCCCCCCCCCCCACCCCCGTTCACTATCTGAAAGTAACTGAACTAACTGCTTCGAGCTGCTGTATTGTTAAACAAACTCAACTGTTATTTTCAGTTGTTGGCCGTTGCATGCCAAGTATATTTGCCAAAGCTTTTGACTCTGCCAAATCACTGACGGATGACATGGGCAACGAAATCAAGCGAGCCAACGGGGAGTTCGTCACAAGCAGCCTGATTCAGAACGGCACGCTGTAAGTCAACCTTGTTTATTTTTTAAACAAATATTTTTTTTTTGTAAAACAACTTAAAAGATTTTTATTGAAGAAATTTTGCCCCAAAAAAAGCCCCCCAAAAATTGTTTGATCATTACATCTTGACTTTGTTTAATGCTTTGATGAGATCATTGTCTTCCTTGTCGAGCCGAGTTAGATTCAAAGCAGCTTATCTAGCTGCATTGTGATTAGTTTTAATTGAGAATTTGTATAGATACATGTCATTGGGATTCTAGTTGGGAAATAGATGTCATTTGGAATCTGTGGTGAATACATGTCTGGTAATCTGCATGGTGAATATATGTCATGGGGAATCTGTTTGGTGAATGCATGCACTTCGTAATGATTTAACCTTTTATTTTATTTCGGAGGGACAAGTTTTACACAAAATTTTGGAGAATTAATTTTAAACATATCAGTAACTGGACACCATGGTCTGATCTCTTTTAATTTTATTATTTTGTCATATTATGTAAAAATTATCATTATTCAGATGATAATTAAACATATGATGTAAATATTTATAGAAATTTCTATTACACTTTTATGTGCAGTGTTAGAAATGAAAATTTCTACATTGCATGACTAAAACCATGATTTCAAGCATCATGTGATGTCACGTCTGCTTTAGTGTTTAATCTCGATTGTTCTACACTGCAGCAACATTGCACAGTTCTACAAACTGAAAGGCACCATGGAGCTCCTGTTCAAAGATGTTCTCAACTCTGCCCATCTCATCGCCATGTGAGTTTTGAACAAGATGTTGTCAGCATCCTTGACAAAACTATTGAAAATTATGATAAATTTACAATAATTCACCTGCATATGTATTAATCTTTATAAAAGACATAAATTTGGGTACTTTATTGTTGCTTAGTATTAAAAACTCTGTGATCTCATGTAATGTCAACTGCTGAATTTCATCAAAGGTTTCTGTCATTGTTTTTTTTCCCCCTCGCACTATTTTTCTTTTTTTAACCAGAATGAAAAGTAAGCTTTGCTGGAGATCCCATCAGCATATAAAATAGCCAAGGCTAAAACAATAAATGCTGGTTAAATGGCTAAATGCTCTCATCAATCATATTTGTCTGTTTTAAACAATTTGGACATAGACCTGTTTACTCTTACGATTTTTGGCTTACAATGTACGATTTTGAGGTGTATAAATTATATATACTGTATGTTTATTTTTTACTCTTTTTAAGAGTTTGAGGGTAAACAGGTCTGTGGACATAGTCCCAAGTTTGTTTTCCATATTAGTAAATATTAGTCAAAAAACATAATTTATTATCATGATAGTACCATGTTTGTTTTCCATATTAGTAAAAAAAAACATAATTTATTATCATGATAGTACCATGTTTGTTTTCCATATTAGTCAAAAAAACATAACTTATTATCATGATAGTACCATGTTTGTTTACATATTTGTCAAAAAAAAACATAATTTATCATCATGATGTTAAATAATTTGGTATGCTCTACTATTTGTTTGTACCTCCTTCCATCAGCTGTTTATTGATAGCCATGGTGATTGCCATGGTGTGGATTGTGCTGTTGAGGTGGATCACAACAATCATGGTGTGGCTGACCATCGCCCTCTTCATTGGACTCTTTGGATTTGGTAAGTCACAGTCTTTTTTTGTTTCAACCCTCACCGCTGGCCAACATTTACTGTGAGATTGTCACCATTCACGGTGACATTGTCATCATTCACTGTGACATTGTCATCATTCACTGTGACATTGTCATCATTCACTGTGACATTGTCATCATTCACTGTGACATTGTCATCATTCACTATGACATTGTCATCATTCACTGTGACATTGTCATCATTCACTGTGACATTGTCACCATTCACTGTGACATTGTCACCATTCACGGTGACATTGTCACCATTCACTGTGACATTGTCATCATTCACTGTGACATTGTCATCATTCACTGTGACATTGTCATCATTCACTGTGACATTGTCATCATTCACTATGACATTGTCATCATTCACTGTGACATTGTCATCATTCACTATGACATTGTCATCATTCACTATGACATTGTCATCATTCACTGTGACATTGTCATCATTCACTGTGACATTGTCATCATTCACTATGACATTGTCATCATTCACTGTGACATTGTCTTCATTCACTATGACATTGTCATCATTCACTGTGACATTGTCATCATTCACTGTGACATTGTCATCATTCACTATGACATTGTCATCATTCACTGTGACATTGTCATCATTCACTGTGAGATTGTCACCATTCACGGTGACATTGTCATCATTCACTGTGACATTGTCATCATTCACTGTGACATTGTCATCATTCACTATGACATTGTCACCACTTTTCCAATTAGGAACATCAATTTTGAAATTGATTTCATCTGACATGTTTTTGTTTTCTTATGCGGCCCAAAAATGTCAATAATTGGAAAGCTCCTACAAGAAATTAACTTGTGATATTTTGATGTCCTCCCAGGTACCTATTACAGCTACTCCAAGTACTATGAGTTGAAATCAATGAACGTCACATCAGAGTTTGGCCTGCCTCAGGAGTTCAAGTTGGACTTTGAATATTTTCTCTCTCAGACGAAAACTTGGCTGGCTTTTGGTAATGTAGTTATTGGAACCTTTTGTAATTATTTATTGAAACTTCTTTCTTGCACTTCTTTCCTTTTTAACGATGAGAACTTGGCTGGCTTCTCGTGACATAGCTATTGAACCTTTTTTTTTTATTACAGTTCTTTTTTCTTCATGATGGCTTAACCCAGTTCTAACAGTTTGATTTCATACAAAGGAAAATATGCTGACGCACAACTCATGTTATGACTCTAAAGATATTCTGTAGTTTCACTTGACTGAATTAATTATGCTAAGTTCTTAAATGAATGTCATTTTCTACAATTGCAATATGCACTGGAAATATAATCATCAAATCAGGTTCAATGAATTTCAAGTGAATTTTTGTTAACCACTATAATTATATTTCCACTGTTAATTTTTTAGATATTTGTTTCCTTTCTGCCCCCAGGCTGCACTGGAGCCACCATACTCATCATACTTCTCCTCATCGTTATTTTCCTGTGTTCACGCATCATGTTGGCCACCAAGCTCATCTCGGAGGCCAGTGTGTAAGTCTGCTCAGAAAAAGAATACAATAACAATTGGAGACAAAACAATAGTCACCTTAAATACTCTGACCGGCTTTTTTTAAATATATAATTTTTAAAATTAAGTACTTGTAACCACAATTCAGATTTTGAATAAATCTATAAATATAGAGTTTGGAAGAATGCTAGATGAACTCTTTAACATAGTGCCACTGTCTTAATGTTTTCAAATGATAGTTCAGAATACTATCAGTGGCTAGTCTCTGTTAAATATGCACACTCCAAAGTATATCAGTGGCCAGTCTCTGTTAAATATGCACACTCCAAAGTATATCAGTGGCCAGTCTCTGTTACATTCGCACACTCAAAAGTATATTAGTGGCCAGTCTCTGTTACATTTGCACACTCCAAAGTATATCAGTGGCCAGTCTCTGTTACGTTGACAGCCTCCAAAGTATACCATAAGAACAACCTCCAATAAAAGACCAAAACACCATCTGATGTATTTATTCCCCTCTGTTCCAGAGCCATCAGCCACATGTGGTGTGTCCTGTTCTGGCCCCTGGTGCCATTTGTGCTACAGTTTGTGGTCATTGCCTACTGGATCAGCAGCATGATGTATCCTTGACCCTCTGTCAATATAGACATTAAGGGAACAACTTATGACGTGTAGCATTGAATTTTACATTATTATCTTTCTTTTGCTTTACACACACACACAAAACTTTTCTTGTTTTTTCTAAATTAAATTATTTCAGAATACGTTTTTTTTTAGTCTTGTAAGTTTTGTTTATAAAAAAATTAATTTATAATTTGCACTTTATTGATGATTAATATTCTATAATCATCAAATTTTAGATCAACTTCCAAGTTGGTTTAAAAAGCAAACAAATGAATTATTTCTCTGCACTTGAGATAAAACTCAAAGCCAATCATGAGACAACACTGTGAATGTCCGAATTCCTTGACCCTGCCGTCAGTTACATCTCCTCCATGGGAGCACCAGAGTTTTACAATGCCACCAATGACGTCAACGCCCTGCTCTCCAGGCTTCCGTGTGACCCAGAAGTAAGTCAAGCCTGTCATTTGTGTTCATGATTATTGAAATAAACTTGAATGCCTGCAATTTTTTTTATGGTGCAGGGGATCAGAGTTTTCTTATTATGTAACATCAGACTTTTGAGTGCGTCACAAGTGTGGTTAACTTGTTTGTAAACATATTTTCAACAGACTAATGCTACTCTTGGTGATCTGTGCAGCTTTGTCAAATACGGTGGGGACACGTAAGTATTACATCCAATCTATAAGTGGGGTTGGGATACTAATGTCACATCCAAACTATAGATATGGTTGGGATACTAATATCACACCCAATCTATGCTTGGGACATTCACACACATACAACTTGAAGCAAAAATTGATATCAACATTTTAGAATAATTTTAATATTTGTAAAAACTTACTGTACAAAAAGTGTTTTTTTTTATTTCTCTTGTGGATTCCTGTATCACCCAGTCATAGAACAGTGGAATTTTTAATATTATATAACAATGGAATATCCAATGTCATATAACAATGGAATATACAACATCTATCACACGCTTGTAAAGAGTTTGGATTGTTAATTAGTCTACAGAAAACTCATGTCATGATGCAAGAAGCGCCGTCCCCTCCAATTATAACTATTAAGGGCCATAATCTGTCGGTTGTTGAGCATTTCACATACCTTGGATCCAATATTTCTAGTTCTCTCTCCATTGATGAAGAGATAAACATCAGGATCGCAAAAGCAGCAGCAACTATGGCTAAACTGAATAAGCGGGTGTGGAATAATCTCAATCTAACTGAAAAAACAAAGCTAAGTGTCTATCAGTCATGCGTGCTTAGTACGCTCCTATATGGCAGTGAAGTGTGGACCACATATACCAGTCTCAAGCGGAAACTCAACAGCTTCCATCAACGATGTCTGCGTCGCATTCTACGCATCCGATGGCAGGACAAGGTGACTAACACAGAGGTCTTGGAACGTTCCAAAATGTGTAGCATATTCTCCGCTCTTAGCAAGAAGCGCCTTTGCTGGTTAGGCCATGTAAGGAGAATGGAGGAAGGCCGTATTCCAAAGATGCTGTTGTATGGAGAGTTGGCAGAAGGGACAATACTTATTGGACGGCCTCGCCTGAGATATATGGACGTTTGCAAAAAGAGCATGAAGGAAGCAAACATTGAAGTCAACAAATGGGAGATCATTGCCGAACAACATTCCAGCTGGCGAACGGCAGTGTATGAAGTAGTGAAAAAGGCAGAAGATGTGCGGAACGAAGCCCTTGCAAGAAAAAGAACAGCACGGAAGGCCAAAATGAACCAGGAATCATCATTCTCCTGCGTGAAATGCAGACGAGATTGTGAGCCACTCGTTGAAGTGTAGGACTACAATATAGCTACTCCATCGTCTCGTGAAGACGGAAGGATGCCATACATACAACGTCATATAACAATGGAATATCCAATGTGATATAACAATGGAATATCCAATGACAAACACTTTATATTTTCAAGTAGCTTTGCAAAGAATTTCATCAGAAAATGTTTTTTTTTGTGCTGTCAACATATCCTGAACATTATCATTGGAGAAGTTGTCTTTTTTTTTGTCAGGCCTGCACAACATATGGCCCGCCAGCACCCACTTTACGGCACGCCTTACATTTTGAGTTGTGCCGGGCCTGCTTTATATGGTTTAAAAAGTGAACAATATCACCACCTGATGAAATGGAATTAAGTTTTTTTTTTTTTAATTCCAAACCTTTCTTTTATTTACACAACATTCATAGAAACATCTCTGAAGATGGGGGTCAAAGTACATTTTCCTGGCCAACTACCAGTAAAATAGATTAAAATTTGAACATTTTGTTTCAGGTACAAGACGGCCATGTTGATCTTCATGCTCTTCATGTTCTTCTGGCTGATGAACTTTGTGATTGCCCTTGAACAAATGACCTTGGCCGGGGCATTCGCCTCCTACTACTGGGCCTGGGACAAGGAAAAAGACATCCCCACCTTCCCGCTGTGGTCAGCTTGCTACCGGAGCTTAAGGTTATTTAAATTCATTTTTTTATGTGTTAATTTTGTTTGTAACAATGCAGTTTCACATCAGTTAGGACTGATGGAAGAACTTTTTAATGGAAAGAAAATGAGCTTTGTAACTTTTAGGTCTTGGGAAATTGTTCAAGTAAATTTTTAAGTAATATTTCTGGAGGATTCTGTAAGGGAAAAGTTGAGTTTCATTCTCCCCCCTGGTGCCATTTTCACTACAGTTTGTGGTCATAAATTACTGGATAAGCAACATTTCACTCTGTCAAATATTGTACACTTTTGATAGGGGGCACTGTATGGATCACCGTAATATTGTACACTTTTGATAGGGGCACTGTATGGATCACAAAATATTGTACACTTTTGATAGGGTGCACTGTATGGATCACTGTAATATTGTACACTTTGATAGGGGCACTGTATGGATCACCGTGATATTGTACACTTTTGATAAGAGGCACTGTATGGATCACCGTAATATTGTACACTTTTGATAGGGGGCACTGTATGGATCACCGTAATATTGTACACTTTTGATAGGGGGCACTGTATAGATCACTGTAATATTGTACACTTTTGATAGGGGGCACTGTATGAAATGTATTTTCATTTTGTCATGTGTCTAACTGCTTAAGACTGTTCGGTTTATCAGGTACCACATGGGGTCACTGGCCTTTGGGTCTCTCATCATAGCCATCGTCCAGATGATCCGGGCCATCCTGGAGTATATCAACAGGAAACTCAAGGGCTCTGAGAATAAAGTGGCTAAATTTATCTTGGGGTGAGTAGGCTAAGTTGTGACAACAAAGTGGCTAAATTTATCTTGGGGTGAGTAGGCTAAGTCGTGACAACAGAGTGGCTAAATTTATCTTTGGGGGGGGTGAGTCGACCACTTATTTAAATTAAAAAATTATTTATTTTTTTAACAAATGACTGAAGCTATTGTCAGCTTCTCCATAAGGTTGGTGGACAACTCTCCCCTCGTAGCAAAAAATCTAGAGCAGGTTGGCATGTCTCAAGTCCATGTTTTTTTGTATAAAATTTTTTTATCGTTTTAAAAATGCCTTCTCAACAACATATTCAGCTATCTGCTTGGTGTTATCATGACGTTTCAGTGTGTTATCATGACGTTTCAGTGTGTTATCATGACGTTTCAGTGTGTTATCATGACGTTTCAGTGTGTTATCATGATGTTTCAGTGTGTTATCATGACGTTTCAGTGTGTTATCATGACGTTTCAGTGTGTTATCATGACGTTTCAGTGTGTTATCATGATGTTTCAGTGTGTTATCATGACGTTTCAGTGTGTTATCATGACGTTTCAGTGTGTTATCATGACGTTTCAGTGTGTTATCATGACGTTTCAGTGTGTTATCATGACGTTTCAGTGTGTTATCATGACGTTTCAGTGTGTTATCATGACATTTCAGTGTGTTATCATGACGTTTCAGTGTGTTATCATGACGTTTCAGTGTGTTATCATGACGTTTCAGTGTGTTATCATGACGTTTCAGTGTGTTATCATGACGTTTCAGTGTGTTATCATGACGTTTCAGTGTGTTATCATGACGTTTCAGTGTGTTATCATGACGTTTCAGTGTGTTATCATGACGTTTCAGTGTGTTATCATGACGTTTCAGTGTGTTATCATGACGTTTCAGTGTGTTATCATGACGTTTCAGTGTGTTATCATGACGTTTCAGTGTGTTATCATGACGTTTCAGTGTGTTATCATGACGTTTCAGTGTGTTATCATGACGTTTCAGTGTGTTATCATGACGTTTCAGTGTGTTATCATGACGTTTCAGTGTGTTATCATGACGTTTCAGTGTGTTATCATGACGTTTCAGTGTGTTATCATGACGTTTCAGTGTGTTATCATGACGTTTCAGTGTGTTATCATGACGTTTCAGTGTGTTATCATGACGTTTCAGTGTGTTATCATGACGTTTCAGTGTGTTATCATGACGTTTCAGTGTGTTATCATGACGTTTCAGTGTGTTATCATGACGTTTCAGTGTGTTATCACGACGTTTCAGTGTGTTATCATGACGTTTCAGTGTGTTATCATGACATTTCAGTGTGTTATCATGACGTTTCAGTGTGTTATCATGACGTTTCAGTGTGTTATCATGACGTTTCAGTGTGTTATCATGACGTTTCAGTGTGTTATCATGACGTTTCAGTGTGTTATCATGACGTTTCAGTGTGTTATCATGACGTTTCAGTGTGTTACTAGTTTTATTGGACACTAGCAGTCTTCCTCCATTTCTTATTTTCTTAAAGGTTGTGCTAAAACGTTGCTCTACTGTGTTAAACAACTTGCACTTTTTTTTTTTGCCCTTGGGGCTAGATCAAGAGTAGGCTACTCTCATTTTTAAATATACCTTAAAATGAGCATTTGACGTTATTCTCACCAGTTGCCTGAGATGTTGTTTCTGGTGCTTGGAGAAATTCCTGCGCTACATCAACAAGAATGCCTACATCTTGGTAAATTAACCTTCAGATTTTGAATCCATTCCTTTCGACAACACTTTGCATCATTTGTTGTTCAATCTGAAAAACCAAATTATTTCTCTGATGAAAGTAGAACGCTAGAAGAATTACTCTAAAATTACATTCAACATTTGAAGACAAAAACAACAAAATGACATCAGGTTCTTGATTTTTCTTGTTTGTTTATTTTCCCCAACCAAACTCTAATTAGCACATCTGTTAAATACAGTTCATCTAAATGAGTTCATCTTAAAACCAACAAAAACTAATATTGCGTTCAAAAAAATTCCTTTGTGCGGTTAAAGTTTTAAAATGTTTCTTTAATAAGTTTGTAAAATTTTTCTAAACTTAAAACCATAGTTGTCTAGTGGAGGTAATCTTCCAATTGTCTGCCCTTTGTTTAGATTGCTGTCCACGGTCGCAACTTCTGTTCAGCCGCTAAAGATGGCTTCTTCCTTATCATGAGAAATGTCTTGAGGTAAACTAATTAGCTCCAAAAAAAATGTGTTTATTTTTCTAATCATTATATTGAAATTTTCCCTTGTAAATCTTCTCATGAAACATAAGAACAAGCTATGCTGAACTTGAATTAATAGACAGGACAAAAGATTTGGACATTTTAGCTTAGAGTCTTCATCAGCAAACAAGACAAAAAGAAGTCCATCAATTATAATCTTTTAAATCTTCTCAGCCATCTGGCCAAGGATTAATTTCTCTCAAAGATTTTGTTTTAAACATTTTATTGTCTCCCCTTACTGAATTCTTGTATGTGCAGTAGAGAAGATTAAATGCTGGTTTATCAATAATTCTTTTAGAGCTGCAGTTCTGGATAAAGTTTGTGACTTTCTGATGTTGATCTCCAAGCTTATGGTTACTGGTGCTATAGGTGAGTTCTTGGTTATTGCTTTATTTGTCTGGCAAATGAGACTAGAGTATGATATTAGTATATAAGACTAGAGTATGAGGTTGGAGTAGGAGTTTGTTGTAAGGGACTAGGGTAATCACTGATATGTTTTAGCATAAAAAACTAAACATTTAAATATTTCCTGTTGTGAAAAACTCTCTTGCAATCACTTAGAATGTTCACCAGAGAACATGAGGCAAAGAGTAAAGTGTAAGATTTCACCAATGTTGACCAGAGAACATGAGGCAAAGAATAAAGTGTAAAGTTTCACCAATGTTGACCAGAGAACATGAGACAAAGAGTGAAGTTTCACCAGTGTTGACCAGAGAACATGAGACAAAGAGTGAAGTTTCACCAATGTTGACCAGAGAACATGAGACAAAGAGTAAAGTGTAAGATTTCACCATGACATGTACATACAATGGCAGCCAGGTACCAAGGAAGATGAAATGCACATATGATGGTGATTTTTGTTAGAATCTCATTGGGGGTTGTCCAGAAGATCCTAAGACGTCTCATGAGAGGAGCTTCATTTGTGTACGCTAATAATTCAAACTTTCCATTAAATCGTTTGGCATAAAATAAGCACATTTCCTTGTAGAAAACTTTTCTTTAAATAATGAATATAATGCTTCATGCTTTCCAACAAAATATGTTCAATATATTATAAAACAAGTTCTCATAGGGGAATACATGTGAATTTTTTTTATCAGCTGGTCAAATGTACCTAGATCCAGGTAAAAAAAATTTGAGGCACCAATCTTTTGTGTTGGCCAGCGTATAATTAATATTATGCTTTGTGCATTATAAAAGACATGTTCAGTATCTCAAAAACTAGAGCTGTTATGAGAAAACTGGTGCCATTTGTGGAATCAGTGGGTCGATTATACCTAGAAACAAGTCTAACATTTGAAGCACCAAGTTTTGTATTGGCCAGTGTTACCTAATAAATAAATGGCTATATGAAGTCTAACATTTGAAGCACCAAGTTTTGTATTGACCAGTGTTACCTAATAAATAAGTGGCTATTTGAAGTCTAACATTTGAAGCACCAAGTTTTGTATTGGCCAGTGTTACCTAATAAATAAATGGCTATATGAAGTCTAACATTTGAAGCACCAAGTTTTGTATTGACCAGTGTTACCTAATAAATAAGTGGCTATTTGAAGTCTAACATTTGAAGCACCAAATTTTGTGTTGGCCAGTGTTACCTAATAAATAAATGGCTAATAAAATGTATTTATGTCAATTCTATTTTCAGCGGTCATAGCCTTCTTCTGGTTCCAAGGGAAGGTTCCTCTCTTTGAGAAAGTTGTTCCCGAACTGACCTACTTCCTGTCTCCTGTGGTGGTAAGTTAATTACCCAGACTCATTTACAGAAATTCAATTTGCATACAGCTATCCCCATGGTTTTTATAAATGCTAAATCATTGTTATAAAAACAGTTCAAAATCACTGGAAAGATGTATGTATTCAAATTACAGCAATTGCTAGAAAGGTCCATGCATGCAATTATATTGCGAGAGACTGATTGAATTTCGTTTTCGTCACCGAAAGTTGCCATATGATCATTTTCCACATAGTTTCGGTTTACGTCAAAAGGGAAAAGTTAACTTTCTGTTGACTTTTGTTTCTGCCGAAAGTGACTTAAGCTTTTGGTCATCTACCAGAAGTCAGACTGTTTGTCTGTCTGTCAGCCGGTAATCCGATGTTCATTATTGCTTGATGTCTTGCTTTCATCATATGATAAATGAACAATCCTCTGCCAACACTGCTCACAGCTGCATGATGACCTACTTGTCCAATATTTCTTAAAATTAAATTACAGTTAGGACACTGTTCACAGCTGCATGATGACCTACTTGTCCAATATTTCCGAAAATTAAATTACAGTTAGGACACTGCTCACAGCTAAAATTAAATTATAGTTAGGACACTGCTCACAGCTAACATTAAATTACAGTTAGGACACTGCTCCCAGGTGCATGATGACCTACTTGTCCAATATTTCCGAAAATTAAATTACAGTTAGGTTGAGGCAAAGGGAAATAGTTTTGTGGGGGAAAAAATCTTAGGGAATGTTAATATGTCTATTATTTTTGTTGTAATATTTATTTTACTTAGATTTAAGCAGATAGTTTTATTCAGATATTTAAAGATTGGGGAATATTAAAACTATCTAATTGATTGCTATAGAGAGCCAATTGTGCTTTTAGTGAAGATACAAAGAAAGGCAAACAAAATTTTTTTTTCATCAATGGGGTTGTGGGGCATGATTACAAGCTGAAAGTGGGGAGCTGTCAAGGGGAAATGGTCAATTGACTATTTCAAAGTTATTCCAGATCCATTTTTGATGGTAAACTGAGACTGTTAGGTCCCAATCAGTTCGGTTGGCTAAAGAAATAGGAATTATAATGTTTATAACTAACCGAATGGTCAGAGTGACACAGCAAAAAAACTAAGGCACACCTCATTCGGTAAATCATATGAGTGTCACCGTAAGACAAATATTTTATGTAATCGACAACAAAATTAATAAATTATTTTAAAAAACTGTGACGTAAAATGAAAAAATATTATCACCATAGAGCCTATTGTGCAACGGCCATAAAATTTTTACCCCTATTTCTTGACATGCGCAGAACGTGTGCATTCTTGAGTTTCAAAATGCCTAGATATTTATTTGTTGATTTTGGTTTCAGCCGAAACCAGATAATCACATTCAGTCAGCTTCTAAAGCATCCAAAGTATAGCAATTGTTTACAGCACAAATTGCTTGTTTTTTTTCTCTCATAATAATAAGTTTATCTCTAAATTTGTAAGTCTCTATTAAATTTTTTAGTGATATTAATTGTAAGCAATTCTTACGGTTACCGGAAATTTGATCGAAAGAAATTTGGTCGACGGAAAATTGATCGACGGTAATTTGATCGAACGGAAATTTGGTCGAATCTTTTTTTCAGTCCAGACGTTAAAATTTTCGTCAAATTTCTTTTTGAACGCACTATACTATATAGTAAAACAAAATAAACAAAATTTTAACGTATAAATTAAAAAAACGATTCGATCAAATTTCCGTTCGATCAAATTTCCGTCGATCAATTTTCCGTCGACCAAATTTCTTTTGATCAAATTTCCGGATACGAATTCTTACATATACTTTTGTATTGTAATCAATTATCACCAATACTTCCCCAGCTTGCTGTCATTGGTGCCTATCTGATTGCCGACTGTTTTTTCGATGTTTACAGCATTGCTGTGGATACCATTTTCTTGTGTTTCTGTAAGTTTTATCTGTTTTTTGAACGTGAGAGAGAGAGAGATGGTGTTTCATACAAACCCTCTGCAGGCGGATGTAATATTTTTCTCACATATGCAGTCATGAAGTTTGTCTGTACAGACACTGTTGTCTGCTGTTGCTTTCATACAGGGAGCAAAATTTTCATCTAAATCTGGAAGTTTTCAAATGTACAGTTTAAATAATATCATTGTTAGTGTGGACTAAGGTTTATAGGCTACACTTTTTTTTAAAAGATGAATTTTGCATTCCCTTGACAACAGACTATTATTGTATTCTCAGATTTTTCCCTTGTCTAATTACGTGAATGATTTGACTGGACTTTTAATAATGATAAACATTTAAATACATGGTTGTTTTATGAAATAGCGCTGCTTTATGATATTGATCAATTAGTTTGCTTTTAATTTAATTTAAAAATTATTATCTTTTTAAATGGCAATTTTAACTATTGTTTTAATTATTTATTATGCTGCTTTGATTGTTAAAAAGAACAGAATGTTTCGTCTACGTATAAAATTGAAAGGTCTGACCTCTGCGTGATATTTTCTTGTGCATCCCATTGATGAGCTTGTTTGTCTTACAGTGGAAGATCTAGAGCGTAACGATGGCAGTGCGGAGAGACCTTACTACATGAACAAAAGCAAGAACCTTAAGCGTCTGCTCTTCATCCCACCTAAGAACAGTTAGACTTGACATTATGGTCATGTCAGCTGCTGGACTCTCTGTGACCTAGTTTTTGTTTTGTCTAACTCTTGGTTTTTGATTACGTCTCCTGTCACTGCAGGAGATTTGGAAGTATTACATCTTGGTCAGCTAGTCCAGTGCCAGTTATTTGCTGTGAGATTCTCAAATTGGAGGGTATTGATCTCAAAAATGACACCAACATTAAATGTATTAGCCTGTATTGAAACTAAAATGCAGATATTTTTTTGAGTGGGGAAAAAAAATATTCTCACAGGATGTGGATTCCAAACTCATTGAACTTGACATTCATTTTTTTTCAGCCTTTGTCTCTACCCGGGAGATTTTGAATTTTTTTTTAATGCGCTTACGACTTAACATGCTAACTGGCGTTATATTTGCAGTGGAAGATTTGGAAAGGAATGATGGCTCTGCTGAGAAGCCTTACTACATGAGCAAATCTAGGAACTTGAAAAAGATGTTTCACAAGTAGGGTGCGGCCAGCCCAGCTGAAACATAATTTTTGTATAAAGATATTTTTATAAAAGGTTAGCAGCAACAAATTCTAACACTTTTAAAATCATCCTAGGCTTGGCTTTCCTCTTGAGTGCTATAATTTTTAAGGTTTTGTATAGACTTGTCATATAGCTCTCAAAACTGGTTTGAAGAAAAAATCTTAAATTTAAAAAATAAAAGGTTTTAAAGGGTTATTTGAAATAACTATTTTTTTTTTTTAATGATTTATCTCATTACGAGTTGTGATTCACCTTAGGTTAAAAAATGTCTGCATTGAAAAGTCTTGTTTTTGCCTCCACCTTCTAGGCAGCATGCACCTTGGTACACAAACTATGGGCTGAGGTTGTGCACAAACTGTAAACATGCCCCTTGACTTATTTTAAAGTCCATTATTTTTATTCTCACACATCAGTTACTTTTAATGACATAATGAAATTTATAATAAACATATTTCATTATTAAGTCTTCTTTTCCCATAAATGTTCTCCTTACAGAGAAATGTCAACATATTTTTATCAAAGATTTATTGGAAACATGAATATAAAACATAGTACTATTTTGGGTTTGGAATTTAATTCATAGATTTTATAATCCTAAAAGTGTTCAACATTTATGTTGATCACCATTGAAAGGGGCTTTGCATGACATCATGTATTGGTTTTAGTGTTCAGAATAATGGTTTGTTTAAAAGTAAAGCTTTTATATATTTTTTTTTATTAAATTCAAAAATTAGCACTCTTTTAACATAATGTACCAAAGTACATAGTGTACTTTTCTGATGGCAAAAAAGTTTTTTTTTTTATTTTACCTTGCTTGTAAAAGTTTACATTTTAGGCGCTACTGATAATTATTATTATTATTATTAGTTGTCTTATATAGCGCCTAGGGCTGGGCTCACCGTGCTGTACATAAAAAAATATTAGCAAAAGAGACATAATCGTGACATTAAAATAACATACAATTATGTAATAAAGAACAGCTGTATAACACCAAAAGCCATTCACCCCACCCACCCCAGAACTTTTACAGGATGAAGAGAAACATGTTACTGAATAAGTTTTAAATGTACAAAATAAATGTCGGATATCTTTTTAAAAATATGTTTATTTTTTTTTTAACTCAGTAGCATTGAAGTTGCATGCTCTAACAATAATGAAGTTCTTAAAAATTTGCCTACCTTTACATATGTATGTTGATTTGTTTTCGGTATATATTTTGCCTGAACTCCACACTCACCGTGACTAACGGGTAACACATTATATACAACATTGCTCAAACCATCTCTTGCCTCAAATAATCCCGCGCCGTGCTAATCCTGTGTTTTTTGTATCCTCCATTTTCAGGTTAACTTTTTGTCATGCCTGTAAAACATTCTAGCCTTAGGTGTGTATCCCTAAGTTCATTTTTTGTTTGTTTTCCTTTGTTTTTCTGTTCCACCCATCTTGGTGGGTTTTTTAAAATTTGAGATACATTCATATTTCTTTTATTTGCATCAATTTTCAATACTACCAAAGGGACTGGGTGCATTAGTGCAACTAACATAGTTAAGCCACTTTAGAGTTCATTTTATCTCTCTGATTGACCATTACTGAGATAATTGATTAGTTGATTAAGATAATTAATTAGGTGATAAAGATATTTGACTAGTTGATTCAGATAATTGAACATTATATAGAAGGTGGTGGTGGGGGGTAATTACTTGTAGGAAATTTAACAGCGCATTAATTTCTTTGGGCGGGCGCAAATTAATTATGTTGTAGTAATTAAGGGCTTCATGACCACCATGTACAATATTACAGTCAGTCAAGCGGATCAACTCAAATCACTGGGATTTTAATCCTTAGGACATGTTTGTTCGAATCTGAAATGATCCAGTGGTAATTAATTGTAATATTAAGTTATCGGTCACTACAGAAATGTACATTAATTTAGCCCAAGTGCAACTGTAGTGTAGATTTATACGTTGTGCAATGTTTCTAAGCCACTCTACCTGTGCAATGATCTGTATTGCAATCTTTTAGTCATGCGTTCAAGAAGTTACTCTAGATTTTGTGTTCTTTGTTATCCAGCATGTATCAGAATAGTGCAATAGCTATGTCCCTTTATTCAATGTACAGCAAGATAAGCTTTTAGCATTTGGAAAGATGAAACAAAACAGGAAATGACATGTGTGTTGGGGACGGGGAAGGGGGTGGGGATTACATTTGACTAAGCTAGGATCAAATATGATGAATCTCAAATATTGCTTATTTCTAACTTTTCGTATTCCTTAAATGCTAAAACCTTATTGTATAGTGTTTCAAACTACCTAACAGTGCAGCCACTAATTTCCTTCCATTCCTCAAATACGACCAGAGCTTTGTCTTGCATTGTAATAGACAGTCAATTATCTCATGAATAAAAAATGTACTAACATGGTTGTTAAAAACCTCTGTCTCATCCTTCCCAAATTTTTACCTCTTTGGCATTGACTTACAAAATGTCTATGCATAACACTGAAATTATTCATCTAAAATATTGACAAGAACACATTATTTTGTTTTAAATAAAATTTGATTGAAAAATTTATACTTTTGAATTAATTTTTTTTTTTTATTTATTACCGTGAAATAAGTCGTTAAAATCCCCAACGTTTTAATTAAATGACTAAAGTTTTAGCATTTCATGAGGTGAATGAAAAATAATAATTTTTTGTAAAAAAATTTTAAAGCTATCACAGCTCTTTTAAATGTTTTTTTTTTTTCAGGAAAGAATACTGTACTCAAATAGCGTACTCAAATAGCGTACTCAAATAGCGTATTCAAATAGCGTACTCAAATGTCATATTTTTATGTTTTTTGTAAAATCAGCAGAGAGAAAAGACATATTTTATGTGGACTAAAATGTGATATTAATTATCATTTATGAGATTTAAATACTGAAATATACCTTGCATTCATTTTTATTTGAACTAGGCATCGCATAGGAATTTTACAGTTAAGGGTTATTATATTTGAAATAGTTCATCTCTCCCATCCTTCTGATTGGTTGGAATTGTTTTACACATTGCAACTATTTGCTTTACTAATGGACATGGTTTCTACAATTGTGCACCTAATTAGAAAATTTTCTGAATTTGTTTCTTCACAGTTTGGAACCAATAATTATCTGTCATATTTTATTTTTATTTCCAATGTTGCAGTTTCAAATTGAATTAAAAATAAAATTTCCTTACATATCATTTATAAAAAGTTTTGGAAATATGATTTATTAATTTTTTTATTTTGTATAGCAAGTTTGAGATTAGTCATATTGGTTTGTTATATATTAGTGTGATTAGTGAGATTAATCATATTGGTTAGCTATATATTAGTGTATTTAAAACACTATTGTTTCTTTCCCAAAAAATGTTTTGAGCAATTGAGACATTAATTAAGTACAAAGGAACTGAGACATTAATTAAGTTCAGATTTTTGAAAATATTGCATCTGTTCTTTTGAAATAGATTTAAGGTTTTCCCTTTTTTAATTACCAGCCTTGACCCCAGTGCTCTCTGTGGCTGTCAATCAAATTCATATTATTATATTATACTTGCATCTGTTAATCTCTTTAGAATGTACTTGTCAATTCATGGCTTCAGATACTTGTTTAGATGAGCAATAAGAGTTTAAAACACAGGAACAAAAAGAGCTGTCAATATTTGCCCATTTGTAACATGATCTTTAGCTTTGAATTTTTATTTTTTTAAATATTTATAAATTATCTACCTGTATTAAACCACTAAAAGTTTTTTTTCGCTATTCATACATTAAACTTTGATTCAAGATAATGATTTTCATGTTCCCTAGGCATGTTTTTGAATATGCATGTTTTATATGGAATGAAATAACTCCTAATGCATTAGGTTGTTAAATAGATAACATAACGTTTAGAATGAACACAAAATATTCCAAACAAATTAGATAGAAAGATGAAGCCCCCTAAAAACAGTTTTCATCGCCATGCCAACCGTCAACATTAAAAAATCAAACTCTTGTCTGCAGTAACATGACTTTAATTAATGTTTTTAAAAAGTTGTGAAATTTTTATTGATCTAACAAAATGTGCTTTGGGATTAAAAACTCAATTTTTGTGTGAGATGAGTAGAGACTGAGCAGTGACCAGAAAAGCATAGAATTGAAAATGGAGTAATAGAGTCTGGTCTTTTATAATCCTCTACTTTTTTTTTTTTTTTTTTTTCAAATTAAAAATTTTAAACTAAGGGATTTATAGTTTATAAAAGTTGAGAATCCCTAAACTTTATGAAACATGACAAAACATTTAATTAAAATATAACTTCAAAGGTTTGTTGTTGTTTTTTTTCCATTTAATAATTATCACTGCAGTGGGCCTTATAATAATTGCTTCTACAGTAGGTCTTATACTAATTGTCAGAACAGCGAGTCTATTACTGTCTCTATCGTGGGTCTCATACTTATTGGTTGTTGATTTGATTTCTCAAATCATTCTGGTGTATTTGATAATTATGTTGATTTCCAATTAAGGAATTAACTAAGTCATTGTAATGTGGTCAAGTTATTGCGTCAGGATGTTAAGCTGCTGACCACTTAATATTTGATCTCGTAATTTATTTGTTTAAATATATAAATCTTTACTTTATAAGACTTTAAAAGAGACCTCTTGTTACACAGACCTCTTAAAACAGAGGCCTCTTATTACAGAGGCCTCTTAGTACAGAGACCTCTTGTTAAACAGACCTATTATTAGAGATACCTCTTATAACAAAGCCCTCTTATATTATAACAGAGGCCTCTTATTACAGAGACCTCTTATTACAGAGACTTCAGGAATGATGTGAAGAAAACTTAACAGCATCAAACTAAATGTAACAAATCTGTTAATTTTGTACAAATCTTAACACCATTTAAAGTTGTATGTGGTGGTTGTTGTTTTTTTTTATATAATGAATGTTTTGTCAATTCAGATATGTCTAGTTCCAGCACGTGTTAGTCTATATTTACTGATAAATATGAAACTTCTTTTGTGCCTTGTTAGGTCTAGTATTTTTGTCCTCATTTAATTCAACCACTTGTGCTCTTCTCTGCCCCGACTGTATTCTAAATGGTTCATTCTCTTGATGACCTCTAGTCCTTGTAATATGGTGTATGTTAAATGTCATGCTATTGTTATGACAGCTCTATTGTTATGATGACGGTCGTCATGTGATCATAGTTGGTCCAGGTGCAAAATGTAACATATTTTCACTCAAATTATATTATATTCGTAGTAAGTCTTTAATTTTGGTTGGATTGGTGTACAACAAAATATATTTTCTCAGACTATGACACAGCTGTAAACTCCACCACACAGCTAAGGTATCTTTTCATTAGGGTACTTAAAATTCAACAAGCCGGCCGCTTTGTCTCTAAATTTTTGGGGTTTTTTTTTATTCTTGTTTTTTTGTTTTGTTTTTTTTATGAATTGTTGGTGGTGAAGTTACTTATTATTATTAAAATATCAGAGTTTTTATATTTTTTATACTTGTGTAATTAAATTGATGTTAGTATTATGAATCAGCCACTTGCTGTGCTGTTAATTGTTGACTGTTTGACTTTCTTAAATGTAATCCTTATAATTCACATGAAACCAACTCTTTGCCTTCATCTGATGTATCTTATGTGAATGTCTAGTGTGTGATTAAAATATTTCTTGCAGTTCCATGGCTGGTGGTTTTAACAAAATATTGATGTCTTCATTTATTTTATTTATGGTGTTGACAGAGATATCTGACCTTAGTTGTTACTAATAATTATAATATTAATTCCAAGCTTTGATTTTGGCAACAATAATTGCTGCTCTCTTGTGCAGTGACACATCAATCTACATTTATCATTTTCTATTTTTCTTACTTTCATACTTTTAAAATGAAACCATCTGATTGGCTTAATGCAGAACAATACCTTTTAAATCAATCACGGAAAGATACAAAATTATATTAACATAAATTTTTAGACCATTGTAATCAATTTTGCTTCATTTAAATGATTTGTTGTATTTTTGGATATATTTTTTACTATTTTGATTTAATAAAACAAATTGGGCTGAAAATATGTATTTGCATGTGGGAAAAAAAAGGGGATATTTGACATGTCATAACAAAGTTGGCACATAAACAGCATGTGCCTAAACTAGCAGTACTTAAACTCTCAAATCTTCCACGCATATGGTGCACTGATCCAGCTGCCATGTGACCGCAGAAAGAAAAAGGATTATTATATGTTGGGCAGTTTTTGTTAGACATGGGTCTATCCATGAAGGAAATTGCCACAATACATCATCCTGGCTCAAGAATCTGGCTCCTCCAAGAGTTGTCTAACCTGTATCAGGTACAATCATTTCAATCCTACTGCATTAATAAGTCTGCAGGATCAAATGTGTTAAAAACAATATCAGCAAACTGACCTCGGTGTGAAAGAAGGTCCTACTACACTTTGTGCGGGGAAAGCATTCCAGGTGCGGCAGTTTCAGTACTGTGTTATTTTGGCACAAACTGTATTTGTGCAAGGGGCAACTTGCACTTTGATAACTTTTAATTTCGAGTTATTTTTATTATGTTCATCATATTTTTAAGTTAAGTTTTTTTTTTTAGTTACTTTTTTTTTAAATTTCTTTAAAAAAACTGGTATTTTAATCTTTTATATATAATTAATTTTGCTCATCACCAATTATCAACATTTTCTCACTATTTCCTGCTTGAACTCAATTTCAGCACTGCTTGTCAGCAGATATGTACAGGGCCAGTCTATGTTTTGAAAAATTCATTTCATCCATTTAATGTTGACCCAGATATTGACATATTTTAGTTTTGTGTACTTTTCAACATGTTAACATTGGATAGCTGTCTACAGACTTAATAGGAATATTATAAATGTTCATCTATGTAAAAAATTACTGGAAATGTGGAAGAAAGAAAACCTGGATGTCAACAGAAGTAATTGATTTCATCAATTATTCCACTGTGAATTTGATATGATACTCACTGGTGCTTAAGGAAATTTTTTTGTGGCTATTATTTTATTTTTTAAATACAATGTATGAGGAATCTTTTTTTTTTAATTTTATGCAATCAATGTAATCTTTTTGTGATTAAAATATTTGAGCAATAACCTGTTTTTATAATGTATCTGGTAATAAAAGGCTTACTCTGTCTCTAATAGTTTGTTAGTAAATTTATTATTATTATTGCTAAAGAAATGAACACACACAATAGCCAGTAAAATGGACTAACTCTTGCTTAAATTATTCCAAAGTTCTTCAATTGAAAAAATAATAATTCATAAAACAGCAGAAGACAATATTTATTCATTTTATTTTATCACTTTTTTAATTTTATTTTTTACTTGGCAAAAATTTGTACAACTTACTGAATATACATCTATCAATGCAAACATCCTCAGGGTACAAGCATCCATACATTTGATTCCATACATTTGATACACACCTATAATGCACACATACATAACACAATAATAATATGTTACTGACACAAACGGTGACATGTCATCACCACATATCATTTGCATTGCATCATTATTAATTATTCAACATTGAAAAATGAAAAATGAAAAAAATTTCCAGTTGTAAAAATAAAAACATAAACGCATAAAATAATGGACCTTTGGTTGGGTTGTTTAAAAAATGATTGATTAAATGTGGGTATATCAGCAGAGGTCAGTCGGTACAATCTCCAATTTGAAACTGTTATTTTGATTCAAATCCAAGTAAAAGGTAAAAAAAAATAATAATAGAAATGGAGCATGGTGTTTCTTAAAAGCTGCCAAAAACATGCTTTAAAAAATGACCAATGGTCACTGGCTGTCACACTGCTCGTTTTATTGTAAATATCAGTCAAGTTTGCTTTTTTAACTGTAACTTCGGATATACTGGCAAATGTAACAGTGTCAGATGATGGAATAGTTTTGATATTTATTCTCAAAGGAGGCATTTTGGTGTTTTTTGTTATCTTTATTGTAGAATGAAAACTTATCAATCCTGTGCCATCAGCTGTCACCTTGTTTTGATCATTGAAATCCTACTGCATTGAAAAAAGTCTGCAGCATCTACTGCATTATAAAGAGTATGTATCAAAATGGCAGGGGAAAAAAATTGTTTCCAACAACCAGCGTTTGTGCTGAAAATGACATTAAAAATGGAACAGAATAAATGCCTTAAAATGGGGTCCTCTGGACGTGCTGACAATATAATATCATGAAATGACTAAAAAGAATAATCTACTGGTGCCTCAGAGCAACGCAAATAAGAACACGACTCGTACACCTGGTCTCTTTCAATCATTTTGTTTAAAATTCAATAAAACGATCCCTCCCCGGGACGGGCGGCAAACAAAAGATAAAATTTAAGTTGGTCATTCATGCACTCAGAAGCATTTAAAAATGCTTAAAACAGAGATATAAGGGGGACAGATTAAAACGGAGATACAAGGGGGACAGATTAAAACAGAGATATAAGTGGGACAGATTAAAACAGAGATATAAGGGGGACAGATTAAAACAGAGATATAAGGGGGACAGATTAAAACAGAGATATAAGGGGGACAGATTAAAACAGAGATATAAAGGGGACAGATTAAAACAGAGATATAAGGGGGACAGATTAAAACAGAGATATAAGTGGGACAGATTAAAAGAATCTAAAAGGAAGAAAGAACACACACACACACACACACACAAAAGGGGGGTGGGGTAGGTTTATATCTGATTGAGATTCTTGACAGGAAAACAGTTTGTCTTAAAACATTCATTGTCTCAGACATTTGCAAAAGTTGCATTTTAAGGTGTGGTTTCAACTACTAAATAAGACACACACACACACACACAGTTGAAGAGAGAGAAAAAAAAAAGGAGGGAAAAGGGGGGGGGGGGGGATTTGGACATTGTCAGATAGCCGTACCAGTAATAAAATAACTAATCAGTATCACCAGTCACAAAAAGACTCAAGAAATAATAGGAATCTCAGGTTAATAAAGACTTTTTTTTTACCTAAACAAAAACCCAGTTATTGCTTGCCAGACAGATCTAAGGTGAACATAAGACACAAGTGTGCTATCAAAAGTCTTAAAACATAGAAGATTTGTTCATCATCATCAGTAGAGCCACATTGTAAGTACCTGTAGCTGTGGAAAATTTTTGTGGAAAATGTTTGTGGAAAATGTTTGTGGGAAATGTTTGTGGAAAATGTTTGTGGGAAATGTTTGTGGAAAATGTTTGTGGGAAATGTTTGTGGGAAATGTTTGTGGGAAATGTTTGTGGGAAATGTTTGTGGAAAATGTTTGTGGAAAATGTTTGTGGAAAATGTTCATGTTCAATAACTTACAAACCTGAGAGCAAAGAAAGTACAATATTTTGATTACTAAGAACTGTCAAATATTTTCAATGTACACAGAAACGTTTAGGCCAGATGGGCTTTGATGGGCAGGTTAGTGTAGCAGACACGGGGGGGCTTTGATGGGCAGGTTAGTGTAGCAGACACGGGGGGCTTTGATGGGCAGGTTAGTGTAGCAGACACGGGGGGCTTTGATGGGCAGGTTAGTGTAGCAGACACGGGGGCTTTGATGGGCAGGTTAGTGTAGCAGACACGGGGGGCTTTGATGGGCAGGTTAGTGTAGCAGACACGGGGGCTTTGATGGGCAGGTTAGTGTAGCAGACACGGGGGGGCTTTGATGGGTAGGTTAGTGTAGCAGACACGGGGGCTTTGATGGGTAGGTTAGTGTAGCAGACATGGACTTTGATCGGTAGGTTAGTGTAGCAGACATAGACTCTGATGGATTACTAAAGACACAAAAAAATAGCTCAAAGTGGAAGTGATATGTCCGAATTATGGGACACTATTCAATAGGGACAATATTTGCACTGTTCTATGGGTCACCAGTCTCTGGGTCACCAGTCTCTGGGTCACCAGTCTCTAGGTCACCAGTCTCTGGGTCACCAGTCTCTAGGTCACCAGTCTCTGGGTCACCAGTCTCTGGGTCACCAGTCTCTAGGTCACCAGTCTCTGGGTCACCAGTCTCTGGGTCACCAGTCTCTAGGTCACCAGTCTCTGGGTCACCAGTCTCTGGGTCACCAGTCTCTGGGTCACCAGTCTCTGGGTCACCAGTCTCTGGGTCACCAGTCTCTGGGTCACCAGTCTCTGGGTCACCAGTCTCTGGGTCACCAGTCTCTGGGTCACCAGTCTCTGGGTCACCAGTCTCTGGGTCACCAGTCTCTGGGTCACCAGTCTCTGGGTCACCAGTCTCTGGGTCACCAGTCTCTGGGTCACCAGTCTCTGGGTCACCAGTCTCTGGGTCACCAGTCTCTGGGTCACCAGTCTCTGGGTCACCAGTCTCTGGGTCACCAGTCTCTGGGTCACCAGTCTCTGGGTCACCAGTCTCTAGGACACCAGTCAATAGAACAACATTTGATAGGACACCAATCTATAAGACACCATTCTGTAGCACACCATTCAACAGGACACCAATCTAAAGTATGTCAATATAGTTACAGTCTTTGGTTTCGAAATCTGACAACACTGTCATGAGGCACTACCATCGCATCACACAAAAATAAATTACATTCTAGAAAATCTCCCGTCAGAATTCACCTCATATCTCACACGTCATCAGTGTCAGTATGTGATTCAATGACTTACAAACACCCTACAAATTATGTTAATGTCTGTGCCTATAACTAACCATACAATTCAACATACTGGTGAGAGCAGACTCTCAGGTTCATCATAAGCAGACTTTTGTATGTTAACAGACCTTGACCACCTTAGCTGCAGAAAACAACCCCCAACCATGTCATCACAACTGCCACAGGCCCATGCCCCCCCCCCCCCCAATCCCCAAAACAATAACAGACCAACTGGCCATTTGAGACAGAGTTCACTGAAGTTATATAATTGTCCAATAACAATAACTCTGCCCACGACCCTGATCTTCATCGTATTTGAGATCCTCACAGTCTTCTCAACTAATTAAATGACCATAAAACATTTAGCAATGAACCTGTCAGTCCCCAGATATCAGTAAGATGATCATCCTTTGCCTGAGAATTGCTTGGAAAATTATTCTTATAAATAATTCACAAAAATACATGGCAGCACTGACTTGTCAAGAAACTTGACATTAAAAACTGTTCGGTTTTCTTGAGCTTCCCAACAACCCGCATTTTTTAAAAAATAAAATGTCGAAATACGATATTTAGACCATCACCTGATGATTGTTTAGAGAAAGATCAAATAAAATCACCTTTATGAGCATTCAAACTTGAGGAATCAATCAATAATAAAACAATGATTTAATGAAATGATTTTCTCTTTGATAAAAATGTTTACCTTTATTGCTGCATCCACTGTGAGAGTGCTCTCCCCTTAGTGAGATCCAAAACTTGCAATGGTTGATAAATGTTCCATTATACATTACATCATTCTTCACCCTAAATTTTTTAAACATCAACTTTTTTTTACCTGAACAGATTTTTTTTGTACTTCCATAAACTTTCAAATTTTGACGTTATTTCTTAAAAGAATTCAGCCTTGAAATCACAGCCCATCCACTCACACTCTCAGTATAGGCCTTGAAATCACAGCTCATCCACTCACACTCTCAGTATAGACCTTGAAATCACAGCTAATCCGCTCACACTCTCAGTATAGACCTTGAAATCACAGCTCATCCGCTCACACTCTCAGTATAGGCCTTGAAATCACAGCTCATCCACTCACACTCTCAGTCCAGGCCTTGAAATCACAGCTCATCCACTCACACTCTCAGTCCAGGCCTTGAAATCACAGCTCAGCCACTCACACTTTCAGTCCAGGCATTGAAATCACAGCTCATCCACTCACACTCTCAGTCCAGGCCTTGAAATCCCAGCTCATCCACTCACACTCTCAGTCCAGGCCTTGAAATCACAGCTCATCCACTCACACTTTCAGTCCAGTGTTAAAATACTGTAAAACTTGTATCACTTTGGTCTCATCTTTTCAAACATGAACTTCCCATCCTTTGGCACCAGCGCTCCGTTGACAGTGTCAAACATCTGGTGCTTGATGTAGTGGAAATGGTCCAGGGCGAACTCGTAAAATTCATTTTCCATTTTCCAGATCTGAGACGTTTGGATCTTCTCCACTGTTTCTTGTTTTGGGGGAAGTTTCTTGGCAGTTTTTCTGAGATGGGACTTAGGACCTGAAAATATAAAGAAAAGGTTGCCTCCTTGTACTAACTAGATGTGTCTTGAATTAAGTAAGTGTGTCTAGTAGTATGCAGGTGTGTCTTGTATGTAGATGAATTGTGACTTGTGGTGCATAGAAGAAACATATCTTGTAGCATAAAAATGAGATATTTCTTGTAGTAAGTAAATGAAATGTGTCTTGTCGTACGTAGATGAGGTGTGTCTTGCAGTAAGTAGATGAAATTTGTCTTGCAGTAAGTAGATGAGGTGTGTCTTGCAGTAAGTAGATGAAATTTGTCTTGCAGTAAGTAGATGAGGTGTGTCTTGCAGTAAGTAGATGAAATTTGTCTTGCAGTAAGTAGATGAGGTGTGTCTTGCAGTAAGTAGATGAAATTTGTCTTGCAGTAAGTAGATGAGGTGTGTCTTGTAGTAAGTAGATGAAATGTGTCTTCTTGCATGTAGATGAAATGTGCGGCATCACTTATGAACTATTTTCACACATGAACTCAACGGTAACCAGACAAAACGACAAGTGACAAAACGACAAGGGACAAAACGACAAGTGACAAAACGACAAGGTGACAAAACGACAAGATGACAAAACGACAAGGTGACATAACGACAAGTGACAAAATAACAAGGTGACAAAACGACAAGTGGCAAAACGACAAGTCTTCAAAGCCAACGCCTCCACCGTCTTTAATGCCTTACATACAATAAAGTAATGTCAACTTTTTAAGATATTTTACATGCCTCATCGTTGGAGAAACACGGTATTCGGTTATCAGACTTGCGCATAATTACATTAAAATGTAATTAATTACCATTAGTTAGAATTACATGACCTATTTTTGTAATTATCTATAATTTCCATTACTTCATTCAAAAGTATAATTAATTACCATTACAAATTACTCCACTATTGACCTGTAATTACAATTATATTTTTTACTTACAACATTTTTATATAGTGAATTTTTGTTAATTTGTTTCATTAACTTAAAACATCAACATTGTTTTACTAAGACATATTTCCTTTTACAGTGCAGTAACATGCACATTACTTGGAACCAGCTTTTGGATTTTATTGTTATACAAGAAAGTCAGAGAAATTCTTTAAATGATTTTACTGTATATCTGAATAAACAATCATATTTTGTAGCAGACCCTTACAAATTTCAGTGATTGTCTGTGCGTATGAGCAAGCATGACATAATGTACATTATAATTTTCAGCTTGCTCATTACTTGGAGACAAAATGTATGTCATATTGGGTCATATATATATGAGTATGTTTGATACCATGACACTCTATTCATAAGCATGTGATCTGCTATTCAGTATTTTCACTTTTACTCTGAAAATAAACATTTACTGAGCAATTAAAAAAGGTCAATAACATGGAGAGTAATTAATTACAATTACTAAATACAGTAATTATAAATAAAATTAAAGTTTTGATTAATTATCTGTTATGTTGCATATAAGATTATGATCTCAAAAGGTGTATTACTATCTAATTATACTGTACAGGAAACCACAATTACACAGCACTATACTGTTGATCACAAACTCCAGCTTCTAGAGCACATGATCATACATGTGTCAACTCATGATATTTTACCTCACGAATAACATAGAAATTAGGCCAGTGGTTCTCAACCTCCCAAATGCCGCGACCCTTTATAACAGTTCCCAATGTTGTGGCGACCCCCAACAACACAATTATTTTCGTTGCTACTACATAACTGTAGAGTATATGTGTTTTCCGATGGTCTTAGGCAACCCCTGTGAAATGGTCGTTCGACCCCCAAAAGGGTCGCGACCCACAGGCTGAGAACCACTGAATTAGGCCGACAACTCTAAGAAAGTAACAATATTTCCACCATCGCTGCGAACATCAAAGCTCTTTGATGTGACCGCCGCACGAGTTTATCATGTTTGCAACGGAAACCAGACAAAACGACAAGATGACAAAACGACAAGTGACAAAACGACAAGGTGA
The DNA here is from genome assembly GCA_964017045.1 of Omphiscola glabra. Classification (NCBI taxonomy): domain Eukaryota; kingdom Metazoa; phylum Mollusca; class Gastropoda; family Lymnaeidae; genus Omphiscola; species Omphiscola glabra. The sequence goes on along the minus strand of OZ024808.1, from coordinate 16,327,925 downwards.
CAAAATGACAAGGTTTGGGGTTAGGGTTAGGGTTAGTCTGATAAACCAATACCGTGTTTCCCCAATTATAGGGCATGTTAAATATCTTTAAAAGTTTACCATACTTTATTGTATGCAAAGCAGTGTCTCCCAACCTTTTTTGTGCCATGCCCCACCTAAGCCTTTCTAAAATTCTTATGCCCCCCATGTAACTTTTACATAATTTTTAATATTCAAAAATACGGTTGTTCACTGAAGAAGCTTTAATGATAGGTTTTAGGAAGAAATCACTAGGAAAATGGTGAGGAAACAGCAAGTAAATTTTCAAAACATATATGGAGAACTGACATTCAGGTATGAAATAATTTTAATGAAAGATTTTTCGATATTATTTTAATTATTAGTAATAATTTTTGTTTAACGTTAGTGAGATGTTTGTGTTTTCAAGTTCTAGATAGCTCATTTTCAAATTGCCCCCCTGTGGGGCATGGGCCCCACGTTGGGAAACATCGATGTAAGGCATTAAAGACAGTGGAGGCGTTGGCGTTGAAGACTTGTCGTTTTGTCACCTTGTCGTTTTGTCACTTTGTCGTTTTGTCACCTTGTCGTTTTGTCACCTTGTCGTTTTGTCACCTTGTCGTTTTGTCACTTGTCGTTTTGCCACTTGTCGTTTTGTCCCTTGTCGTTTTGTCACTTGTCGTTTTGTCATGGAACCGAACACAACAGATCTCAATAAAAATGTAAGTCCAGTTGGAGTGACAAGTTTTTGTGTAAAAAAAAAACAAAACCTTAATTTAATTTGAGCAAGTCAATCATCCATCTTAAACAAAAGGGAGTAGTTAAAGTTATGTAAAGAAATTATTTTTTTGTTATCACGAATTACAAATAATTAAGTTCTTTTTTTTAAACCTTTCTTGCAAGATAGAGTATGACATTGTGTCACCAAGTGACATCACCATGACATTGTGTCACCAAGTGACATCACCATGACATTGTGTCACCAAGTGACATCACCATGACATTGTGTCACCAAGTGACATCACCATGACATTGTGTCACCAAGTGACATCACCATGACATTGTGTCACCAAGTGACATCACCATGACATTGTGTCACCAAGTGACATCACCATGACATTGTGTCACCAAGTGACATCACCATGACATTGTGTCACCAAGTGACATCACCATGACATTGTGTCACCAAGTGACATCACCATGACATTGTGTCACCAAGTGACATCACCATGATATTGTGTCACCAATTGACATCACTATGACATTATGTCACCAAGTCACATCAATATGATGATGTGAACATCCACAAACATCAACCAAGTATGCAGTAAACAATGTTGTAATGTCCTTGACACAGATGATCCTTGTAAAAAAAGTGTGGGGAAAAAAAGGGGGGTGCATAAAATATCTGGCAATAAAATGAATGAGGAACAATAAGGGAATTGGAGCTAATGAGATGAACCAAGGAATTGTAACAAGTGGTTGCCATAGCATCATTGACAAACAAATGGGAGACAATTTCAGTAAAGTAAAATCCTAACAATTCTAAATCTACAGTTTTTCCATCTTGGAAAACATAAATTGTAAAATAATAGTGCGTCATTTTAAAATCAAGTTTTTAAAAAAATGTTCATTGAATTACATATAACTAGTGATGACTTGACAGAAATGATAGACCAGGCGGAGGCGAATTTTCTATGTAGGACAGTTGGCATAATATTTATGTTCACTTTGGTTGACTTGTGTGACTTAACCATTTCTATCCACATCCAGACTTATGTGACTACTTAACCATTTCTATGCACATAGAGACTTAGTCTTACATTAAAGAAAACATTAATATTCATAAAACCAAATTCAACACGGCAGACCCCGCCCTTCCCTCTCCCTGCAAACGGTGAGCCCGAGGGATATTGAAATAGAGATAGACCTTGACATCAGATTATAATGTAAGACCACACCAACGTCAACACACTTTCCCCACACAGCCATCCAAATAAGACATCAATTAAATATGATACTCGATTTCTGGATTTTGTGACATGTTGTTAATGTAATGTGACAGCATGTGATAAATGAATGTACATGTCTTCTAAAACGTATGCAGTCTAGAAGCTGTTGTAAAAATGTCACATCAAAAACACTACTCCCTGCTGTAAAACTGACTCCTCGGGAGCTCACTGATCTAACTAGGAAAAACAATTTCTCAACCTGTGGCGCATGCACCCCTAGTTTAACATTGAATTGTTCAAGGGGATGCACAAAGATGTTAGAAACAAACACAGAAACCTGTAAATAACAGCCAACCCTTGGAACCAGAGCAAACGTTGTGCCATTTGCAGGGACGGTGCAATTCTCAGGTTAATCCAGCCTTGAATTAGCACATATGCCGAGGGTGGTGGAATTTCAAGGTTTGTTATTTCCAGGTTTCACTGCACATGTATCCAGGGCATTATAAATAACACATTTTTGAATATGCACATGGCTGATGAAAGTTTTTTTTTTGGACTGAGTATCACACCATTAGAACCCTGATCACGGAGATTAAAAAAATATTTTTTTTTTTTTTAATTTTATTTGCCCTACTGCCACTTCTGATCTCAGGTCCACAAGACAACAATCAATTATTTGACATCAATGTGGTGGAGACAACAATCAATTATTTGACATCAATGTGGTGGAGACAACAATCTACTCACACCATCTGAAAACACACAAAGAAAACAGTCTCACTCTGTGTTGGCATTTAAAGTTTAAAGATGTGGGTGGGGGTGGGTGGGGGGTTGGGCTGTGGGGGGATGGGCTGTGGGGGGACTTGTGATGTTAGATCAAATTTGTCAAATTTGATTAATTTTTTCTTAAGTTTTTCTTGTTTTTTTTTTAAAGGGTGGAAGGGGCGGGGGAGTGGTGGAAGGGTGTGAAAATTGGAAGGTAATATGCCTAAGTGTAATGATATGTGTTCATTCAAACATGAGGATGACCACTTGAGGTCAACCACTCTCAACCCTCATGTCTTCTGTTGTTGAACCTTAGCACTTGGAGGAACTACTTTGAAAAGCTTTAGTCAAAGTTCAGCAACATCCATAATGTGCACACAGATGTTTCAAAATGATTGAATTTGTTTATTTGTTTTAACAAAGTGGCTATTTGGACCCGGGTATCATAACATGTCTCTATCAAAACATGTCTCTATCATATTTGATATTGTCTCGGAAGCCAACAATAAAAGCGGGGTTAATTGTACACACAGCAAGGCAACTGAAGAAATAGATATGAGTTGTTAGCATTAAATGTGAAATGAAGATATTACACTTACACACAATGTTATACCGTTATCTCTCATGCTTTTTGCTGCTTGTACTAAGTATACTTATTTATATATGCATTTACACATTCATATATATATATATATATATATATATATATATATATATATATAGAGAGAGAGAGAGAGAGAGAGAGAATAGGTCATATTTTCATGTTAGTCAAATTTAAGCTTTTCATGCATTTTTTAGAGCTTTTCTGAACTATTTTCCATTTTATGTATAGGTATGTAGGTTTGTCTCACTGTGGTTTCAGTGAGTGGACTTTTATAGACAGACCTAGACCATTTATTATTTTCAAAGGTAAACAAAATATTTGTTTATAAATTTGTTTGGGGGGGGGGGGTGGGGGTGGGGAGGTCCCCCATAAGATTTAACTGGGTGGATTGTTTGGATTAACAAAAGAATAAGATATTACACGGCAGCCAAACAGAAAACACAAAATGCCCTGCAGGATTGACAAACAAGAGATGACACCTAAGCCTTGCACATTTCCAGCAGCGATTTCCAAATAATTTTGTCTTAGTTGTTGGGCTCAAACCAAGTTTTTATTTTGGAAAAAAAACAATTTTTTTAAACATTTAAATCCCGCAAAAAATTTGTTTACATTTAGTGCAAGAAAATGTGTGAAGTTTGCTAATACATCCCCACTGCCCCACAATTTGGGAATCGCTGCTGTTGGGACTTTTTAGAGAGCAAACAAAAAAAACAAAAATTTAAAACCAACCAGAATATATCACAGCAAGGGTCCCCCTAGTTCAAAGTCGGAGTGGGCCTCACTTTTCCAAAGTGAAATCTCTTTGCTTTCTCAACCAACTGACCCTTATGTTTCTGAAACATCAGCCGTTTAATGTAATGGAACTGCCTATGGGCAAACTCATAAAAGTCGTTTTCTAACTTCCAAATGAGAGAGTTTCTCAGTTTGGACACGGTTTCTGGTCTAGTGGGAACTTTCTGCACCGTCTGCCGCAGGTGGTGACCATGACCTGGAGATGACCAAACAAGACGGCAGTTTAACATTGTTGACAGCACTGAACCGTTGCAGTGAAAAGACGATATCATCTCAAAACACATAAAACTCTGGAAGATTTCTTATTTCACCTATAATTCTAGGGACTAGGGGCACGTACATTCGTGGACCACAATATGGTGATATATCCCATTCCTAGACCATAATATGGTGATATATCACATTCCTAGACCATAATATGGTGATATATCACATTCTATACCTTAATATGGTGATTTATCACATTCATAGACTGTAAAATGGTGATATATCACATTCATTGACCGTAAAATGGTGATATATCACATTCCTAGACCATAATATGGTGAAATATCACATTCCTGGACCATAATGTGGTGGCTTCATTTTAGGAACTGATAAAACAAACTATTCAGGTAAGACATGAAATAATCAGTCTTGGTTTTTTGTTTGATTTAACAGAATACAAGATATGAAGATGTACGAGATGGATGTATGTCAAATGTATAGAATACAAGATATGAAGATGCTTATGAATTATGCATGTCAAATGTATAGAACTTTAAATGGCACAAGACATAAGAGCATATTCATCCTGACTAAGCATGGGGACAGCAGTAGAACAAGCACATAAACCATATACACTGCAAAACAGTTTGACCTCAAACTATTCATTCTATACGCCACCACAAGTAAAAAGTATGTGTACCCACACTTCACAATATATTTAGCTCCACCGTTTAACCCCCACCCCCTAGTTCAGAGCTGTTTACCCTCAAACTCTTCAAATCGTACAATATCATCACAAAAATAGTTCAAACATTATCTTAATAGTAAAAAAATAAACATACAGCATATTATAATGTATACACCTCAAAATCATACATTGTACCCCAAAATCGTAAAAGTAAACAGGTCTGCTATTTCTTTTTGTCATCTGACAAGGAAGAATTATTTATTTTAAAATTAACGTTAGTTTTGTTCAGACCCCATTGATTATTTTATCACCTGTTTATGTATGATTTCAATGATTGCACAACTTGGCGTGATGAATTTTAAGAACAAAAATTCTACTTTTTAATGTGTTTAAAGTCTTCGAAAGAAAGTCTTTTTTCCTATTTTTTTTAAATGAAAATTTTAAGTTAACTTATGCAAAAATAAGCATGTGAAAATTTTAAGTTAACTTATGCAAAAATAAGCATGTGAAAATTTAACAATAAATGCTTTACAGTGACTTAGCTCTTTGCCAAGGAATAAAGTTTAACAGTAGAATTTAATGACTGCTTGCCGTCCCTTGATCAGAGACTAATTGCCGAAATGACCTGCCCCCAAACCAATACCAAAATCCTCGAGTTAAAACCGGTGGTTATTGTAAGCGGTTAAAACCGATGGTTATTGTAAGCGGTTAAAACCGATGGTTATTGTAAGCTGTTAAAACCGATGGTTATTGTAAGCGGTTAAAACCGGTGGTTATTGTAAGCGGTTAAAACCGATGGTTATTGTAAGCTGTTAAAACCGATGGTTATTGTAAGCCATTAAAACCAATGGTTATTGTAAGCTAAGGGGGTAGTGGTTGCTGTTTTTTTAATCACCTTTTCTTATTTCCCCATCACTAACACCACCCCCCACACCTTTTCTCGCCCCAGCATACCAGGGATGTAACTCTGTGACGTTATCTCAGATGCGACCTTACTACAGGTCAGCAGAGGAAGACTGAATCAACCTTTAAGATATGATGGTCAGGTGTGACAATCCAAAATTATGCTTCAAACCGGATGATTTGAGAGTAGAACGAGGCTTACACTCTTTTGGACGAGACTCCAAGATACTAAGTGTGTTGGCACTAGCCCTAAACCCATACAGAAATGAATATCCCCCCCCACACCCAACAATCAACAACACAAAATCCTACAAGAGCGAACAAGAATGAGCTCTTAGCCCATCTAACCACCACCGGTCTTTTGAGTTTCTTTTACAGCTCTTGATGGATATCAAGTTTTTTTACAGCTCTTGATAGTATCGAGTTTCTTTTACAGCTCTTGATGGATATCAAGTTTCTTTTACAGCTCTAGATGGATATCAAGTTTTTTTTACAGCTCTTGATAGATATCAAGTTTCTTTTACAGCTCTTGATAGATATCAAGTTTCTTTTACAGCTCTAGATGGATATCAAGGTTTTTTTACAGCTCTTGATAGATATCAAGTTTCTTTTACAGCTCTTGATAGATATCAAGTTTCGTTTACAGCTCTTGATGGATATCAAGTTTTTTTACAGCTCTTGATAGATATCAAGTTTCTTTCAAGTGTTTTTTTTTTTACATCAATATTTTGAAAAGAAGGTGTGTTTTGACTAAAAAAAAACTCTGTTTCTCTTTTTGTATTAAACATCCAAACGGAGATGTCAATTACCTTCTGCGTAAAGCTTTGTGGCACCTCGGAAGAACCTGGGGAGTGTGGCCTCAAGGATGACTAGAAAGTCTCGCAGCTCCTCCGTGATACCAACCAGGAGGTAATGGTGGAGGAGGTTTCTCTTGGCTTCCTCCAGAGCCCACTGATTGCCTGGCTCCCTGGGAGATGAAATAACTCAGTACAGTCCATCATACCACTGACATCCCACATACTGCAGTCCATCATACAAATGACATCCCACATACTGCAGTCCATCATACAACTGACATCCCACATACTGCAGTCCATCATACAACTGACATCCCACATACTACAGTCCATCATACAACCGACATCCCACATACTACAGTCCATCATACAACTGACATCCCACATACTACAGACATCCCACATACTACAGACATCCCACATACTACAGTCCATCATACAACTGACATCCCACATACTGCAGTCCATCATACAACTGACATCCCACATACTACAGTCCATCATACAACTGACATCCCACATACTACAGACATCCCACATACTACAGTCCATCATACAACTGACATCCCACATAGTACAGTCATCACACATACTACAGTCCATTATACAACTGACAGTATTTTCAGAATGTACAGGTAATTCACCATTAAATTCACTTTAAGTTTATTTGTGCCCTAATAAGGTACCAGCCTTATAAACTTAAAATCAATGACATAATAATCTTGCTCACATCGTCACTGAGCTCCAAGGGATAACCTATACACAGCGTACCATTATATTAAACATGGGGGTATGAAGACTCAACTCTACCTACCAGCAGTCAGCATGATGGCCACAGAAGTAAGGGACTTGAACCCACAGGTTCTCAGGATCACAGTCCTTGCCGTCCCTGGCCACACATTCATCAAAGGACTGGAGAAGAAACAATGTGATCATGTGAGCTTAGGCTGAGGTGATACATTAGTCGGAGGTGATACATTAGTCTGAGGTGATACATTAGTCTGAGGTGATATATTAGTCTGAGGCGATACATTAGTCTGAGGTGATATATTAGTCTGAGGTGATACATTCGTCTGAGGTGATATATTAGTATGAGGTGATACATTAGTCTGAGGTGATACATTAGTCTGAGGTGATACATTAGTCTGAGGTGATACATTAGTCTGAGGTGATACATTAGTCTGAGGTGATACATTAGTCTGAGGTGATATATTAGTCTGAGGTGATATATTAGTCTGAGGTGATACATTAGTCTGAGGTGATATATTAGTCTGAGGTGATACATTAGTATGAGGTGATACATTAGTATGAGGTGATATATTAGTCTGAGGTGAAATGTTAGTCTGAGGTGATATATTAGTCTGAGGTGATATATTAGTCTGAGGTGAACCATTAGTCTGATGTGATGTATTAGTCTGAGGTGATATATTAGTCTGATGTGATATATTAGTCTGAGGTGATACATTAGTCTGATGTGATATATTAGTCTGATGTGATATATTAGTCTGATGTGATATATTAGTCTGAGGTGATACATTAGTCTGATGTGATATATTAGTCTGATGTGATATATTAGTCTGATGTGATATATTAGTCTGAGGTGATACATTAGTCTGATGTGATATATTAGTCTGATGTGATATATTAGTCTGATGTGATACATTAGTCTGAGGTGATACATTAGTCTGATGTGATATATTAGTCTGATGTGATATATTAGTCTGATGTGATATATTAGTCTGATGTGATATATTAGTCTGATGTGATATATTAGTCTGATGTGATATATTAGTCTGATGTGATATATTAGTCTGATGTGATATATTAGTCTGATGTGATATATTAGTCTGATGTGATATATTAGTCTGATGTGATATATTAGTCTGATGTGATATATTAGTCTGATGTGATATATTAGTCTGATGTGATATATTAGTCTGATGTGATATATTAGTCTGATGTGATATATTAGTCTGATGTGATATATTAGTCTGATGTGATATATTAGTCTGATGTGATACATTAGTCTGATGTGATATATTAGTCTGAGGTGATATATTAGTCTGATGTGATATATTAGTCTGATGTGATATATTAGTCTGATGTGATATATTAGTCTGATGTGATATATTAGTCTGATGTGATATATTAGTCTGATGTGATACATTAGTCTGAGGTGATATATTAGTCTGATGTGATATATTAGTCTGATGTGATATATTAGTCTGATGTGATATATTAGTCTGATGTGATATATTAGTCTGAGGTGATATATTAGTCTGATGTGATACATTAGTCTGAGGTGATATATTAGTCTGATGTGATATATTAGTCTGATGTGATATATTAGTCTGATGTGATATATTAGTCTGATGTGATATATTATGTACGGAAGGTAAGATAGTATAAAACAATTCTGTAAACGGCTAAAATGTCAATAGTTTAAGAGTCAGGGGGCCAAGATGCAAACCTAGTTCCCTGGGGAGGGGGTTCCTCAATTGTTTCTTGGTGTTCACGGTTGGGAGCGTAAGGGGGTCAATGGACACCATATGTTCATTTATGTTGTGGTTAATTAAAAAATAGTGTATTGAAAATGTTCATTGCCTTGCACACCAAATAATGTAGAGAGATCTTGTTGCCATTTGATCATTAAGAACTCAATTGTTGTATAATGCCATGGAAATGTAGCCATGATTAAACAACCCCTAAAAAAAAAACAAAGTTGTTTTTTTAAATAAAAATCCTTTGTAAATGTAATACCGAGTGGTGGGGGGTGGGGCTGAAAATTTTTAAAAAATCATGCATACAAGCAGTTTATAAGAATCCAAATTATTGCCCCCCCCCCCCCTATCCCCAAAACCAAATCTCGCAAGCCCACATTTTTTCACGCCCATGAACTATATTGATATTCTAATAACCCACCAGCTTTTACACAATACATTTATTTCACCAACTATTTAAAAAAAATTTTTAAAAATGTTACGCACCAAACACACTTGCGATATTTTATTTAACAATCTCATTTAGCGCAATATCTGGTATTTTATTTTCGTGAAATCGGTGGCATCATATTTCCTTCATCCTCCCTTTGAAAATCAGGAAAAACAGATTTTTGAAGGGGGGTTGAACATTTTATAGAACATGTTGTCAACGGCAACGAGTCTGTGCGCCAAGTTTTAGATAGATAGGTTGACGGGAAGTGGGTGAATTAGCCGTCTGAAAATTTTTGCCAGAAATATACGAACTAAAGCAAAGTTAATATAAGAGATTGAACAAGAGATTGAACAAGAGATTGAACAAGAGATTGAACAAGAGATTGAACAAGAGATTGAACAAGAGATTGAACAAGAGATTGAACAAGAGATTGAACAAGAGATTGAACAAGAGATTGAACAAGAGATTGAACAAGAGATTGAACAAGAGATTGAACAAGAGATTGAACAAGAGATTGAACAAGAGATTGAACAAGAGATTGAACAAGAGATTGAACAAGAGATTGAACAAGAGATTGAACAAGAGATTGAACAAGAGATTGAACAAGAGATTGAACAAGAGATTGAACAAGAGATTGAACAAGAGATTGAACAAGAGATTGAACAAGAGATTGAACAAGAGATTGAACAAGAGATTGAACAAGAGATTGAACAAGAGATTGAACAAGAGATTGAACAAGAGATTGAACAAGAGATTGAACAAGACACTGCATTTGTAAAAAGGTTGCATTTATTACAAGACATCTTCCAAAGATAGCCCCTACCCTGTCTGGATGCGTGACGTGGAAAACAGACTCTTTAAATAGATATAAAGATGTGTCTGGGTTTGCAGTTTTAAGGTGGCTGGCTGGCTGTGTGGTAAAATGTGTCTATTCCAAAATTGTGGATTGGAGCTCAATCCCCAGAAAACAAAAGCAAGTAGCAGTAACTTGGACGGATGATACCCGTTATCATGGGTGGATGATACCGTTATCATGGGTGGATGATACCGTTATCATGGGTGGATGATACCGTTATCATGGGTGGATGATACCGTTATCATGGGTGGGTGATACCGTTATCATGGGTGGGTGATACCGTTATCATGGGTGGGTGATACCGTTATCATGGGTGGGTGATACCCGTTATCATGGGTGGATGATACCATTATCATGGGTGGATGATACCCATTATCATGGGTGGATGATACCGTTATCATGGGTGGATGATACCGTTATCATGGGTGCATGATACCGTTATCATGGGTGCATGATACCCATTAACCTTGGGTAGATGATACCCATTAACCTTGGGTGGATGATACCCATTAACCTTGGGTAGATGGTACCCGTTAACCTTGGGTAGATGATACTCGTTAACCTTGGGTGGATGATACCCGTTAACCTTGGGTGGATGATACCTGTTAACCTTGGGTGGATGATACCCATTAACCTTGGGTGGATGATACCCGTTAACCTTGGGTGGATGATATCCGTTAACCTTGGGTGGATGATACTTGTTAACCTTGGGTGGCAACCCATCTAAATGAGAGGGCAAACTCCAGGACATGGAGTCGCGTCGGCCGTATGACACTGACACAATAAACACTCCGGCACTCGGTGAGACACAAGATACACTATTGGTCTGCTGTGCACGGTGAGACACAAGATACACTATTGGTCCGATGCGCACGGTGAGACACAAGATACACTATTGGTCCGCTGTGCACTGTGAGACACAAGATACACTATTGGTCCGCTGCGCACGGTGAGACACAAGATACACTATTGGTCCGCTGCGCACGGTGAGACACAAGATATACTACTGGTCATCCACTGCATCCTGGCACATCTCACAGGCGTCTTGACCGACTCTTGCCCTCGGATCATATTAGGAAAGGACGAGAGAGTGCGACTGACGAATCCCTCACTTTAAACAAAATACAGCCACGGGCACTGCTCAACTCCAACATATCCATGGGCACTGCTCAACTCCAACATAGCCAAGGGCACTGCTCAACTCCAACATAGCCAAGGGCACTGCTCAACTCCAACATAGCCAAGGGCACTGCTCAACTCCAACATAGCCAAGGGCACTGCTCAACTCCAACATAGCCAAGGGCACTGCTCAACTCCAACATAGCCAAGGGCACTGCTCAATTCCAACATAGCCAAGGGCACTGCTCAACTCCAACATAGCCAAGGGCACTGCTCAACTCCAACATAGCCAAGGGCACTGCTCAACTCCAACATAGCCAAGGGCACTGCTCAACTCCAACATAGCCAAGGGCACTGCTCAACTCCAACATAGCCAAGGGAACTGCTCAACTCCAACATAGCCAAGGGCACTGCTCAACTCCAACATAGCCAAGGGCACTGCTCAACTCCAACATAGCCAAGGGAACTGCTCAACTCCAACATAGCCAAGGGCACTGCTCAACTCCAACATAGCCAAGGGCACTGCTAAACTCCAACATAGCCATGGTCACCTTTGCATGTGGACAAACTATAAAAAAATGTCTATGTGCATATCAATATGAACACGATCTCATCCCGACTCCCATGTTACGTCAGGTTACACTTTTGAAAACATAAACATCTTATGTGTTGGCATTTTTTTGTTCTCTCCACCACATCCAAGTCCCAGCTTTCTAAAATGTTGCAGCAGATGTCAAGAAAGGTCATTCAACATGATCCATGACGACTAACAAGCTCTGGGTTGCTTCTGAGTGTCAGCCTCATCAGACTTGATCTCTTTACAACAATGGGAAACATGTTTTAGATTAGAGGCACACAACAAGTCCAAGAAGTAACGCAAAGTCTTGCGTAAAGTATAGGATATCAATCTTTCTTGACAGATCTGCATAGTCAGTAAACATTTCAGTCGGGCTGTGGCGCGGGCGGGGGTGGGGGTGTCCAGAAAATAAGAGATGATGGACATGGGCCACACTGCCTTGTTTATGGTAAAACATCAGTGGGTGGGTGGGGGGGCGTGCTACCCAGTATGCCTGCCAAGACCTAGGAGATATATATGGGGAAAATGTCCAACTTGATCAAAGGCAGGCAACAAAGTGGGAATATTACCCTTACGATACGCCTTTGTCCAGTCAGCCTGCCCCCACCTAGCGGATGTATATGGGAAATAATATGCAACGTGATCAAAGGAGGGCAGCAAAGAGGGGATATCAGAGGGCAGCAAAGAGGGGATATCAGAGGGCAGCAAAGTGGGGATATCAGAGGGCAGCAAAGTGGGGATATCAGAGGGCAGCAAAGAGGGGATATCAGAGGGCAGCAAAGAGGGGATATCAGAGGGCAGCAAAGTGGGGATATCAGAGGGTAGCAAAGTGAGGATATCAGAGGGCAGCAAAGTGGGGATATCAGAGGGCAGCAAAGAGGGGATATCAGAGGGCAGCAAAGTGGGGATATCAGTGGGCAGCAAAGTGGGGATATCAGAGGGCAGCAAAGTGGGGATATCAGACTTTAAGATACGCCTATGTCAGTTACACTTATGTCCTTTAAAAATGCTGTCACACCTAAGTCCGTTATGTGACAGTTACACATGTCAATTACACATGTGACAGTTTCACTTATGTCAATTACACATGTGACAGTTACACCTATGTCAATTTCACATGTGAGAGTTAAACCCATGTTAGCTACATATATGAGTGACAGCTATTCATGACTCCGAGTACTGGCTATTCATGACTCCGAGTACTGGCTATTCATGACTCCGAGTACCGGCTATTCATGACTCCGAGTACCGGCTATTCATGACTCCGAGTACTGGCTATTCATGACTCCGAGTACTGGCTATTCATGACTCTGAGTACCGGCTATTCATGACTCCGAGTACCGGCTATTCATGACTCCGAGTACCGGCTATTCATGACTCTGAGTACCGGCTATCGTCACAAACAACAAGGAAACGCAGTACTGGAATGTTCTCCAGTCATTTATTTCAACCGTACTCTTATAGTTGAATGAAAGTGGTTAATACCCCGTGGTGTGTGTGTGATATGAAGTGCCCCGTGGTGTGTGTGTATGTGTGTGATATGAAGTGCCCCGTGGTGTGTGTGTGATATGAAGTGCCCCGTGGTGTGTGTGTGATATGAAGTGCCCCGTGGTGTGTGTGTATGTGTGTGATATGAAGTGCCCCGTGGTGTGTGTGTGATATGAAGTGCCCCGTGGTGTGTGTGTGATATGAAGTGCCCCGTGGTGTGTGTGTATGTGTGTGATATGAAGTGCCCCGTGGTGTGTGTGTATGTGTGTGATATGAAGTGCCCCGTGGTGTGTGTGTATGTGTGTGATATGAAGTGCCCAATGGTGTGTGTGATATGAAGTGCCCCGTGGTGTGTGTGTGTGATATGAAGTGCCCCGTGGTGTGTGTGTGATATGAAGTGCCCCGTGGTGTGCGTGTATGTATGTGATATGAAGTGCCCAATGGTGTGTGTGATATGAAGTGCCCCGTGCTGTGTGTGTGATATGAAGTTCATCACGGCGTGGGTTCAGTGGAAGTGAATGAGTCACCATTGGGGTAAATGGGGCTAGATGAATGGTGGGATTTACTTGAGTGAGATTCTTGGATCCGAGGTCTTAAGACGATGGGTTTAAGAGCTGAGACTGTTGGTAGGAGATCGGGGAGTGGAGATATGAGAGGGAGGGTGGGGTTGGATATTTGAGAAAGGGGTAGGAGAGAATGTTGGAGATATGAGAGGGGGGTAATGGGAGGGGGGGTCGGAGATAGGATGTTGATAACTTGATGATGCAAAGTATCATTACAGACACAGTGTTGTAAAGAGTGAGTTCACACACACACACGTGTTGTAAAGAGTGAGTCCACAAACACACACTCGAATGTTGTAAAGATTGAGTCCACACACACACACGTGATGTAAAGAGTGAGTCCACACAAATTCAAGTGTTATAAAGAGTAAGTCCATACACCCACTCAAGGGTTGTAAATAGTGAGTACACACACACGCAAGTGTGGTAAAGAGTGAGTCAACACACACACACTCAAGTGTGTAAGTGAGTACATACACAAACACTCCTGTGTTGTAAAGAGTGAGTCCACACACTCTTGTGATGTGAAGAGTGAGCCCACACACACACACTTATGATGTGAAGAGTGAGCCCACACACACTCTTATGATGTAAAGAGTGAGCCCACACACACTCTTGTGGTGTAAAGAGTGAGTCCACACACGCACTCAAGTTTGGTAAAGAGTGAGTCCACACAGATGTTGAACAGAGTGAGTACACACACAAACAAGTTTTGTAAAGAAGTGTTATGATTAAGTTCTATAGTTTTCTTTTTTTCTAGTTTTTTTTTTATTAACGAGATGGATTAGAAAGTAACTGTATGCCGGACGACATTTTAACCCATTCATTAAACATAGTTATTTCATCTGGTTGGGGGGGGGGGGCGGCATTTGACAGCATACATAAAAATATATCAGCATAATACAAGTGGAACTCTTCTGTGAGAACAAACAACGATTTTCTGGAAGCTATAATTAGGATAATAGGATAAAGTGAAGAACGTTTATAAGTGATGGGAAAAGGCGACCCCCGAGGCGGGGCGTTGACTTTAGTGTTGAGATCACAGCCCAAGAATCTGTAAGTGAAATGTAATCAAAGAGTATGGCGGCCCCGTCCAATAATGCTCACACCCGCTATGAGTTATGATGATGAAAATACCGGATGTCGCCAGACGTCTATTGATTCTCCCCCCCTTACCTAAAGGACTGGCGGGTACCAGACCGGCTAGATCACCCGTCGGTCACTGAGGCCCTTATGGTGGACATTTACACACAGCACAATATATACGCCAGTAAGTAATGGTAAGGACTGTGGATCACTTGGCTTTAGGTGATCAATTCATTGATGATACGACCGGTTCTGTGCGATGTTGTTTCGAACCCTCGTCGAGTGTGTCTAGTGTTCCAGCGAAATGTCTGAGGGCAATATATTCTTGCCCCCCACCACCCTCCCCACACTCCTCTTCAGATCATCGAACATACCAGTAGGGCTGCGATTGTTTGTATGTGTCCTAGTGATTGTTTGTGTGTGTCCTAGTGATTGTTTGTATGTGTCCTAGTGATTGTTTGTGTGTGTCCTAGTGATTGTTTATATGTGTCCTAGTGATTGTTTGTATGTGTCTTAGTGATTGTTTGTGTGTGTCCTAGTGATTGTTTGTATGTGTCCTAATGATTGTATGTGTCCTAGTGATTGTTTGTGTGTGACCTAGTGATTGTTTGAATACTCTAGCGATCGGTTGTATGTGTCCTTGTGATTGTTTGAATACCCTAGCGATCGTTTGTATGTGTCCTAGTGATTGTTTGAATACCCTAGCGATCGTTTGTGTGTGTCCTAGTGATTGTTTGAATACTCTAGCGATCGTTTGTGTGTGTCCTAGTGATTGAATACCCTAGCGATCGTTTGTGTGTGTCCTAGTGATTGAATACCCTAGCGATCGTTTGTGTGTGTCCTAGTGATTGTTTGTGTGTGTCCTAGTGATTGTTTGAATACACTAGCGATCGTTTGTGTGTGTCCTAGTGATTGTTTAAATACCCTAGCGATCGTTTGTGTGTGTCCTAGTGATTGTTTAAATACCCTAGCGATCGTTTGTGTGTGTCCTAGTGATTGTTTGAATACACTAGCGATTGTTTGTATGTGTCCTAGTGATTGTTTGTATGTGTCCTAGTGATTGTTTGAATACCCTAGCGATTGTTTGTATGTGTCCTAGTGATTGTTTGTATGTGTCCTAGTGATTGTTTGTATGTGTCCTAGTGATTGTTTGTGTGTGTCTAGTGATTGTTTGAATACCATAGCGATCGTTTGTAGACCTAGCGCATGTTGACATTTGTTGTATTCTTCATTAGTAAGGTCAGTCTGACACACGGCGCCACCCCGGGTGCTAGCTTATACCTACTCCCAATATAGTGGGAGATCGATAGTTACTACATCAAAGATAAGAATAGAAACATCAACTATTAGGATGGACACATCAGCAATTAGAACTTACGCATCAACTATTAGGATTGACACAGCCACAATTAGGATTGACACAGCCACAATTATGATTGACACTGCCACAATTAGGATTGACACAACCACAATTAGGATTCACACATCAACCATCAGGACTGACACATCAACTATTCGGATTGATACAGCCACAATTAGGATTCACACATCAACAATCAGGACTGACACATCAACTATTAGAATTGACACAGCCACAATTAGGATTCACACATCAACAATTAGGATTGACACATGAACTATTGGGATTGACACACCAACAATCAGGACTGGCACATCAATAATTTACGATTGATACATCAACTATTAGGACTGACACATCAACAATAGGATTGACAAGTGTAATTCCACTTCTCTAAGTTCATCTAGAGATTCCAGACATTCTTCACTCCTTAATGCATGTCTCCCGCCACCACACTAACCCCTAATATAAAATATATCTAAAACAGGGGTTCTCAA
Organism: Omphiscola glabra; assembly: GCA_964017045.1. NCBI lineage: Eukaryota > Metazoa > Mollusca > Gastropoda > Lymnaeidae > Omphiscola > Omphiscola glabra. The sequence continues at coordinate 16,310,740 of OZ024808.1, read as the reverse complement.
TCTGTGGGTCGCGACCCCACTTGAAGGTCGAACGACCCTTACATAGGGGTCGCCTAAGACCATCGGAAAACACATATTTATGAAGTACCTAGGAAAATAATTTTATGGATGGGGGTCACCACAACATGAGGAACTATATTAAAGGGTCGCGGCATTAAAAAGGTTGAGAACCACTGATCTGAAAGGACGTACCTCATTATCTCCTGATTTTCTCCTCCTCAGACTAGGTCGAAAGTCGTCACCATAACGTACAAAGTAATAGTAAGATATCAATCTGTCCAGCGGTTCTCGTACCATGTTGATGTAGATCGGCAATTTTTGCACACCAAACCTGTAAGAAAAGGTACAAAATACATGAGTAAGAATGACAGATGTAACCCAAAGAGAATAAATGGGTACTTGTCAATGATTCATACTGTCAAATATAATAGTCGTAGGAGAAAATGTCAATGTAGTTTTTTGGTGATAAATACACTCAACAAATACAACGGAGAAATGTCTCCGATTTCGGGCTGAGACATGATAAGTAATACTTCCGTCTAAAAGCTGGGACACACAGTTGGCTTTTACTGAGGATTCCCAGAAATCGTCTTAGCTCATCAACGCGTATTTAAGGTTAGGGATGTGGACCTCACTGTCCAGGCATGGATCAGGAACATTTAGTATCCCTCACCTCACTGTCCAGGCATGGATCAGGAACATTTAGTATCCCTCACCTCACTGTCCAGGCATGGATCAGTAACATTTAGTATCCCTCACCTCACTGTCCAGGCATGGATCAGTAACATTTAGTATCCCTCACCTCACTGTCCAGGCATGGATCAGTAACATTTAGTATCCCTCACCTAACTGTCCAGGCATGGATCAGGAACATTGAGTGTCCCTCGCGTCCAGTCCGGCATGGATCAGGAACACTGAGTGTCCCTCACCTCCAGTCCGGAATGGATCAGGAACATTGAGTGTCCCTGTGAAAACAGGGGCACATGATTTACAGTTATGTTAACACCTTATCTCTTCATTTCTGTATTTGAAAGATGGTCTAAGTAAGAGACCGTCTGGGAGACCCTTCCCCCCCCCCAACCCCACACATCCCTGGTCTAGAATCAACAACCCGGATTTAATCCATACCATTCGACAGAAATTCGACTAACAATATATATTAAGTTCGAGCACGAACTACGGCAACGGCCCATTCATGTCAGGCACTGCGGGTTTGATCATACATCGTTAAAACTATTGCGTGAATATGGACATTTGATCATACATCGACTATTGCGTGAATATGGACATTTGATCATACATCGACTATTGCGTGAATATGGACATTTGATCATGCATCGTTAAGACTATTGCATGAGTATGGACATTTGATCATACATCGTAAAGACTATTGCATGAGTATGGACATTTGATCATACATCGTTAAGACTATTGCATGAGTATGGACATTTGATCATACATCGTTAAGACTATTGCGTGAATATGGACATTTGATCATACATCGTTAAGACTATTGCGTGAGTATGGACATTTGATCATACATCGTTAAGACTATTGCGTGAGTATGGACATTTCATTTAGGAATTTCACAATTTCCCATTGCAGGTACATCAAAATTCTTCGCCGTAACATTTCTGCGGCGAAACGGCGGAATATCGTAAAAGGTCACGCCACATGACCCCCCGGTCCATTCATGGTGTGACCTTTGACCCAAACCCAGGTTTTCTCGTCTTAGAAGAGAGGAAATGGTACCACCCCCCGCCCCCAGCCTCCAACCCCCAATGTTACGTTATTTGTTGACGCGACTCGGTGACCTTTGGATCACAACTTTACAAGCGGCTCTAAATCTGGGGGCACTTAGTGATGTGTTGGAGGTGTGCTGGTACAATCCACACGACCTCCAAGCCTACACATTTCGAAAGTAACATCATCAAAAAACAAAACACGGAAGAAAGTTAACTTTTGTAAAGGTCGCATCATTGAGTCTAATGTTTATTTGTCACTGGAATTCTTCGGTTCTTATAACTATAACAATATTAATACACCTGTATCATCTCCCCTCCCCCTTCCTTGTACCCCCAACCGGTGAAACATTTATGTCATGTACACGATCTCATTAGCACCTACTTCCCCCCCCCCTTCCTTATTTCCTCCTCCACGCCCACCCCTCCATCATGCCACGCCCATCCATCCATCGTGCAACATGACCTTTCCATCACCCAACTCTCTAATTTCATCCTGATGATATTTCTTTGATTTCTCCCGACCGACATTCTAATAACTTCCGCGTCACCCCTCGTAAAAAAAAATATCTTCCCAGATCACCCCCCCCCCCCAAACCCAACCGGCCACCAACTCTGATATCATTTGAGAACCGGCGTTCAATACCTAAAAAATTCGCCCGTCCCTCCCGATGGCCTTTCATTCTAGTCGTCTTGTCTCCTCCCTAACCCACCTTATCACTTCCCCATCTTCACAACCCCCGTATCGTCTTTTTGTTGAGTTGCCTCCTCCGACTACTCACTCGGTATCAAATGACCTCCCCTGAACGAAGGCATCGCCCGCACGCGGGCTCACGTTTCCCTTCTTCCTTCTCCTTCAACTCGTTCATTGTGCCTCATCTTACGACCCGGTCCGTCTTTCCTTCATTTACCCCACCCTTTTAAACACCGTCTGGTGTTTGTAACACAAACACCATTCATCACCCTTTTAAACGCCATCTTTTGTTTGTAATACAAACACCATTCATCATCATGAACTTATTTTATTCAGTTCCTCATTCCTAACGTCCTCCCCTGTCAGACCCTCAACCTATATTAACCCCCAGCCAGGACCTCATCAATGATCTTCTTAGTGTCTTACGTTCAGAATCATTTGTGGCACGCTCCCTGTGACTTTTTTTCCGCTCACTGGCAAACTATCTACCATTACTGTTGAGGGCAATTCTTGGAAACGTGCACTCATTTACAATCATTTCATTCCTCTCGATATGCCATTATTTCTATGCCCATTGGAAGAGAAATGCATTACACGTAAAATGCAAGATGATGGGTACTACAGTCTATGAAGTAGAGCGCTACACTACAAGATGATGGGTATTACAGTCTATGGCTTAGACTGCAACACTACAAGATGATGGGTACTACAGTCTATGGCTAGAGTGCAACACTACAAGAAGATGGGTACTACAGTCTATGGCTAGAGTGTAACACTACAAGATGATGGGTATTACAGTCTATGGCTAGAGTGCAACACTACAAGAAGATGGGTATTACAGTCTATGGCTAGAGTGCAACACTACAAGAAGATGGGTACTACAGTCTATGGCTAGAGTGCAACACTACAAGATGATGGGTATTACAGTCTATGGCTAGAGTGCAACACTACAAGAAGATGGGTATTACAGTCTATGGCTAGAGTGCAACACTACAAGAAGATGGGTATTAGTCTATGGCTAGAGTGCAACACTACAAGATGATGGGTATTACAGTCTATGGCTAGAGTGCAACACTACAAGAAGATGGGTATTACAGTCTATGGCTAGAGTGCAACACTACAAGATGATGGGTACTACAGTCTATGGCTAGAGTGCAACACTACAAGATGATGGTTACAGCCATGTTCCCCATGATCGTACAGCATGTACACTCGTGTACACTAAGGAGACAGTAAAACTGTCACTGTAGCCAGCATTAACAATTAATGTCGACGCATTTAAATAAAAGACCTGTTGTGTGGCTAGTAAGACGGTGTCTCAGACCTGTTGTGTTGCTAGTAAGACGGTGTCTCAGACCTGTTGTGTGCCTAGTAAGACGGTGTCTCAGACCTGTTGTGTGCCTAGTAAGACGGTGTCTCAGACCTGTTGTGTGCCTAGTAAGATGTTATCTCAGACCTGTTGTGTGCCTAGTAAGACGGTTTGAGACCTGTTGTGTGCCTAGTAAGACGGTGTCTTAGGTTATACCTGCCGCCCCCCCCCCCCCACTAACAGATACAAACCCGATGAATAAAAGCACTAAAAAATTAAAAAAAACATTGCTGAAATTACTTTTTCCAAAACACTGACATCACAGCATTCAATTCGTAAATCTTCCCCAGCAACTTGACAAGTTAGATTTTTAATTCACTATTCATCTCTCATTTCACACAATTCTATACAATACCCCCACCCCCCATACCCACCGGCCTTAATCCGCAACACCACTCGTCAATATTCCCCACAGCCATCGGTCTTAACCTCTACACCCCTGAGCCTCACACCCCTTTGTCTTAATCTCTACACCCTCGGTCGGAGGAGCCTCACAACCCGTATTCTTAATCTCTACACCATTCGGCCATGAGCCTCACACCCCTTAGTCTTAATCTCTGCACCCCTCGGGCGGGGGAGCCTCACAACCCGTATTCTTAATCTCTACACCATTCTGCCCTGAGCCTCACACCCCTTAGTCTTAATCTCTACACCCCTCAGGCGGGGGAGCCTCACAACCCGTATTCTTAATCTCTACACCATTCGGCCCTGAGCCTCACACCCCATAGTCTTAATCTCTACACCCCTCGGGCGGGGGAGCCTCACAACCCTTAGTCTTAATCTCTACACCCCTCAGGCGGGGGAGCCTCACCCCATAGTCTTAATCTCTACACCCCTCGATCGGGGGAGCCTCACACCCCTTAGTCTTAATCTCTACACCTTCGGCCCTGAGCCTCACACCCCTTAGTCTTAATCTCTACACCATTCGGCCTTGAGCCCCACACCCCTTAGTCTTAATCTCTACACCATTCGGCCTTGAGCCCCACACTCCTTAGTCTTAATCTCTACACCTTCGGCCCTGAGCCCCACACCCATTAGTCTTAATCTCTACACCCCTCGGCCTTGAGCCCCACACCCCTTAGTCTTAATCTCTACACCATGCGGCCTTGAGCCCCACACCCCTTATTCTTAATCTCTACACCCCTCAGGCGGGGGAGCCTCACCCCATAGTCTTAATCTCTACACCCCTCGATCGGGGGAGCCTCACACCCCTTAGTCTTAATCTCTTAACCCCTCGGGCGGGGGAGCCTCACACCCCTTAGTCTTAATCTCTACACCATTCGGCCCTGAGCCTCACACCCCTTAGTCTTAATCTCTACACCATTCGACCTTGAGCCCCACACCCCTTAGTCTTAATCTCTACACCATTCGGCCTTGAGCCACACACCCTTAGTCTTAATCTCTACACCATTCGGCCTTGAGCCCCACACCCCTTAGTCTTAATCTCTACACCTTCGGCCCTGAGCCTCACACCCCTTAGTCTTAATCTCTACACCATTCGGCCTTGAGCCCCACACCCCTTAGTCTTAATCTCTACACCATTCGGCCCTGAGCCCAACACCCCATAGTCTTAATCTCTACACCTTCGGCCCCGAGCCCCACACCCCATAGTCTTAATCTCTACACCTTCGGCCCTGAGCCCCACACCCCTTAGTCTTAATCTCTACACCATTCGGCCTTGAGCCTCACACCCCTAAGTCTTAATCTCTACACCCTTCGGCCTTGATCCCCACATCCCTCGGCCTTGAGCCCCACACACCTCGGCCCTGAGCCCCACACTCCTTAGTCTTAATCTCTACACCCCACGGCCTTGAGCCCCACACCCCTCGGCCTTGAGCCCCACACCCCTTAGTCTTTATCCCAACACCCCATTGCCGATTCCCTCCGATCCAAACTCAAAAAACCAACTTCTGCCTATTGACCAACGTACTGATTCCTTTACCTAAGCCCAATTATTGGAACGTTTTGATTTAGAGCGACACGATGAGCGACTTAGCTGCTCGGAGCCTTCCTGTGACAGGATGGACTGGGCGTGTCTAGTCCCCTCCAAGTACAACAAGCTGATCACACAGACATTAACACCGGGTAGATTGGCTGACAGAGAAGTTAATGGGAAGGCCGGGTAGATTGGCTGACAGAGACGTTAATGGGAAGGCTTGCCGTGAATGCTGATTTTACCCCCACCCCGGAGACGACCTAATTACTCACTGATAGATAAGCCACGACGCTGCTATATCAAATTATTGCCCCCCCCCCTTTTTCCCCCTTTTCCCCCGAATCTAATCCAACAGAGTCTTCCTTGGCCAGGTGACTTTAGCCAGGGCAGTGAGGCAGGTGATCGTCTTCGCGATGCCCACTGTGTCCTGGTGGTCAGTGAAGTCTTGATTAGTTCAAATGAGTTTTATCATTTATATGTGAATCGAAAATTGCTTTTCTACCATTAAGTTGAGGTTTGTTTGTTATTGTTATGTTTTTGTTGTTTGTGGTAGAGGGGTGGTGGTGGTATTATTTTAGATCACTTATTTGAGAGCTCCGACGATTGAGGACAAACCATAACTTGGCCGCACAAATGCCGGCTGGGTAAAGCAGCAGAGATTGGGAGTTCGGGACCATCTTCACGGGGCCAATAAATCAAGATAACTTATCTGTATGACATCATTTATCAGTGATTAATTATCCGCCTAGCGCTCAGTGTTTTATTTTTTTATATTTTAAAAAAAAAATTAATATTATTATTTAAAAATCTTAAATCTGGCAACATCCGCGCTGCCCGTACACCAATGGGCGGGAGCAGGGTGTGACGTGGGAGCAGGGTGTGACGTTCAGGTGTCACATAAATAGTGTTAGATAAACTGCGAAGATAAAACTTTCATAAATTCAAGAAATTGTTGCAACAATGTGCCATGGGTAAAGTTCGGTAACGAAACCATAGGACGAGTTCATATTAGAACAGTTGAATGTTTGGTAAAAGAACCATAGGACGAGTTCATATTAGGCTAGTAGAATGTTTGATAACAGAACCATTGGCAGGAGTTCATATTAGGCTAGTAGAATGTTTGGTAACAGAACCATAGGACGAGTTCATATTAGGGTTTTAGCAGAATGTTTGGTAACAGAACCATAGGACGAGTTCATATTAGGCTTATAGTAGAAAGTTTGGTAACAGAACCATAGGACGAGTTCATTTTAGGCTAGTAGAATGTTTGGTAACAGAACCATAGGACGAGTTCATATTAGGCTAGTAGAATGTTTGCTAACAGAACCATTGGCAAGAGTTCATATTAGGCTAGTAGAATGTTTGGTAACAGAACCATAGGACGAGTTCATATTAGGGTTTTAGCAGAATGTTTAGTAACAGAACCATAGGACGAGTTCATATTAGGCTTATAGTAAAAAGTTTGGTAACAGAACCATAGGACGAGTTCATATTAGGCTTATAGTAGAAAGTTTGGTAACATAACCATAGGACGAGTTCATTTTAGGCTTATAGTAGAAAGTTTGGTAACAGAACCATAGGACGAGTTCATATTAGGCTAGTAGAAAGTTTGGTAACAGAACCATAGGACGAGTTCATATTAGGCTAGTAGAAAGTTTGGTAACAGAACCATAGGACGAGTTCATATTAGGCTAGTAGAATGTTCGGTAACAGAACCATATGACGAGTTCATATTAGGCTAGTAGTGTGTTCCATTTCCAAATATTTTGAGCACAATTATAATTGCCGCTTCACGATTTAAATTATTTTAATGACTAATAATCAAGGTATTATCTCCGCACTTTTTTTTTCAAACGGTCGAACACTCTCCCTGCACTTTTCGTTAAGCCTACAAAGTTACGCCTATGGAAGAGGGGAGGGGTGACAGACGGCTGAGTTCTCAAGTTGTTGTTTTTTTGTTTTTTTTTTGGCGTCTTCTTTCTTTTTCAAGGTTTACTATTTTTCCACCTTTCATTCAATTCATCCCAATCGGATGGCCATGTAAAAGAGGGTGGCTGGTAGAGACAGGTTCAGGCCTGCAAACAATAACAGCGAGTTTGACAGACAGGGAACATGGTTTAGTTGGGCTCTCATTGAAACAAGAATGCTAAGGTAACTTCGGATGAGACGCATCCATAGCTCCTCGTGTTATGTGTTTATGTCTTGGCCACGAACTCTTTCAGTGCAGGGAAAACAGGAGGAGAATGGGACTGTGATGAGAATGAGGCAATTAGGGGGGGGGGGGGCTAGCTGGGAGGAGAATGGGACTGTGATGAGAATCAGGTAATGGGGGGCTAACTGGGATGAGAATGGGTTATGAAGAATGGGGGGAATGGTTTGGCAGCAGAATGGGTTGGGTGGTAAATAAAACGAGAATGGGTTAATCGGTTGGGAAGAGAATGAGGGGAGAAAGGTCAGGAGGAGAATGGGGGAATTGTCTGGGAGGAGAATGGGCGCAACGGGCTGGAAGGAGAACGGGAGGGTGGAATGGCCTGGATGTGAAATGGAAGGAGAATAGGTGTAACGGTTAGGAGGAAAATGGCAGGAATGGACAGGGCAGCGAGATAAAATAGATCTGGATAAGTATGAAGTTACAGAGAAGAGAGTACTGCGAGTAGGCGGTGGGAGACAGTAATGTACAAGAGAATAGGTTGTCAATGACCCGACATAGGAAGCTACGAGTAGGCGGTGGTATACAGTAATGTACAAGAGAATATGTTGTCAATGACCCGACATAGGAAGCTACGAGTAGGCGGTGGGAGACAGTAATGTACAAGAGAATAGGTTGTCAATGACACGACATAGGAAGCCACGAGTAGGCGGTTGAGGTTGTCAATGACCCGACATAGGAAGCTGAAAACATTCAAAGTGATACACACCCCACTCGTCATATGCCCCACTTCCGCTGAGCCCCACTTCTCCTAAGCCCCCCTCCTAAGCCCCGCTCCTCCCAAGCTCCACACCACTCCGCACCTCCCACCCACTCCTACTCACACCTACCCACAAAACCTCACACTAATTATTTCCTATGGAAATATAGCTGACAAATTTAAGGAGTGATGAATATCATTCTACACACCACAAGAAATAGCCGGGCCAGAAATGATGCCAAAGAATGCACCGAGCTAAAGGTCATGTTTACAAGCAAAGGACAACTAAACTATAAACATCAGAATGGCGGCAACAACAACTTTACATACAACAGCGAATGCTTTCCAAACACTATGGCGATGTTGGCTAAATAATGAAAGAGAATCGCACGGACATCAACGCTGTACGAGGGAAACTGGTTTGTATCTGCACAGACTGATTAGGTCGTGTTTATGAACAACGGAACACGAGAAATTGGGGGAGAAGATAGATTTGGGAGGAGAAGAGATTGATTAGGGAGGAGAAGAGATTGATTTGGGAGGAGAAGAGATAGATTTGGGAGGAGAAAAGATTGATTTGGGAGGAGAAGAGATTGATTTGGGAGGAGAAGATAGATTTGGGAGGAGGAGATATATTTGGGAGGAGAAGATAGATTTGGGAGGAGAAGAGATAGATTTGGGAGGAGAAGAGATAGATTTGGGAGGAGAAGAGATAGATTTGGGAGGAGAAGAGATTGATTTGGGAGGAGAAGAGATAGATTTGGGAGGAGAAGAGATTGATTTGGGAGGAGAAGAGATAGATTTGGGAGGAGAAGAGATAGATTTGGGAGGAGAAGAGATAGATTTGGGAGGAGAAGAGATTGATTTGGGAGGAGAAGAGATAGATTTGGGAGGAGAAGAGATTGATTTGGGAGGAGAAGAGATTGATTTGGGAGGAGAAGAGATAGATTTGGGAGGAGAAGAGATAGATTTGGGAGGAGAAGAGCTAGATTTGGGAGGAGAAGAGATAGATTTGGGAGGAGAAGAGATAGATTTGGGAGGAGAAGAGATAGATTTGGGAGGAGAAGAGACAGATTTGGGAGGAGAAGAGATTGATTTGGGAGGAGAAGAGATAGATTTGGGAGGAGAAGAGATAGCTTTGGGAGGAGAAGAGATTGATTTGGGAGGAGAAGAGATAGATTTGGGAGGAGAAGAGATAGATTTGGGAGGAGAAGAGATAGATTTGGGAGGAGAAGAGATTGATTTGGGAGGAGAAGAGATAGATTTGGGAGGAGAAGAGATTCCTTTGGGAGGAGAAGAGATAGATTTGGGAGGAGAAGAGATAGATTTGGGAGGAGAAGAGATAGATTTGGGAGGAGAAGAGATAGCTTTGGGAGGAGAAGAGATTAATTTGGGAGGAGAAGAGATAGATTTGGGAGGAGAAGAGATAGATTTGGGAGGAGAAGAGATAGATTTGGGAGGAGAAGAGATAGATTTGGGAGGAGAAGAGATTGATTTGGGAGGAGAAGAGATAGATTTGGGATGAGAAGAGATAGATTTGGGAGGAGAAGAGATAGATTTGGGAGGAGAAGAGATTGATTTGGGAGGAGAAGAGATAGATTTGGGAGGAGAAGAGATATTTTAGTGGAGAAGAGATATTTTCGATGGGAAGAGATATTTTGGAGGGTAAGAGAGATTTTGGAGGGGAAATTATCCTCGCTGCGATAAGAGGGAATAATTGAATAATAGAGCTACAGATATGAGATGGGGGGGCGTGTTTCATTTGTGATTGGGAGATGGGGTCACTGCTGGAAATCACAAAGTGATGCGCGTTCACTATTATTTGGGGAAAAAATGAAGACAACATTGAAGTTGATCTGTGAAGTGGGCGGGGCAGAGGTTTCATCGCAGAATTTTGTCAGTGGGCGGGGCAGAGGTTTCATCGCCGAATATTGTCAGTGGGCGGGGCAGAGGTTTCATCGCAGAATATTGTCAGTGGGCGGGGCAGAGGTTTCATCGCAGAATATTGTCAGTGGGCGGGGCAGAGGTTTCATCGCAGAGTCTTGTCAGTGGGCGGGACAGAGGTTTCATCACCGAAGCTTCTCATTTGGGTGGGGCAGAGGTTTCATGGCAGAGTCTTGTCAGTGGGCGGGGCAGTGGTTTCATCGCAGAATATTGTCAGTGGGCGGGGCAGAGGTTTCATCGCAGAATATTGTCAGTGGGCGGGGCAGAGGTTTCATCGCAGAATATTGTCAGTGGGCGGGGCAGAGGTTTCATCGCAGAATATTGTCAGTGGGCGGGGCAGAGGTTTCATCGCAGAGTCTTGTCAGTGGGCGGGACAGAGGTTTCATCACCGAAGCTTCACATTTGGGCGGGGCAGAGGTTTCATGGCAGAGTCTTGTCAGTGGGCGGGGCAGTGGTTTCATCGCAGAATATTGTCAGTGGGCGGGGCAGAGGTTTCATGGCAGAATCTTCTCAGATAAAATATGCTTGTATTCACAGCACCAACAAATGAAATCTCTAGTGTGCGGCCGAATTTTTTAAGCAAAAAAAGTGTGTTACACCAGAATCATTAACTGAACGAATTATACGACTTCAGGAGATACAAAAATCACAGGCAGATTTTCATTCATATGGGGTGTGTTAAGCTGTCATTTGTTTCAGACACTTTAAGATGTTCATACCCCGTGAGTCAGGCGTTCAAATGTAACGCGCAAACACCTGACGATTTGGGAAAGAAATTAATTTGCAAACACCGGGAGATAGTGATAGAAACTAAAATGTAGCCATACACTTTGAGGATCCTTTCAAACCACATTAGTTGAGGTTTATACGTATACACTTTGAGGATCCTTTCAAACCACATTAGTTGAGGTTTATACGTATACACTTTGAGGATCCTTTCAAACCACATTAGTTGAGGTTTATACGTATACACTTTGAGGATCCTTTCAAACCACATTAGTTGAGGTTTATACGTAAACAGTTTGAGGATCCTTTCAAACCACATTAGTTGAGGTTTATACGTATACACTTTGAGGATCCTTTCAAACCACATTAGTTGAGGTTTATAAGTATTGTAGCGAACCTTGCTCGTCTCTGCTCTCTAATCAATCTGCAACCTTGTTCACTCTGTCTCTCGTGTGCACCAATATGACAACTCAACGATGGTTATAGTCTTTGAACATTTATTGGTCTCATCCTTTGTTTTCACTTTCTCTCGCTCTCTCTGTCGTACTCCACTCCGACTGTCACGGTCCCTCTCTAACTCCCGTCCGTCTACCTGCCTGCCCGGCTGAGTTCTCCCCGGCTCAGTTCTGCCCGGCTGAGTTCTACTGTCTCTTTTATAAGTCCCAAGTTCCCAGGGCCCCAATCCCCTTCTTATGTAACACACCGCGTAATAGGTCATAAACCAACGCCGCCATTCCGTCGTGGGCAATCTGACAAGCTTGACACTTGTTTGGTCAGTGGTCTTAGGTCATAAAACCAACGCCATCATCCCTTACGGGTCGACTATTGTCTGGACACTACCTACACAGACTACAGGTCTGGACACGCCACAATACCCCCAACCAACAAAACAATGTCGTCCCGACATTACGTAACATCCTCACTATTATTACGGGTGACTGATCTCTAAATAGCTTTAAGTGACTTAGACCTTCAGCGTTAAATTAGAAACAGTACAAAGTAATGTACGCTACGTCATCCCATTTATGGTCTCCTAACGGTTCTGGTCAAGGTCAAATTCAGCTTGGTCACAGTCGGAGCATTTTTACATTCACACAATCAGACAATTATGGTAGAACAAGGAATAATACAAAATTTTGAAAATCAACGGAAAGTAAAACATTTAGAAAATACATTAACAGGCAGTAGCACATGACATAAAGTTGAACACTAAATTATCCATCTAATCAAAAATCATAATGACAACATGTCTAGTAAAATGCCAAAACCGTCTAAAGTTCTAAATGCAGGAAAATTAAGTGTTGTTTACAAAAACACCTTAAACCAACTCAAACCCTTCATTCTTAAAGGTCATACGAGGTCACCAAAAAACATTTGATAAAATTAAACAATCTTTCAACCGCAAATTAAAATTAATCATTACATGATTAGAACATTATCCATGTATAATTTATCCAACCGTCACCCTCTGGTGCCTCGAAAAAAAAATAACCATCAACATTAATTCACTATAAATCTATTAATTAAAAAATGTCATGCTATAAGCCATTAGATGAAACTAGTTGTCCCCGCTGTTACTGACGTACACATTTTCTAGAAGAACTCAAGGGAGCCCAGGATTGGCTACCATCTGGCGGGTCAGTGTCGTAATGCTGCAACCTATAGTGGCCTTCGTGATGAATAACTTTGCATATTTTTCCTTCTCCCTGAATTTCGAACAAATTATGCCGAAGCTTTCGGCTAATGACACGTGGCCCGCATAACTTATTATTTGTGCTCAACTTCTGTTTGTTTATTGAGTCTGAAAACTGGACTACGTCACCCACGTTAAAAGGGCGCACTACCGCTCGAGCGTCGGGGTCACTTTTCTGTCGCTTCACTGGTCCTTCTGGAATTTCCTCCCTTTTCTCCCATTTAGAATTGACTTCACCACACAACTGGATTGATTTATTACCCACATTCCTGGGCTTCGTCGATGGCGAGGCCATCTCAGGACGGGGTAACACGTTAACCTGGACATGAGCCATGCTTGTCCACTGGCTTTTACCTGGACGCTGTCTTTTGTTGTGTGTAGTGACAGTGTTCACTCTCACACTGAATGGTGCTGAGAACTGTGGACGTTTGGACGCACTAAAATAACTTTGATCTGATGTGCACCTTGCACTCGGATATTTAGCCAAAATCGGCACATTGTGAGAACCCAAGCTCAGTCCTTGGCTGACTGAGAAGGAAAAATTATAATGACCCAAAAAGTCAAAACCCAGGAAACCGTCTTCTGCTATATCTGCCACATATACTGTCCAGGGATACACTTCATCTCCAATAAATAGCTTAACGTCACTCACCCCATAATGATTCACTGGTGATCCAGTTGCTGTCTGTAGATTTACGGGTACGAAATGATGATGAATCTTAGGTCGCTGACGTCGTGGAATTTCAAAAAATCGTTTTTTCGAAATAACGGTCACCGCCGCACCCGTGTCCATTAGAAATTCTGTCCTAACACCACACACTTTCACAGGCACGAAAACAGCACTAGGACGAATGTTTTGACCATTTGATGAAATGTGGTTTAGTTTCAGCCGATCAGTAATTTCTCCTCCTTTCCTCCTGTTTGGACAATTACGGCCAATATGACCGATTCGGTCACACACGAAACACCTTGGTTCCGCCCTCCGAACACCTCCCGTTTCTCTTGCCGGCTGGTTGACTGACTCCCTCTGCCATGTGATGAATGCTCTAAAGTCCTCTCTCAGACCACTTATTTCTCTGGTAAAGTGGTTTGTACCTATTGACGCCACTTTCTGCCCAGGTACACACACATTGTCCCTGAGATTTATTATCTGGTCGAGGGCAGCTCTCGCCTTGTCTACTGTGGGAGGAACTGACATAGTGCCAACTTGTGTCACCATAGACTGGTCAGGCAGCCCACGAAGAAACTGTTTGAACCCAATGGCATCTCGTGTAGCCTGATCTGCCGTTGGAAAACTTTTCGCTACCAGTTTCTTGATGTCAGTAGCATACTCTGATGTGGTCTCGTTTTTCAGAATTGTGCGTTTTTCCAAAACATTTTGGAAGAATGCCGGTGTTCTGTGGTCTCTGAATCGATTCGCCAGGGCATCTTTAAGTTCAACGTACGTCTCTCTCTCGGCTTCACCTAACTCACTGAAAGCAAATTCAGCCGCAGCGTCTTTCAATCCAAAGCTGAGATAAAAGAGTTTCTCTTCCTCACTCCACTTGAAAAATTTCGCAGACGTTTCGAATTGGATGATGAACGTGTGCCATGTTGAAGTGCCACTGTATGTCGGGAGGTTGTTTAAGTACTGTGAATTCATTGTTCTTGATGTAGTTGTTCCGCTCCTTGTACTTTTCATCTCAGGCTAAAAATTGTGTCTCTTCGGAGTCGTTGCAAGGTTTAGAATCCCACCGCTGCCACCATTGTAGCGAACCTTGCTCGTCTCTGCTCTCTAATCAATCTGCAACCTTGTTCACTCTGTCTCTCGTGTGCACCAATATGACAACTCAACGATGGTTATAGTCTTTGAACATTTATTGGTCTCATCCTTTGTTTTCACTTTCTCTCGCTCTCTCTGTCGTACTCCACTCCGACTGTCACGGTCCCTCTCTAACTCCCGTCCGTCTACCTGCCTGCCCGGCTGAGTTCTCCCCGGCTCAGTTCTGCCCGGCTGAGTTCTACTGTCTCTTTTATAAGTCCCAAGTTCCCAGGGCCCCAATCCCCTTCTTATGTAACACACCGCGTAATAGGTCATAAACCAACGCCGCCATTCCGTCGTGGGCAATCTGACAAGCTTGACACTTGTTTGGTCAGTGGTCTTAGGTCATAAAACCAACGCCATCATCCCTTACGGGTCGACTATTGTCTGGACACTACCTACACAGACTACAGGTCTGGACACGCCACAGTATACACTTTGAGGATCCTTTCAAACCACATTAGTTGAGGTTTATACGTATACACTTTGAGGATCCTTTCAAACCACATTAGTTGAGGTTTATACGTATACACTTTGAGGATCCTTTCAACCCGCATTAGTTGGGGTCTGTAATCAAAAAGTATACAATTTGAGGATCCTTTCAAACCACATTAGCCGGGGTGTATAATTAAGTCATACAATTTGAGGATCCCTACAATGAAAGAGCGCTGCATGCATTGAATTTCTCTATCCAGCCTTACATCTGTCAAGGCCAGGCTCTCATTGTATGGACTCCGAGGTGGCTTCACAACGAATGGTGTGTGTTGGCTAGGGAGGAGTAGGAAGCTTCCATGAGGTGGGTGGGCTGCCATGTTAAACGGACAGTTGGAGGTAACTTATTTACTAGGACTATGGAGTAGAGGGCGGGGTGGAAAGGAGAGTCGGGCCATGGTGGAGGATGGAGAGGAGAGTCAGTCAATGGTGGAGGATGGAGAGGAGAGTCAGTCAATGGTGGAGGATGGAGAGGAGTCAATCAGTGGTGGAGGATGGAGAGGTGAGTCAATCAATGGTGGAGGATGGTGAGGAGTCAATCAATGGTGGAGGATGGAGGGGAGCGTCAATCAGTGGTGGAGGATGGAGGGTGCGTCCATCAATGGTGGAAGATGGAGAGAGCGTCCATCAATGGTGGAGGGTGGAGAGAGCGTCCATCAATGGTGGAGGATGGAGAGAGCGTCCATCAATGGTGGAGGATGGAGAGTAGAGTCAATCAATTAAGTAGAAAGGAGATCAGTGAGATGAAATGGATACATGATAATTAAAATGTTGGATACAACAAGATACAAGTTATTTACCAGAAAGAGTTGTTGAACTGTTCACTCCCAAGCAGACTAAGCAAACATCCACATAACCGAGTTGCCTAACGACGGGGCACATAAAAACCTTGCCATTTCTTTGACAAAACTCGTTACAGATTTTTAAAAAAGGGAAGAAAGAACGTGATTGGGCAATTGAGAAAGTCTGCTTGATTTATTTTGAATGCCATTACATCAACAAAATCCTTTGACAACTCTCTCAACACGACACGCCAGTCTTTCAAAACGTTTTCGTCAGTCGGTGTGTCGCGGTCCGCACTTCCTTAAACCCTTGTCGTGTTTTGGAGTCGTGCTGCAAAGACTATGCATGGGGTACGTCCAAATCTTTGTCAAATAGAGTAGCTTGCCCTCGGACTGCGACTACTTTTTTTTTTCAATATGTGACGATTCCAAAAATAATGTATATATGTATTTATTTTTTTATTTACTATAAACTATAAATGTATTCCATAAATCCGAATAATTAATTTCCTTTAAATACGGTATAGTTATCTAATCCATGTTTACTTAGCTAATCCGTGACAGACACAAATGATCTGAAAGCGGAACCAACCAATTGGCTTTATTCCTCTCCGAAAATAAATAGCTGTTTCCTCAGTGGTCGTACCCCCAAAGAGTCGTGATGGCATTAGGCGCAATGTAAAAGTTAGGTACCGTCCGGGCGCTAACTAAGCTTGGATAGGAATCGAGGAATGGTTCACTTCTAACAGAATCAGTGCGGTTACCCCTGGGTGCTGGGTCTGAGACCAATTCTCTCTAACGTTATACAAGATACGGAGAGTGCTTCTCTTCTTCAGAACCAGTGCTACTACCGCTGGGTGCTAGGTTGGAGACCAGAGATTGCGTCACTCCTTTAAGAACCAGTGCTACTACCACTGGGTGCTAGGTTTGAGACCAGAGAATGTTTCACTCCTAATAAAGAACCAGTGCTACTACCACTGGGTGCTAGGTTTGAGACCAGAGAATGCTTCACTCCTAATAAAGAACCAGTGCTACTACCACTGGGTGCTAGGTTGGAGACCAGAGAATGCGTCACTCCTTTAAGAACCAGTGCTACTACCACTGGGTGCTAGGTTTGAGACCAGAGAATGTTTCACTCCTAATAAAGAACCAGTGCTACTACCACTGGGTGCTAGGTTTGAGATCAATCCTCTCCCACGTTTTAGGAGATCCAGGGAGTGACGAATGCTGGTTACAGCCACAAGAGATGGCGATGTAGACGGGAGATAACAATGTATGTTTACAATAAAAGTCACTGCCTGTCTTCCTCTATCAGATCTGACCTCTCGGGCATCGACAGATAGCAGGACCGCGGCAGGACGACTGCTTTATTGCCATCTCTGGATGTTTGTTTGTTAAGATAAGAGCAGTCACAACGTGGTTAGGACAAGAACGGTCACAAAATGGTTGGGACAAGAACGTTCACAAAAAAGGTTTGGACAAGAACGGTCACAACATGGTTAGGACAAGAACGGTCACAAAGTGGTTAGGACAAGAACGGTCACAAAGTGGTTAGGGCATGAACGGTCACAAAGTGGTTAGGACAAGAGCGGTCACAACGTGGTTAGGACAAGAACGGTCACAAAGTGGTTAGGACAAGAACGGTCCCAGAGTGGTTAGGACAAGAAAGTCACAAAGTGGTTAGGAAAGGAACGGCCACAAAGTGGTTAGGACAGGAACGGCCACAACATGCGTGTGTTAAGCGAGGAGATCCATATCAAAGAGTACAAGGACGCGTCTGTTTTACCACATCTCTTTTATATATTTCGCTTCTGGTGTGACTCGTGGACTGCTTCCTAATTGACTGCTTCCTAATTGACTGCTTCCTAATTGACTGCTTCCTAATTGACTGCTTCCTAATTGACTGCTTCCTAATTGACTGCTTCCTAATCAGCTAATTTGGTATTGGGTAAATATTACAAATGAAATAATTCTAATGTTTGAAAGAAAGTATGGTTCAATGATGAGTTCAATAAAGCAAAAAATATTCCCAAAACTACGCTAAATGATTTTTTTTAATAACGCAACTGAATTTGGCGCGTAATATTTTCTTTTCTGAAAATGAAATCGTCTCAGTTTATACTTTCCAAAGAAAACCAGGCGCTTGGGTGTTGAACCATTTCGCATCTGCTGCGTGCACCGCGCCACTCGAGCTACATCATAATTATTAACAACAAGCTTTTGAATAAGGCAAAATACATTAGTTATTTATGTTTTGATTCCTTGTGGCCCCTCGTGCCAGGTCAGTCAAATCTCTTTCACCAGATCAGTGGAACCCTCTAACGAGATCAGTGGGAACCCTCTTACCAGATCAGTGGTTAGGACAAGAACGGTCACAACATGGTTAGGACAAGAACGTACCCGGGTAAACGAGCAGAGCAGACGTGTTCATGTAGAAGCATTAAGTTCACCGGTCATCACATTGGATCCCTCTTAACAGATCATTGGGATCCCTCTTACCAGATCAGTGGGATCCCTCTTACCAGATCAGTGGGACCCCTCTTACCAGATCATTGGGATCCCTCTTACCAGATCAGTGGGATCCCTCTTACCAGATCAGTGGGATCCCTCTTACCAGATCATTGGGATCCCTCTTATCAGATCAGTGGAACCCCTCTAACCAGATCAGTGGAACCCTTCTAACCAGATCAGTGGAACCCCTCTTGCCAAAGCAGCGGAATGTGTTGGTTGTTTTTGTATTATTAATGTCAGTACAGTCGCCCCTCGCCACTTCGCGCTACGACTTTCGCAGCTTCACTCTATCGCGGTTGGTTTTTTTTCAACTATAACCTTCATTCATTAAAAAGTTCATCGACATGGTGACAATGATACATCGCACGCTTGTTTGTCTGAGTCAATTATACACCCACATATTATTAAAATTACTGTACGCATGGACTGTAGGCCTATGTATTCCAGCATCCCCCAGATGGGCTAATAATGTTTTTAAAAAACGTTACCTATATTTAGAGGGCCGTGAACAGGTTTTTTTATTCTCTAACTAACACGAACATTTTGCGATTTATAAATAAAGAATCCAACTTCGCGGAAATTCACTTAGTTATGGTAGAGTCTGGAACTGATTGACCGCGAAATACGAGGGACCACTGTACTCGGAGAATATGGTGCTCGTGTGGTCGCTCCCCGTCACTGAGAAGCTGTGAGCCGTATGTTTGGCTAGAACTGGGATGAGGAAAAAAACACTGGAGTAGAAGATAATAGCGCATTCCGTGTTTTTTTCAATGTACTGAAATCAACTCTCAATCACCATCCCACACACCCCACCCCGCCCCCAAATTTTTTGTTGCTGTTCGTTTAACCAGCCACTGGGTGCACATGTGTGGCAGGACTCATTAGCCCTGCTTCGTGGTGCCAGTTAGAAACCCCCAAGCTGACCCCCGACCCCCTTCCCGTGGCAGACTTGGACTTGTTTCTTGTCAAGGAATTTTCGCATAGCACGTGCAATTGATTTACCCCGCTGTAATTATGCAAGACCCGCTGACGTGAGGGGAAACATTTCATTACATTTGTGGATTTATTTGAGGAACTTCCCCCCCCCCCCCACTTACAGTGATTCAATAGTTGCCATCTGTAAGCGGTTAACAGTTCAGAAACCGACATTACTAGCTGACGTACTTAGAAAGGATTAACTGGTACAGTCGCCGTTACACCCGTAGCATTATTTGAGAACCACTGGTACTAAAAGGCTCTAGCCTGACGCTTAGAGCACATTCAAGAATTAGTGGGTTTTTTGGCAGCTTACTGCCCACCCACTTTCCGATTCAAGACCGACTGTACTAATTCGACTCTTGGCATCAGGGCTGTCAAACATTGAATAAAAAAAACTTCCCGAGTACCCGACAACCCACGTATCCGGGTACCCGACCACCCCACGTACCCGGGTACCCGACACCCACGTACCCGGGTACCCGACCACCCTCGTACCCGGGTACCCGACCACAGCAGACGCGTTCATGTGGAGGCATTAAGTGCACCGGCCATCACAATATGGTCAGAATAGCCGGCCGGTTTTTTTTTATCTACCGATTTAACGGTATTGATGTTTCAGTTATATCTTCAACTACGAAATTATCACAATTGTTTTCTACATTAATTTCAATCCATTCTACATCGATCATATCGATTGTTTTGTCATTTAACTAAACTTTCTAGTCCCGTCAACTTAGCTTGCTGTCGCGTATGCTATGAGCTTGGAACATTCTGACTTTTGAACTCTCTTAACCCTTGAACGAAAAAAAATAGACCAAAACGGAGTTTTTGCAATAACATGTCATTCTCAGCAGGACTGCAGTGCAAGTGAACAGACGGATGTAGGATGGTTTTGTTGCTAGCCCAACAAAAGAGCATCATGCGCGACAGCCGGGCATAGTATACAGACGCTAGTGGGAATTAGGGCATGGGACGGTCGGTTTCTAATGGCAGGAGAGGGTAATAATAACAAAATTCTTATTTTAAATTATATTTTTTTTAAATGTCTTGTAATGATTTTTAAAATAGTTTCGTAAATCGGGTACCCGACGGAATACACTGGCAGTTAGCATCTGGCGGGCACCCGGGCGTCCGGGTACCCGGTGACATCCCTGCGTGGCAAACATTACCGAACCAAAGTGTAATTTCGAAGCCTACTCTCTCAATCTCCCTACCCGATTTGATCGCTACTTGAAGAATCGGCGCTTGCGCCCCGCCCCCCCCCCCTCACCACCATTTTCCGCGAGTCTCTGAGTCTCTCGTACTGCGTTAGCTCACCTGGCCTTTCCCATTACCAGGAGCAGCCGAACGTAGCCCATGTAACGAAGCACAAACACAAACAATTGAGCATCTCTGGGACTCGCTAGTTTATGATTAGTAGGACTAGGCGCTTAGTTAAGACAACAAGAATACATCGGGCACTTACAGGGGGGAAAGCACGCTACGCAGGGGTGGGGTTGGGGGGAGGGAAATAGTCGACGGTTTGGGAATAGCTATTTGTGTAAAGAACAACACAGAAAGTTAAAGACATGAAGCGGGTGGAGGATATGATGAAGGGAAATTCCTAACTGTAACATTGTCAAAATTATGTTTTTTTCTTTATTTTTAAAACGATGTTAAGACTACCGACATTTCGGGAACGAAGTGGCTATTGGTACCCGGGTACCAAAATTGAGAGGTTGGTATTAAAAAAACGATTTAAAATATTATTGTTGTGTTTGTAAGACCAAATGAGGTATCAAATGAAAGATAATTGATTTTACTATACGTTTGTAAACTTAATTCTTCATTTAAACTAAAAGAAAATTTTACAAATGACATCCGAACAGCATTGGTCAAAATGGACCCAGACACGCAGCGTCGCCATTCGCACCCGGGTACCATTAGACTCAATGCTATTCGGATGTCATTTGTGGTAGTTTATTTTAGTAAAACTGAAGAATTAAGATTACAAACGTATAGTACATTCAATTATCTTTCATTTGATACCAAATTTTGTCTTACAAACTTAACAATAATATTTTTAATCTTTTTTTAATCGCAACCTCTCAAATCTGGTACCCGGGTACCAATAGGTGCAGCCTTTCGGGAATGGGGTGTTCCTTGATGAACTTAATGGCGGCGCTTTGAGAGTCTATGGAAGATGAACATTTGGCCCGTACAGGAATGGAACAGTTGTAATCTTTGACGGTCATCTTCTGATGTCGTGTTGTTATCAATAGGGCACGACTTGGGGCGTTGTGATCAGTGGGGGTTGGGGGTGACGTTACGGGACGGTAACAGGATGAGTACATTTGTTTCTGACTCAACCGTGGCTGTCATTGAACGAAGTCAGAAATGTGCACCTGTTCCAGACACGAAACAAACACGTATTAACAATTTTACAAGGGTCAACATACAACATGGGTCAACATACAACATGGGTCAACATACAACATGGATCAACATACAACATGGATCAACATACAACATGGGTCAACATACAACATGGATCAACATACAACATGGATCAACATACAACATGGATCAACATACAACATGGGTCAACATACAACATGGATCAACATACAACATGGATCAACATACAACATGGATCAACATTCGACATTACCCAACTTCAACACGGCTCAAAAGACGACATTAAAACTTCATTTTTACAATTCATTTTCGGTGCCGAGCAGCCCGCACTAAGATAAAGACAATTTACGTCCATAACATGTATGTATCCATGGGTTTAGAGTGGGTCTCGATGTGTGTGGCGTGTGTGCCGCCGATGTTTCCCTCACAAGCATACTTCACCACGGGTCTCGATGTGTGTGGCGTGTGTGCCGCCAATGCTTTCCCTCCCAAACATACTTCACCACGGGCCTCGATGTGTGTGGCATACGTGCCGCCAATGCTTTCCCTCCCAAACATACTTTACCACGGGCCTCGATGTGTGTGCCATATGTGCCGCCAATGCTTTCCCTCCCAAACATACTTCACCACGGGCCTCGATGTGTGTGCCATATGTGCCGCCAATGCTTTCCTTCACAAACACACTTCACCACGGGTCTCGATGTGTGTGGCGTGTGTGCCACCAATGCTTTCCCTCCCAAACATACTTCACCACGGGCCTCGATGTGTGTGCCATATGTGCCACCAATGCTTTCCCTCACAAACATACTTCACCGCGGGTCTCGATGTGTGTGGCGTGAGTGACGAATGACATCAACTCCTGCGCCCAACGCTCAAACAGCGGAGACAACGCGTCGAAACTCCACACCTTAACTGTCAAACCTTCGCGATGAAGAAGGAACGACTCACAAGAGTCAAACACATAGCCATGAAGTTCCTGCCTCCGTACAGCTGAGACAGAGAGATTGATATGTTGAAAGACTTCATTGGGATACAAGACTGCTCTGGCGACTGGCCCTGAACTATCACTAAAACCTAATTGGACTTTTTCTTCTTTCGCTAGCTTAAATCCCAACTGTTAAATTTTACCATCAATTACTTAACATCAAGGTATGCTTCATTCCAAAACTATTATCCAAACACCCACAAATATGCATCATCCCTACACTATCATACACACCATCAGATGTATCGTTCCAACAGTACTCCCAAAACCGCCAAACAAATATTATACCCACAGGCCCCGCACGGCTCATACAAATACCCCAGCGCCAACAATAACCCCCCCCCACACACACACCCACACAACACTGTGAGATGTCCATATTTTCTCCCCCCAGCTCAGCCCCGCCTCCCCCTTTCCCCGGCCCATCAACGTCACCAAAGACAAAAGTTAGAGACGGCTCATTGCCACTCAAACAGCTCACCCAGAGGCCGCTAGTAAATTCCGCTCACGTCAAACAAGTCCCCTAAATCAGACCGCAACACTAGTTATCCTCTTCTACCACCCAGTTTTCTTCATAGCAATAAACTTCTTTCTTTTGAACTTCATGAAGAATGTTTTTTTGTTATGAACTAATTTTTAAGGAAAAACACAATAGGAATTTTATATTTAACTCGTATAATTCATATCAAAGTTATAATAATATTAATACAGCCAAAAAATCCACAATACCAAATTTTAAACTAAATTTAAAGCAGGTAAAAACCTTTTCTTAACAATCACCAATGTCACGACAACTTTATACCAATTCGAATAAAACCCTACGTCCCTATTAGCTTGAACTTAATCTATCACATCGCTTAAATCAGTGATCGGCAAACTTACTAGGCAAAAGAAATGATCCGAAAATCACAATCAGGACGATATTAAAAAAAAATTGGAGAGCCCGATTTCTTTACAAGAACCTGTCAGAACCATGTTTTTCGGAGTCAAACCCGTTTTCTGGCCGGCTGGACGAGTCGCACTCAGACAGATTGAAATTGTTCCATTAGAGCAGCATCGCTGGTTTATGTCTTATTAGCAGCATCGAAGAGTCATGTCCCATGATGGCAGCATCGAAGAGTTATGTCCCATGATGGCAGCGTCTCTGAGTTATGTCCCATGATGGCAGCGTCTCTGAGCCATGTCCCATGATGGCAGCGTCTCTGAGTTATGTCCCATGATGGCAGCGTCTCTGAGTCATGTCCCATGATGGCAGCATCTCTGAGTTATGTCCCATGATGGCAGCATCTCTGAGTCATGTCCCATGATGGCAGCCTCTCTGAGTCATGTCCCATGATGGCAGCATCTCTGAGTTATGTCCCATGATGGCAGCGTCTCTGAGTCATGTCCCATGATGGCAGCATCTCTGAGTCATGTCCCATGATGGCAGCATCTCTGAGTCATGTCCCATGATGGCAGCATCTCTGAGTTATGTCCCATGATGGCAGCGTCTCTGAGTTATGTCCCATGATGGCAGCGTCTCTGAGTCATGTCCCATGATGGCAACGTCTCTGAGTTATGTCCCATGATGGCAGCATCTCTGAGTTATGTCCCATGATGGCAGCGTCTCTGAGTTATGTCCCATGATGGCAGCATCTCTGAGTTATGTCCCATGATGGCAGCATCTCTGAGTTATGTCCCATGATGGCAGCATCTCTGAGTTATGTCCCATGATGGCAGCGTCTCTGAGTCATGTCCCATGATGGCAGCATCTCTGAGCCATGTCCCATGATGGCAGCATCTCTGAGTTATGTCCCATGATGGCAGCATCTCTGAGTTATGTCTCATGATGGCAGCATCTCTGAGTTATGTCCCATGATGGCAGCATCTCTGAATTATGTCTCATGATGGCAGCGTCTCTGAGTTATGTCCCATGATGGCAGCATCTCTGAGCCATGTCCCATGATGGCAGCATCTCTGAGTTATGTCCCATGATGGCAGCATCCCTGAATTATGTCTCATGATGGCAGCATCTCTGAGTTATGTCCCATGATGGCAGCATCTCTGAGTTATGTCCCATGATGGCAGCATCTCTGAATTATGTCTCATGATGGCAGCGTCTCTGAGTTATGTCCCATGATGGCAGCATCTCTGAGTTATGTCCCATGATGGCAGCATCTCTGAGTTATGTCTCATGATGGCAGCATCTCTGAGTTATGTCTCATGATGGCAGCATCTCTGAATTATGTCTCATGATGGCAGCATCGTTGATTTTTGTCCCACGATTAGCGCCATTGCCCTACATGCTGCGCCACGCGTCTGACCCGGCAGAAGGCAGAAATTTAATGACATCTTTCAATCCTATTTTAAGGAGACAGTTTGTAGAGTGACAACGTCTCGTCTTTCGCTAACCACGACAGTTTCCATTGCTGGCAAAACAAGGGCGGTGCACAGGGGTCACGTCGACCTCCTTAAACTGAGAGATGAAAACCAAAGGTCCTCTCCACCCACAAACCCTTCACAGCATAAATCCTATTAAATTTAAATGGATTAAGCAATACTCGAAGCCAGAAAGTGGCGAGCCGTCTCAACCACAACAGTTAGACTAAGGAACGCTGGCCCAAATTAAACGGTAGGGTAATTATCCCCTTCACAGCATATCACCATCACAGAATATCACCTCCACAGCATATCACCATCACAGAATATCACCTCCACAGCCTATCAATTCACAGCCTATCACCTTCACAACATAACACCTTCACAGCATATCACCTGCACACCATATCACCTTCAAAGCCTATCACCTTCACAGCAAATCACCTTCACATCATAACATCATATCACCTTCACATCATATCACCATCACATCATAACATCATATCACCTTCACATCATAACATCATATCACCTTCCCATCATATCACCTTCAATCATAAAATCATATCACCTTCACATCATATCACCTTCACATCATAACATCATATCACCTTCACATCATAACATCATATCACCTTCACATCATAACATCATATCACCTTCACATCATATCACCTTCACATCATAACATCATATCACCTGCACACAGTATCACCTTCAAAGCCTATCACCTTCACATCATAACATCATATCACCTTCCTATCATATCACCTTCCCAACATATCACCTTCCCATCATATCACCTTCCCATCATATCACCTTCACATCATATCACCTTCACATCATATCGCCTTCACATCATATCACCTTCACATCATATCGCATTCACATCATATCACCTTCACATCATATCACCTTCACATCATAACATCATATCACCTGCACACAGTATCACCTTCAAAGCCTATCACCTTCACATCATAACATCATATCACCTTCCTATCATATCACCTTCCCAACATATCACCTTCCCATCATATCACCTTCCCATCATATCACCTTCACATCATATCACCTTCACATCATATCACCTTCACATCATATCGCCTTCACATCATATCACCTTCACATCATATCGCATTCACATCATATCACCTTCACATCATATCACCTTCACATCATATCACCTTCCCATCATATCACCTTCACATCATATCACCTTCACATCATATCACCTTCACATCATATCACCTTCACATCATATCACCTTCACATCATATCACCTTCCCATCATATCGCCTTCACATCATATCACCTTCACATCATATCACCTTCACATCATATCACCTTCACAACATATCACCTTCACAACATATCACCTTCACAACATATCACCTTCACAACATATCACCTTCACAACACCACTGTTATAATAAAACAAAACACAACCCAGCCCGAAAAGCAAGTATTATTTTTATTTTATTTTTTATTTTACTAAGCAATCATCTGGCGGCTGACTAAGCTTCTGTTCTATGATCGGCTTTCCAATAAAAGAATCAATGGTATTATTACGGTAAAAAATGTGAAGTGACGCCCCCCCCCCCCCCACCCCCCCCCCGACCCAAAATTATTTTTTTTTAGATGACTGTGTTTTGTTATCAAGCGCGATGTCATTAACGCAGTGGTAATCACGCCAAAAGGGGATGAAGAAAAAAAAAGGATGGGTTGGGGGGGGGGGGGGCTGGCCTGATGTAAAATCACTGACAACATGTGGAGGTCGTTGACAGTCACCCACGTGCGAGTCGAGACAACTTGACCTGGTAACAGATGAACAATTTAAGTCACAATGGGGTTGGGGTGGGGCGCTTTAAAGCGCTGACTGGCACGGTTGTGCTGATGAAACCATTCGTAATTTACAGTTGGTCGGAGAAATAGTTTAACTGTGCTGGCTATTCCGACTCCAAACGAATGCCCGATGCCAAGAGTCCTGCTCGTTATGAGCTTGAGAAACGGATACAATGGAAATTCTGATAAAGGACAGGTGCTGTGAGAGATGACCTCACAACTAGAGCTGGGTATAGACATGATTATATACCGCAATAATCGGATAAAGTGCTGGTAACTGACAGCTGTTGTGAGAGATGAACTCACAACTAGAACTGGGTTTAGACATGATTATATACCGCAAATATGGAATACAGTGCATGTAACTGACAGGTGCTGTGAGAGATGAACCCACAATTACCAACCAGAAATTAATTCCGACATGCTATTATGCCCCGAACATCTGTCGAGGTGAGCAAGAGCTTTTCGCGTGATATGTTTTCAAAACTAATACAGCTGTGGAATAATGGAGACGGTTGCTCTAGCCCAGTGCTGTCCC
The DNA here is from genome assembly GCA_964017045.1 of Omphiscola glabra. Lineage (NCBI taxonomy): Eukaryota > Metazoa > Mollusca > Gastropoda > Lymnaeidae > Omphiscola > Omphiscola glabra. Next base: position 16,283,040 of record OZ024808.1, on the reverse strand, counting down.
GCCCGCGGCCCGCTACCTCACTTTAAATGGCCCGCCACAGCTTGACACATTTTTATGATGAGTGTAAAAAAAATATATAACATTTTGGGGTTAAGATATTTTCACATTTACTGATTCAGTATTGTTTTGGACATGGCGTCGAAGCACATGAGAAGTTGTAACATGGAATAAGGGGAGGTCACAAAAGCTGCGGTGTCGGATGGCTTGACAGGTAGCAGCACTTTATGTTAAGCACGTCGGCAGAGCAGCAACTGGGTGACATAAAATGATACTATATTCTCCTTCTTGCTGTTGCTTGTACTGTAGAGGCTTTCAGGAGTATCGGTTGTGTGTGTGTGTGTGGGAGGGGGGTGTTGCGGGGCATCGGGGTGGGAGGCTTTAACGGGCATTGGGTGTGGGGTGCTTTAAGGGGTATCAGGGGTGGGGGGATTTATGGGGTATCGGGGGGCTTTAAGGGGTATCGGGTTGGGGGCTTTAAAAGGGGTATCATGGGGTGGGGAGGGCTTTAAGCGTATCGGGGGGCTTTAAGGGGTATCGGGGGTGGGGAGGGCTTTAAGAGGTATCGGGTGTAATTACTTGCAGCATTGGGAAAGATGAATTGGAAAGCCAAAAGTTACTGCGTGTGTGGCATTGTAAAAACATCCTTGTCCCCCGCCAACAAGAACAATTTAGACGATGGAGATAGGTGAGCCTCGCGGGTTAACTGCTGTGCTGTGTGTGATGCTGTTAATATGACATAAAAGTCTTCGGGTCAGAGTGACGGAAATGAGAGCCAGGCTACTAAAGGTGTCGTAACTGAATTGTTACAGTTAGCAGTGTGAACCATTTATAGCACCATGTTATTTTAAAACAGGTAGTCTAGCCATGTATGGGAGAGTTTATGTCCCTCCTGTATTGTCGTGACGTTTTGGGACAAGTACCTGGTATTCCGAAATCTGAGCTAAGAGCAGGATACATGTTCAAGCTGTGTTTGTTTGTAGCGCAATTCAGTCAGGGAGGTATTGTAAGAGACAGTAGGAACAATTCAGTCAGGGAGGTGTTGTAAGAGACAGTAGGAACAATTCAGTCAGGGAGGTATTGTAAGAGACAGTTAGAACAATTCAGTCATGGAGGTGTTGTAAGAGACAGTAGGAACAATTCAGTCATGGAGGTGTTGTAAGAGACAGTAGGAACAATTCAGTCAGAGAGGTATTGTAAGAGACAGAACAATTCAACATGGAGGTGTTGTAAGAGACAGTAGGAACAATTCAGTCATGGAGGTATTGTAAGAGACAGTAGGAACAATTCAGTCATGGAGGTGTTGTAAGAGACAGTAGGAACAATTCAGTCAGGGAGGTATTGTAAGAGACAGTAGGAACAATTCAGTCAGGGAGGTATTATAAGAGACAGAACAATTCAGTCAGGGAGATATTGTAAGAGACAGTAAGAACTATTCAGTCAGGGAGGTATTGTAAGAGACAGTAGGAACAATTCAGTCAGAGAGGTATTGTAAGAGACAGTAGGAACAATTCAGTCAGTCAGGTGTTGTAAGAGACAGTAGGAACAATTCAGTCAGGGAGGTGTTGTAAGAGACAGTAGGATCAATTCAGTCAGGGAGATGTTGTAAGAGGCAGTAGGAACAATTCAGTCAGGGAGATATTGTAAGAGACAGTAGGAACAATTCAGTCAGGGAGATATTGTAAGAGACAGTAGGAACAATTCAGTCAGGGAGGTATTGTAAGAGACAGTAGGAACAATTCAGTCAGGGAGGTATTGTAAGAGACAGTAGGAACAATTCAGTCAGGGAGATATTGTAAGAGGCAGTAGGAACAATTCAGTCAGGGAGATATTGTAAGAGACAGTAGGAACAATTCAGTTAGGTAGATATTGTAAGAGGCAGTAGGAACAATTCAGTCAGGGAGATATTGTAAGCGGCAGTATGAACAATTCAGTCAGGGAGATATTGTAAGAGACAGTAGGAACAATTCAGTCAGGTAGATATTGTAAGAGGCAGTAGGAACAATTCAGTCAGGTAGATATTGTAAGAGGCAGTAGGAACAATTCAGTCAGGGAGATATTGTAAGAGGCAGTAGGAACAATTCAGTCAGGGAGATGTTGTAAGAGGCAGTAGGAACAATTCAGTCAGGGAGATATTGTAAGAGACAGGAGGAACAATTCAGTCAGGTAGATATTGTAAGAGACAGTAGGAACAATTCAGTCAGGAAGGTGTTGTAAGAGACAGTAGGAACAATTCAGTCAGGGAGGTATTGTAAGAGGCAGTAGGAACAATTCAGTCAGGGAGATATTGTAAGAGACAGTAGGAACAATTCAGTCAGGGAGATATTGTAAGAGACAGTTGGAACAATTCAGTCAGGGAGGTGTTGTAAGAGACAATAGGAACAATTCAGTCAGGGGGGTATTGTAAGAGGCAGTAGGAACAATTCAGTCAGGGAGATATTGTAAGAGACAGTAGGAACAATTCAGTCAGGGAGGTATTGTAAGAGACAATAGGAACAATTCAGTCAGGGAGGTATTGTAAGAGACAGTAGGAACAATTCAGTCAGAGAGGTATTGTAAGAGACAGTAGGAACAATTCAGTCAGGGAGGTATTGTAAGAGACAGTAGGAACAATTCAGTCAGGGAGGAATTGTAAGAGACAGTAGGAACAATTCAGTCAGGGAAGTATTGTAAGAGACAGTAGGAACAATTCAGTCAGGGAAGTATTGTAAGAGACAGTAGGTTCAATTCAGTCAGGGAGGTATTGTAAGAGACAGTAGGAACAATTCAGTCAGGGAGGTATTGTAAGAGACAGTAGGAACAATTCAGTCAGGGAGGTATTGTAAGAGACATTAGGAACAATTCAGTCAGGGAGGTATTGTAAGAGATAGTAGGAACAATTCAGTCAGGGAGGTATTGTAAGAGACAGTAGGAACAATTCAGTCAGGGAGGTATTGTAAGAGACAGTAGGAACATTTCAGTCAGGGAGGTATTGTAAGAGATAGTAGGAACAATTCAGTCAGGGAGGTATTGTAAGAGACAGTAGGAACAATTCAGTCAGGGAGGTATTGTAAGAGACAGTAGGAACATTTCAGTCAGGGAGGTATTGTAAGAGACAGTAGGAACAATTCAGTCAGGGAGGTATTGTAAGAGACAGTAGGAACAATTCAGTCAGGAAGGTGTTGTAAGAGACAGTAGGAACAATTCAGTCAGGGAGGTATTGTAAGAGGCAGTAGGAACAATTCAGTCAGGGAGATATTGTAAGAGACAGTAGGAACAATTCAGTCAGGGAGATATTGTAAGAGACAGTTGGAACAATTCAGTCAGGGAGGTGTTGTAAGAGACAATAGGAACAATTCAGTCAGGGGGGTATTGTAAGAGGCAGTAGGAACAATTCAGTCAGGGAGATATTGTAAGAGACAGTAGGAACAATTCAGTCAGGGAGGTATTGTAAGAGACAATAGGAACAATTCAGTCAGGGAGGTATTGTAAGAGACAGTAGGAACAATTCAGTCAGAGAGGTATTGTAAGAGACAGTAGGAACAATTCAGTCAGGGAGGTATTGTAAGAGACAGTAGGAACAATTCAGTCAGGGAGGAATTGTAAGAGACAGTAGGAACAATTCAGTCAGGGAAGTATTGTAAGAGACAGTAGGAACAATTCAGTCAGGGAAGTATTGTAAGAGACAGTAGGTTCAATTCAGTCAGGGAGGTATTGTAAGAGACAGTAGGAACAATTCAGTCAGGGAGGTATTGTAAGAGACAGTAGGAACAATTCAGTCAGGGAGGTATTGTAAGAGACATTAGGAACAATTCAGTCAGGGAGGTATTGTAAGAGATAGTAGGAACAATTCAGTCAGGGAGGTATTGTAAGAGACAGTAGGAACAATTCAGTCAGGGAGGTATTGTAAGAGACAGTAGGAACATTTCAGTCAGGGAGGTATTGTAAGAGATAGTAGGAACAATTCAGTCAGGGAGGTATTGTAAGAGACAGTAGGAACAATTCAGTCAGGGAGGTATTGTAAGAGACAGTAGGAACATTTCAGTCAGGGAGGTATTGTAAGAGACAGTAGGAACAATTCAGTCAGGGAAGTATTGTAAGAGACAGTAGGAACAATTCAGTCAGGGAGGTATTGTAAGAGACAGTAGGTTCAATTCAGTCAGGGAGGTATTGTAAGAGACAGTAGGAACAATTCAGTCAGGGAGGTATTGTAAGAGACAGTGGGAACATTTCAGTCAGGGAGGTATTGTAAGAGACAGTAGGAACAATTCAGTCAGGGAGGTATTGTAAGAGACAGAACAATTCAGTCAGGGAGATATTGTAAGAGACAGTAAGAACTATTCAGTCAGGGAGGTATTGTAAGAGACAGTAGGAACAATTCAGTCAGAGAGGTATTGTAAGAGACAGTAGGAACAATTCAGTCAGTGAGGTGTTGTAAGAGACAGTAGGAACAATTCAGTCAGGGAGGTGTTGTAAGAGACAGTAGGATCAATTCAGTCAGGGAGATGTTGTAAGAGGCAGTAGGAACAATTCAGTCAGGGAGATATTGTAAGAGACAGAAGAACAATTCAGTCAGGGAGGTATTGTAAGAGACAGTAGGAACAATTCAGTCATGGAGATATTGTAAGAGGCAGTAGGAACAATTTAGTCAGGGAGATATTGTAAGAGGCAGTAGGAACAATTCAGTCAGGGAGATATTGTAAGAGACAGTAGGAACAATTCAGTCAGGTAGATATTGTAAGAGACAGTAGGAACAATTCAGTCAGGGAGGTATTGTAAGAGACAGTAGGAACAATTCAGTCAGGGAGGTATTGTAAGAGACAGTAGGAACAATTCAGTCAGGGAGATATTGTAAGAGGCAGTAGGAACAATTCAGTCAGGGAGATATTGTAAGAGACAGTAGGAACAATTCAGTCATGGAGATATTGTAAGAGGCAGTAGGAACAATTCAGTCAGGGAGATATTGTAAGAGGCAGTAGGAACAATTCAGTCAGGGAGATATTGTAAGAGACAGTAGGAACAATTCAGTCAGGTAGATATTGTAAGAGACAGTAGGAACAATTCAGTCAGCGAGATATTGTAAGAGACAGTAGGAACAATTCAGTCAGGGAGGTATTGTAAGAGACAGTAGGAACAATTCAGTCATGGAGATATTGTAAGAGGCAGTAGGAACAATTCAGTCAGGGAGATATTGTAAGAGGCAGTAGGAACAATTCAGTCAGGGAGATATTGTAAGAGACAGTAGGAACAATTCAGTTAGGTAGATATTGTAAGAGGCAGTAGGAACAATTCAGTCAGGGAGATATTGTAAGAGGCAGTATGAACAATTCAGTCAGGGAGATATTGTAAGAGACAGTAGGAACAATTCAGTCAGGTAGATATTGTAAGAGGCAGTAGGAACAATTCAGTCAGGTAGATATTGTAAGAGGCAGTAGGAACAATTCAGTCAGGGAGATATTGTAAGAGGCAGTAGGAACAATTCAGTCAGGGAGATGTTGTAAGAGGCAGTAGGAACAATTCAGTCAGGGAGATATTGTAAGAGACAGGAGGAACAATTCAGTCAGGTAGATATTGTAAGAGACAGTAGGAACAATTCAGTCAGGGAGGTATTGTAAGAGACAGTAGGAACAATTCAGTCAGGGAGGTATTGTAAGAGACAGTAGGAACAATTCAGTCAGGAAGGTGTTGTAAGAGACAGTAGGAACAATTCAGTCAGGGAGGTATTGTAAGAGGCAGTAGGAACAATTCAGTCAGGGAGATATTGTAAGAGACAGTAGGAACAATTCAGTCAGGGAGATATTGTAAGAGACAGTTGGAACAATTCAGTCAGGGAGGTGTTGTAAGAGACAATAGGAACAATTCAGTCAGGGGGGTATTGTAAGAGGCAGTAGGAACAATTCAGTCAGGGAGATATTGTAAGAGACAGTAGGAACAATTCAGTCAGGGAGGTATTGTAAGAGACAGTAGGAACAATTCAGTCAGGGAGGTATTGTAAGAGACAGTAGGAACAATTCAGTCAGAGAGGTATTGTAAGAGACAGTAGGAACAATTCAGTCAGGGAGGTATTGTAAGAGACAGTAGGAACAATTCAGTCAGGGAGGAATTGTAAGAGACAGTAGGAACAATTCAGTCAGGGAAGTATTGTAAGAGACAGTAGGAACAATTCAGTCAGGGAAGTATTGTAAGAGACAGTAGGTTCAATTCAGTCAGGGAGGTATTGTAAGAGACAGTAGGAACAATTCAGTCAGGGAGGTATTGTAAGAGACAGTGGGAACATTTCAGTCAGGGAGGTATTGTAAGAGACAGTAGGAACAATTCAGTCAGGGAGGTATTGTAAGAGACATTAGGAACAATTCAGTCAGGGAGGTATTGTAAGAGATAGTAGGAACAATTCAGTCAGGGAGGTATTGTAAGAGACAGTAGGAACAATTCAGTCAGGGAGGTATTGTAAGAGATAGTAGGAACAATTCAGTCAGGGAGGTATTGTAAGAGACAGTAGGAACAATTCAGTCAGGGAGGTATTGTAAGAGACAGTAGGAACATTTCAGTCAGGGAGGTATTGTAAGAGATAGTAGGAACAATTCAGTCAGGGAGGTATTGTAAGAGACAGTAGGAACAATTCAGTCAGGGAGGTATTGTAAGAGACAGTAGGAACATTTCAGTCAGGGAGGTATTGTAAGAGACAGTAGGAACAATTCAGTCAGGGAAGTATTGTAAGAGACAGTAGGAACAATTCAGTCAGGGAGGTATTGTAAGAGACAGTAGGTTCAATTCAGTCAGGGAGGTATTGTAAGAGACAGTAGGAACAATTCAGTCAGGGAGGTATTGTAAGAGACAGTGGGAACATTTCAGTCAGGGAGGTATTGTAAGAGACAGTAGGAACAATTCAGTCAGGGAGGTATTGTAAGAGACAGAACAATTCAGTCAGGGAGATATTGTAAGAGACAGTAAGAACTATTCAGTCAGGGAGGTATTGTAAGAGACAGTAGGAACAATTCAGTCAGAGAGGTATTGTAAGAGACAGTAGGAACAATTCAGTCAGTGAGGTGTTGTAAGAGACAGTAGGAACAATTCAGTCAGGGAGGTGTTGTAAGAGACAGTAGGATCAATTCAGTCAGGGAGATGTTGTAAGAGGCAGTAGGAACAATTCAGTCAGGGAGATATTGTAAGAGACAGTAGGAACAATTCAGTCAGGGAGGTATTGTAAGAGACAGTAGGAACAATTCAGTCATGGAGATATTGTAAGAGGCAGTAGGAACAATTCAGTCAGGGAGATATTGTAAGAGGCAGTAGGAACAATTCAGTCAGGGAGGTATTGTAAGAGGCAGTAGGAACAATTCAGTCAGGGAGATATTGTAAGAGACAGTAGGAACAATTCAGTCAGGGAGATATTGTAAGAGACAGTTGTAACAATTCAGTCAGGGAGGTGTTGTAAGAGACAATAGGAACAATTCAGTCAGGGGGGTATTGTAAGAGGCAGTAGGAACAATTCAGTCAGGGAGATATTGTAAGAGACAGTAGGAACAATTCAGTCAGGGAGGTATTGTAAGAGACAGTAGGAACAATTCAGTCAGGGAGGTATTGTAAGAGACAGTAGGAACAATTCAGTCAGAGAGGTATTGTAAGAGACAGTAGGAACAATTCAGTCAGGGAGGTATTGTAAGAGACAGTAGGAATAATTCAGTCAGGGAGGTATTGTAAGAGACAGTAGGAACAATTCAGTCAGGGAAGTATTGTAAGAGACAGTAGGAACAATTCAGTCAGGGAGGTATTGTAAGAGACAGTAGGTTCAATTCAGTCAGGGAGGTATTGTAAGAGACAGTAGGAACAATTCAGTCAGGGAGGTATTGTAAGAGACAGTGGGAACATTTCAGTCAGGGAGGTATTGTAAGAGACAGTAGGAACAATTCAGTCAGGGAGGTATTGTAAGAGACATTAGGAACAATTCAGTCAGGGAGGTATTGTAAGAGATAGTAGGAACAATTCAGTCAGGGAGGTATTGTAAGAGACAGTAGGAACAATTCAGTCAGGGAGGTATTGTAAGAGACAGTAGGAACATTTCAGTCAGGGAGGTATTGTAAGAGATAGTAGGAACAATTCAGTCAGGGAGGTATTGTAAGAGACAGTAGGAACAATTCAGTCAGGGAGGTATTGTAAGAGACAGTAGGAACAATTCAGTCAGGGAGGTATTGTAAGAGACAGTAGGAACAATTCAGTCAGGGAGGTATTGTAAGAGACAGTAGGAACAATTCGGTCAGGGAGGTATTGTAAGAGACAGTAGGAACAATTCAGTCAGGGAGGTATTGTAAGAGACAGTAGGAACAATTCAGTCAGGGAGGTATTGTAAGAGACAGTAGGAACAATTCAGTCAGGGAGGTATTGTAAGAGACAGTAGGAACAATTCATTTAGGGAGGTATTGTAAGAGACAGTAGGAACAATTCAGTCAGGGAGGTATTGTAAGAGACAGTAGGAACAATTATGTCATGGAGGTATTGTAAGAGACAGTAGGAACAATTCAGTCAGGGATGTATTGTAAGAGACAGTAGGAACAATTAATGACTTGAAAGTATTGCTGTTGGTTTTTTTCTTTTCTAACAAATATAAAGATGTATGGCGATATGAATATATGGCACTATAAGACTTAGATATAAGACATAATACAAAATATTTGACTTTAAGACTACTGTCCTTAAATATTGGGCAATACAAAAAATTATTATGACCACTTCCCGCTATCAATTTTGTTCGGATTTTGTTGTATTTTTAATTTTTCAACCGAAACTTTTATTATATTGTCTTATATTGCTATTCAAGTTTAACCAATCTCGTTCTAAATTACCCCCCCCCCCCCCATGGAGAAAATTTCATACGCCTTATACTCTGGCGTGGCACCCAACTCCGCAGTCTTCGATCACTCCTTCAACAAACTGGCGTGGCACCCAACTCCGCAGTCTTCGATCACTCCTTCAACAAACTGGCGTGGCACCCAACTCCGCAGTCTTCGATCACTCCTTCAACAAACTGGCGTGGCACCCAACTCCGCAGTCTTCGATCAACCTTTCAACAAACTGGCGTGGCACCCAACTCCGTAGTCTTCGATCACCCCTTCAACAAAGTCCATGGATACTCTCAGCCTCCAACTCTCTCCTCGTGCTTCTGTTACAGACACGTTTAGCCTTGTGAGCACACACTACGAGCCACATTTGGCGAGACCATGTGCGGCACATTCTGTGAGCCATATAAAGCGAGGCACGTGATTATGTGGTTCTGTGAGCCACGTGACTCTGTGAGCCAGATGATTCCATGATCGTGTCGGACATCCCGTCCTGCCAAGACATCACCAATCTCCATAAACCAGCCATAAACACGGCACCCGTTGATAAGTTTGTTGAGTTCCTAGCGGGTCTGCAATGGTTCAAGTACCAGCAGTCAAGATTTGTACCGCGGCGAGACGTGCACTACCCACAACAACAGAATTTATCGTCTGGTTTTTTTATGATTCTGCTGCGAGGAGCGCCCCCCCCCCCTTAAGACAACGCTCGAGTGGCGTGCTATCATCAAACCATCCCCCACGAACCTGTCATCAGGGGTGACAAGGAGTCACAGAGTCAAGGAGTCACAGAGTCAAGGAGTCACAGAGTCATGACACGAGCTTTTGTTTTACGGAGGGGGCTTTCTTTATGATTTGAGATATCCCCAGATACGTGGTGTGAGGATGTGTGGTGTGAGGACGTGTGGTGTGGGGTTGTGTGATGTGAGGATGTGTGGTGTGGGGTTGTGTGATGTGAGGATGTGTGGAGTGAGGATGTGTGGAGTGAGGACGTGTGGAGTGAGGATGTGTGGTGTGAGGATGTGTGGTGTGAGGACGTGTGGAGTGAGGATGTGTGGTGTGAGGATGTGTGGTGTGAGGATGTGTGGAGTGAGGATGTGTGATGTGAGGATGTGTGATGTGAGGACGTGTGATGTGAGGATGTGTGGTGTGAGGATGTGTGATGTGAGGATGTGTGATGTGAGGATGTGTGGTGTGAGGATGTGTGGAGTGAGGACGTGTGATGTGGGGTTGTGTGATGTGAGGATGTGTGGTGTGGGGTTGTGTGATGTGAGGATGTGTGGAGTGAGGATGTGTGGAGTGAGGTTGTGTGGTGTGATTATGTGTGGAGTGAGGATGTGTGGTGTGAGGATGTGTGGTGTGAGGACGTGTGGTGTGAGGATGTGTGGTGTGAGGATGTGTGGTGTGAGGACGTGTGGTGTGGGGTTGTGTGATGTGAGGATGTGTGGTGTGGGGTTGTGTGATGTGAGGATGTGTGGAGTGAGGATGTGTGGAGTGAGGTTGTGTGGTGTGATTATGTGTGGAGTGAGGATGTGTGGTGTGAGGATGTGTGGTGTGAGGACGTGTGGAGTGAGGATGTGTGGTGTGAGGATGTGTGGTGTGAGGACGTGTGGTGTGGGGTTGTGTGATGTGAGGATGTGTGGTGTGGGGTTGTGTGATGTGAGGATGTGTGGAGTGAGGATGTGTGGAGTGAGGTTGTGTGGTGTGATTATGTGTGGAGTGAGGATGTGTGGTGTGGGGTTGTGTGATGTGAGGATGTGTGTGGAGTGAGGATGTGTGGTGTGGGGTTGTGTGGTGTGGGGATGTGTGGTGTGAGGATGTGTGGTGTGAGGATGTGTGGTGTGAGGACGTGTGGTGTGAGGCTGTGTGGTGTGAGGACGTGTGGTGTGAGGACGTGTGGTGTGAGGATGTGTGGTGTTAGGCTGTGTGGTGTGAGGATGTGTGGTGTGAGGACGTGTGGTGTGAGGATGTGTGGTGTGAGGCTGTGTGGTGTGAGGACGTGTGGTGTGGGGCTGTGTGGTGTGAGGACGTGTGGTGTGAGGACGTGTGTTGTGAGGACGTGTGGTGTGGGGTTGTGTGATGTTGTTTTTTGTGGTCCTCCTGATAACGCACCAGACGTCTCAAGACTACCGACTATGATCAAGTCACATGTGCCCAGTGAAAGCGCCCCCCCCCCCCCCACACCCTTTCCCAATACGTTACAGTGACATCTGTACATTACCCACCTTGAAATAGCGCCGTCACAGGAATATTCGCTAACTCAACCCGGCACGGCACGATTTTTTTTAAACGTGTTAAACCTGCAAATAGCGCCACCCCTGAAAATAACACCATGCACATCTACTTCGGTCACAACGGTTCGTGTTATTTCCAGGCCCCACCGTGTTTACTAGAAGCGCATGCTTTAGGTTGGGGTTGACTCAATTCACGCTACAGAGGTAAAAACAAAAGCAAAGACTGAATCAGCGGGCAACAATCCTCGTCTACCCGTCGTGACGGTTTAAGTCAGCGATTCTCAACCTGTGTGGGTCGCGCGACCCTTTCCCAGGGGTCGCCTAAGACTATCTGAAAACACATATACTCTACAGTTATGAAGTAGCAACGAAATGAAAGAGTCGCGGCGTTAGGAAGGTTGAGAACCACTGGTCACGTGCTGAGTGTCTCTCTTAGTGCCAGCAGTGACGTCACTTGTTGGGTGAGGGTGGAGATGGGAGATAAGAAAATACTTCATTTATTTCGTGTCAATTTATAGCCCCACAACTATCAGGCATTCGTTACAGACAAGACATCCGCGGGCGTCGGCATAGGCGTAGCTAGGGGGGTGCGGACCGAACCGGGCGACACCATCCCAGGGGGGTGACACCAAAGTGGATCTTCTCATATTTACAGAGCACACACTGCTCGTTCCAACCGAATTTCATAAAAATAAAACCGATCACAAGTCAAGTTTCCACATATACAACCAATCTATGTGATACGATGACGCATATTGGTTGTGATCAAGTGACTGACGGGTTTGCAGCTTTGAAGACCACGAAAGGAAAATTTTAAATAAAGTACATTTAATGTAAAAAGAACTATAACTAAACTTTGTTACAGTTCTTAAACATATTTACCTCCTGATGTTTCATTAACTGGTATACTGTGGACTTATTATAACAAGAGCAAATCCATCGTGGAAGTCGGGGGGGGGGGGGGGGAGGTGGATGACACCATGAGCTTACCCCACCGGGTGACACCTGCCCTAGCTACGCCACTGGGCATAGGATCTACATGTTTATTTCTAGTGTTGTTTTCTAATTCATGGTGACATTTTTGTTAACATCCGACTTTGATATGCATCATTTCATTGGCCAGGGGATTTAAAGAGCTCTCCACCCCCATACATTTTTCCCTCCACAATTACATCATTGGCATTTGGTATTGTAAAGAGAACGTTCATTTTCGTTCTCAGAAAACAGAAAGGCACTTAAAACGAATTGAACATTATTTCAATGGCTTCACATGTACGCCCACGTAAAGGCTAAGACTTGTCAGCATTCTCCTTGCAAGAATCCTGTCATCGGGCGTAATATTACACGAGCCTTGTTATCACGTGATAGAACACGGCCTCCGTGGCAGTATAATCAATTGTAGAAATCAATGTGCCCCCCCCCCACCCACACACACCCACACACTCAGAGCCCACTTGTAACAACAATAGAAAAGAACGATAACAACAATATTAAAAACGGTAACAACAATAGAAAAGAACGGTAACAACACTAGAAAAGAACGGTAACAACAATAGAAAAGAACGGTAACAACGATAAAAAAGAACGGTAACAACGATAAAAAAGAACGGTAACAACACTAGAAAAGAACGGTAACAACGATAGAAAAGAACGGTAACAACGATAGAAAAGAACGGTAACAACACTAGAAAAGAACGGTAACAACAATAGAAAAGAACGGTAACAACAATAGAAAAGAACGGTAACAACACTAGAAAAGAACGGTAACAACACTAGAAAAGAACGATAACAACACTAAAAAAGAACGGTAACAACACTAGAAAAGAACGGTAACAACACTAGAAAAGAACGGTAACAACACTAGAAAAGAACGATAACAACACTAGAAAAGAACAGTAACAACAATAGAAAAGAACAGTAACAAGCCGTGTGCCGGTTGTGTCCACCAACCTGATGGTATCATCCCCAAACATGATAGAACAAAACGTTTTAACAACAGTATCCACATACGAGGTACAACAAACGCGCAAACAATTATAACAGCTGACGCGGTACGAAAACCGTACCAACAATTAACAATACAATTATAACAGCTGACACGGTACACAAAACTTACCTGGAGAAATCAATAAATGCCACGTGACCATGGTACAGAGCTGGCTTCTTCTCATTCCAGCCCGTTATATTTTTGATAAACCTCATCTGAAACAACAAATAGGTCATATCAATACACTGGAATGCTATATACCTCATCTGAAACAACAAATAGGTCATATCAATACACTGGAATGCTATATACCTCATCTGAAACAACAAATAGGTCATATCAATACACTGGAATGCTATATACCTCATCTGAAACAACAAATAGGTCATATCAATACAATGGATTGTCATCTATTTCAGCTGAAACAAAAATTAGGTCCTACCAATACAATGGAATATAAGCTATTTCAGCTGAAACAACAAATGGGTCCTACCAATACAATGGAATGTATCTATTTCAGCTGAAACAACAAATGTGTCATACCAATACAATGGAATGTAATCTATTTTAGCTGAAACAACAAATGGGTCCTACCAATACAATGGAATGGAATCTATTTCAGCTGAAACAACAAATAGGTCATATCAATACAATGGAATGTTATCTATTTAAACAAAAAATTCGTCCTACCAATACAATGGAATGTCATCTATTTCAACTGAAACAACAAATGGGTTGTAGTATTACAATCACATGACGGAATCAAACTGCATGTCCCCGTGTTAATCTTACACCCGAAGACATTGGTTGGCAACCTGCGGTTCCGGGGCCGAATAAGGAACAGCTGCGGCTCATTTGTGATGGCATGCTGCTCACAAAATATTTTCTCAGCGAATCGAAGAAAACAAATTATAAAATTTTATAAAAATGGCTCATTTATAAAAAACGGCTCTCATCGCTAAAAAAGGGTTTCCGACCTTTGCACCAACGAATGCAAGTCAAAGTAGGTTGTGCTCACAGCGGACAGGTGATTTCTACCCAACGTCGACACCATGACCAACAAAGAACACGTTTGACATTGTTGCTCCAACTGTTGTTTGACGTAGTTGCTCCAACTGTTGTTTGACATAGTTGCTCCAACTGTTGTTTGACATAGTTGCCCCAACTGTTGTTTGACATAGTTGCTCCAACTGTTGTTTGACGTAGTTGCTCCAACTGTTGTTTGACGTAGTTGCTCCAACAGTTGTTTGACATAGTTGCTCCAACTGTTGTTTGACATAGTTGCTCCAACTGTTGTTTGACATAGTTGCTCCAACTGTTGTTTGACATAGTTGCTCCAACTGTTGTCTGGCGTAGTTGCTCCAACTGTTGACCTACTGCGTGAGTTCAATGATGGCGCAATCCAACAAATTCTAACTGACGGGTTCTCAAACGTGTTGCCCCCTGGTTCCCGTGGACCTTATACCACATAAAGACGTTTCTCATTCTTGGCTTCAGCTCGAAATAGAATAATCAAAGTTTCTCATCGGGTGTATCTCAAACTACAATAGCACCAGAGGCGTCATAACTATTTTAGCCACCCGAAGGGTCTTTCCTGAAGAATGTAATTATTTTTATAACTATTTTTTCTCCGAAGACCATAAAACTTCCTACGGACAGGGGATCAAAGCAAAACACCGCTAATGAGTCATTCGCCCCTTAAGGAATTCTGAGTGGCGTACAATAACAGCTTCAACCGCCTCCTGGGCCTTAAAGTCAGTCACATAAAAAGGCCTCCTTGCTTTAACATACGCTTCAAGTTGTCGAGGAATTTTTTTTTAAAAATGGTTAAAATCTCAAGAGGTTGTCATGTTTGGAGTGCATCATTTGTCACATCCAGCAGGGAAGCACAGCGCGGCGAGACAGCCGTCGGCTCATATCCACCACTAAAGGGGCAACGGAAATCTTGCCTCTAGGCGGAAATCACGGCTCAGGGCGGCAATCTTGCCTCAAGGCGGAAATCGCGGCACAAGGCGGAAATCTTACCTCAAGGCGGAAATCACGGCTCAGGGCGGAAATCGCGACTCAGGGCGGCAATCTTGCCTCAAGGCGGAAATCACGGCTCAGGGCAGCAATCTTGCCTCAAGGCGGAAATCACGGCATCCAGTGGATGTGGAAAGGGGGGGGGGCGACAAATAGCTTGGCCGGCCCGGGTGGCACCAACCCTAGCTACGCCACTGCAGTCACCATTGAAGGCACGTGTTTCATCAAAGTTGGTTTTGGTTTTAAAAATTTAAGGCACGGTGTCCACTTGACGACAACGGGGGACTCGTTTGTCCCCCCGCTTTAGACACATTACAATATCCATAAATATTTATCAAAATGTCCGCAAAACATCCCATTGCCTGGTCTCAAACTCACAGTATATTTTAACCAGCACAGCTGAAAGATAACTTCTAGCGTTAATAACCAAAATCGAAGGCATGTGACTTTAAAACAATTTTCAAGAGAAGGAAAACGGTTATTTTTTAAAAATTTGATTCTCCTTAAAGGTCCATTCCAACAGCGCCACACATACAACCTTGTTCAAGGCCGGCCTTAGGCCATTGCAACCGATGCGGCCGCAATGGATCCCGCACTTTCATAGGCCCCGCGCGCATTTATTTTCTATTACAAAATCTTAATTTTCACTTATTATCCTTATCCCTACCCAGACTGGGCCCCGCGTAATCCGTTTCGCATAGAGCCCCGCAACTGTTAGGGCCGGCCCTGACCTTGTTTATATGGATCCAATATGAGAATCCAGCTTTTTTTCAATAGGATTCCCCTAGACTTGCGTTCATTCAATGAACAACCCCTTACAATAACATTCCCCATCTGAAGGTCAACAAAACCCGACCAGCACGGTGCCACGTGCAGCCATTATTCAAGGATAAACCGCACCAAGGAACCATGAATATCACAATTTGATTCTGTAACCAAGGGGGAGGTGATCGGATACGAATAAATCAGCTTGAGGTGAAGTGATTTTGAGTTGTCTGCCCTTGACCCCGTCGGCCACTGCTTCTGGCGGAGTAATGGCAGGATAACATGGGAGTCATCATAAGGGTGATCTCCCTTTCAGATTACGGGATTATGACCGCTGGGTTAGGATGCCCTGGAGAAGAGGGGACAAAAAAAAGGTGGGGGGAGGTAAACAAAAGAGGCCCCCGAGGGGCGGGGAGTAGCCGAAGGCTGATAGACCTGATGTTTTTCATATTCACTGACGAGGGGGGTTGTGGATGGGGGATTGTGTGAGGGGTGTGTGTGAGATAGCTGATGCTTATGTTATGTATTGTGAGTGTTCATGGCTATCTTGGAATCGGTTGGGACGAGAGTGACCGTTAGGGAACAGTACTTTTTTTTAATCACATCTGCTGAGAAATTGTTCTGGGAGCCGCAGGCAGGAGCAATTTGTTTTTAAATGTCATTGTTGCTAAGTAAAAGGAGAAGAGAAAAACATGACAGGAGCAATTTGTTTTTAAATCTCATTGTCACTAAGTAAAAGGAGAAGAGAAAAACATGACAGGAGCAATTTGTTTTTAAATGTCATTGTCACTAAGTAAAAGGAGAAGAGGGAAAAAAGAGCAGCGTCTATGCCTTCAACAACACGGGCGGTCAGAGAAAAGTTTTAAACGTATTTTAAAATGCGAGATGAAGAGCTACAGCGATAAAAGCATAAGACCTTCCGTCAGCGATAAAACCATAAGACCTTCCCGTTCAGTTTTGCGTCTGGGGATATGGTAGGAGAAATGTTAGTAAGAAGCTGCGGTTGTTTCACGGAGAGATGAGCATATACAAGAGGGAGTCACATCAACCCGTTAATTCGGCATTCCTTTAATACAAGAGGGAGTCACATCAACTCGTTCATTCGGCATTCCTTTAATACAAGACTGAGTCACATCAACCCGTTCATTCGGCATTCCTTAAATACAAGACTGAGTCACATCAACCCGTTCATTCGGCATTCCTTTAATACAAGACTGAGTCACATCAACCCGTTCATTCGGCATTCCTTTAATACAAGAGTGAGTCACGTCAACTCGTTCATTCGGCATTCCTTTAATACAAGACTGAGTCACATCAACTCGTTCATTCGGCATTCCTTTAATACAAGACTGAGTCACATCAACCCGTTCATTGGGCATTCCTTTAATACAGGAATGAGTGACATCAACCCGTTCATTCGGCATTCCTTTAATACAAGAGTGAGTCACATCAACCCGTTCATTGGGCATTCCTTTAATACAAGACTGAGTCACGTCAACTCGTTCATTGGGCATTCCTTTAATACAAGACTGAGTCACATCTACTCGTTCATTGGGCATTCCTTTAATACAAGACTGAGTCACATCAACCCGTTCATTGGGCATTCCTTTAATACAAGACTGAGTCACATCAACCCGTTCATTGGGCATTCCTTTAATACAAGACTGAGTCACATCAACCCGTTCATTCGGCATTCCTTTAATACAAGAGTGAGTCACGTCAACCCGTTCATTGGGCATTCCTTTAATACAAGACTGAGTCACATCAACCCGTTCATTCGGCATTCCTTTAATACAAAAGTGAGTCACGTCAAACCCGTTCATTCGGCATTCCTTTAATACAAGAGTGAGTCACGTCAACCCGTTCATTCGGCATTCCTTTAATACAAGACTGGGTCACATCAACCCGTTCATTCGGCATTCCTTTAATACAAGACTGAGTCACATCAACCCGTTCATTCGGCATTCCTTTAATACAAGAGTGAGTCACATCAACCCGTTCATTCGGCATTCCTTTTATACAAGACTGAGTCACGTCAACCCGTTCATTCGGCATTCCTTTAATACAAGAGTGAGTCACATCAAACCGTTAATTCGGCATTCCTTTAATACAAGACTGAGTCACGTCAACCCATTCATTCGGCATTCCTTTAATACAAGAGTGAGTCACATCAACCCGTTCATTCGGCATTCCTTTAATACAAGAGTGAGTCACGTCAACTCGTTCATTGGGCATTCCTTTAATACAAGACTGAGTCACGTCAACTCGTTCATTGGGCATTCCTTTAATACAAGACTGAGTCACGTCAACTCGTTCATTGGGCATTCCTTTAATACAAGACTGAGTCACGTCAACCCGTTCATTGGGCATTCCTTTAATACAAGAGTGAGTCACGTCAACTCGTTCATTGGGCATTCCTTTAATACAAGAGTGAGTCACATCAACCCGTTCATTGGGCATTCCTTTAATACAAGACTGAGTCATGTCAACTCGTTCATTGGGCATTCCTTTAATACAAGAGTGAGTCACGTCAACTCGTTCATTGGGCATTCCTTTAATACAAGACTGAGTCACATCAACCCGTTCATTCGGCATTCCTTTAATACAAGAGTGAGTCACGTCAACCCGTTCATTGGGCATTCCTTTAATACAAGACTGAGTCACATCAACCCGTTCATTCGGCATTCCTTTAATACAAAAGTGAGTCACGTCAAACCCGTTCATTCGGCATTCCTTTAATACAAGAGTGAGTCACGTCAACCCGTTCATTCGGCATTCCTTTAATACAAGACTGGGTCACATCAACCCGTTCATTCGGCATTCCTTTAATACAAGACTGAGTCACATCAACCCGTTCATTCGGCATTCCTTTAATACAAGAGTGAGTCACATCAACCCGTTCATTCGGCATTCCTTTTATACAAGACTGAGTCACGTCAACCCGTTCATTCGGCATTCCTTTAATACAAGAGTGAGTCACATCAAACCGTTAATTCGGCATTCCTTTAATACAAGACTGAGTCACGTCAACCCATTCATTCGGCATTCCTTTAATACAAGAGTGAGTCACATCAACCCGTTCATTCGGCATTCCTTTAATACAAGAGTGAGTCACGTCAACTCGTTCATTGGGCATTCCTTTAATACAAGACTGGGTCACGTCAACCCGTTCATTGGGCATTCCTTTAATACAAGACTGTGTCACGTCAACTCGTTCATTCGGCATTCCTTTAATACAAGAGTGAGTCACGTCAACTCGTTCATTGGGCATTCCTTTAATACAAGACTGAGTCACATCAACTCGTTCATTGGGCATTCCTTTAATACAAGAGTGAGTCACGTCAACTCGTTCATTGGGCATTCCTTTAATACAAGACTGAGTCACATCAACTCGTTCATTGGGCATTCCTTTAATACAAGAGTGAGTCACATCAACTAGTTCATTGGGCATTCCTTTAATACAAGAGTGAGTCACATCAACTCGTTCATTGGGCATTCCTTTAATACAAGACTGAGTCACATCAACTCGTTCATTGGGCATTCCTTTAATACAAGAGTGAGTCACATCAACTAGTTCATTGGGCATTCCTTTAATACAAGAGTGAGTCACATCAACTCGTTCATTGGGCATTCCTTTAATACAAGACTGAGTCACATCAACCCGTTCATTGGGCATTCCTTTAATACAAGACTGAGTCACGTCAACTCGTTCATTGGGCATTCCTTTAATACAAGAGTGAGTCACGTCAACCCGTTCATTGGGCATTCCTTTAATACAAGACTGAGTCACGTCAACTCGTTCATTGGGCATTCCTTTAATACAAGACTGAGTCACATCAACCCGTTCATTCGGCATTCCTTTAATACAAGAGTGAGTCACTTCAACTCGTTCATTGGGCATTCCTTTAATACAAGACTGAGTCACATCAACCCGTTCATTCGGCATTCCTTTAATACAAGACTGAGTCACATCAACCCGTTCATTCGGCATTCCTTTAATACAAGAGTGAGTCACGTCAACTCGTTCATTGGGCATTCCTTTAATACAAGACTGGGTCACATCAACTCGTTCATTGGGCATTCCTTTAATACAAGACTGAGTCACATCAACCCGTTTATTCGGCATTCCTTTAATACAAGAGTGAGTCACGTCAACTCGTTCATTGGTCATTCCTTTAATACAAGACTGAGTCACATCAACCCGTTCATTGGGCATTCCTTTAATACAAGACTGAGTCACATCAACCCGTTCATTCGGCATTCCTTTAATACAAGACTGAGTCACATCAACCCGTTCATTCGGCATTCCTTTAATTCAAGACTGAGTCACATCAACCCGTTCATTCGGCATTCCTTTAATACAAGACTGAGTCACATCAACTCGTTCATTGGGCATTCCTTTAATACAAGACTGAGTCACATCAACTCGTTCATTGGGCATTCATTTAATACAAGACTGAGTCACATCAACCCGTTCATTCGGCATTCCTTTAATACAAGACTGAGTCACATCAACTCGTTCATTGGGCATTCCTTTAATACAAGACTGAGTCACATCAACTCGTTCATTGGGCATTCCTTTAATACAAGACTGAGTCACATCAACCCGTTCACTCGGCCTTCCTTTAATACAAGACTGAGTCACATCAACCCGTTCATTCGGCATTCCTTTAATACAAGACTGAGTCACATCAACCCGTTCATTCGGCATTCCTTTAATACAAGACTGAGTCACATCAACCCGTTCATTCGGCATTCCTTTAATACAAGACTGAGTCACATCAACCCGTTCATTGGGCATTCCTTTAATACAAGACTGAGTCACATCAACCCGTTCATTCGGCATTCCTTTAATACAAGAGTGAGTCACATCAACCCGTTCATTGGGCATTCCTTTAATACAAGACTGAGTCACATCAACCCGTTCATTGGGCATTCCTTTAATACAAGACTGAGTCACATCAACCCGTTCATTGGGCATTCCTTTAATACAAGACTGAGTCACATCAACCCGTTCATTGGGCATTCCTTTAATACAAGACTGAGTCACATCAAACCGTTCATTGGGCATTCCTTTAATACAAGACTGAGTCACATCAACCCGTTCATTGGGCATTCCTTTAATACAAGACTGAGTCACATCAACCCGTTCATTGGGCATTCCTTTAATACAAGACTGAGTCACATCAACCCGTTCATTGGGCATTCCTTTAATACAAGACTGAGTCACATCAACCCGTTCATTGGGCATTCCTTTAATACAAGACTGAGTCACATCAACCCGTTCATTCGGCATTCCTTTAATACAAGACTGGGTCACATCAACCCGTTCATTGGGCATTCCTTTAATACAAGACTGAGTCACATCAACCCGTTCATTCGGCATTCCTTTAATACAAGACTGAGTCACATCAACCCGTTCATTCGGCATTCCTTTAATACAAGACTGAGTCACATCAACCCGTTCATTGGGCATTCCTTTAATACAAGACTGAGTCACATCAACCCGTTCATTCGGCATTCCTTTAATACAAGACTGAGTCACATCAACCCGTTCATTGGGCATTCCTTTAATACAAGACTGAGTCACATCAACCCGTTCATTGGGCATTCCTTTAATACAAGACTGAGTCACATCAACCCGTTCATTGGGCATTCCTTTAATACAAGACTGAGTCACATCAAGCCGTTCATTGGGCATTCCTTTAATACAAGACTGAGTCACATCAACCCGTTCATTGGGCATTCCTTTAATACAAGACTGAGTCACATCAACCCGTTCATTGGGCATTCCTTTAATACAAGACTGAGTCACATCAACCCGTTCATTGGGCATTCCTTTAATACAAGACTGAGTCACATCAACCCGTTCATTGGGCATTCCTTTAATACAAGACTGAGTCACATCAACCCGTTCATTGGGCATTCCTTTAATACAAGACTGAGTCACATCAACCCGTTCATTGGGCATTCCTTTAATACAAGACTGAGTCACATCAACCCGTTCATTCGGCATTCCTTTAATACAAGACTGAGTCACATCAACCCGTTCATTGGGCATTCCTTTAATACAAGACTGAGTCACATCAACCCGTTCATTGGGCATTCCTTTAATACAAGACTGAGTCACATCAACCCGTTCATTGGGCATTCCTTTAATACAAGACTGGGTCACATCAACCCGTTCATTGGGCATTCCTTTAATACAAGACTGAGTCACATCAACCCGTTCATTGGGCATTCCTTTAATACAAGACTGAGTCACATCAACCCGTTCATTGGGCATTCCTTTAATACAAGACTGGGTCACATCAACCCGTTCATTGGGCATTCCTTTAATACAAGACTGAGTCACATCAACCCGTTCATTGGGCATTCCTTTAATACAAGACTGAGTCACATCAACCCGTTCATTGGGCATTCCTTTAATACAAGACTGGGTCACATCAACCCGTTCATTGGGCATTCCTTTAATACAAGAGTGAGTCACATCAACCCGTTCATTGGGCATTCCTTTAATACAAGACTGGGTCACATCAACCCGTTCACTCGGCATTCCTTTAATACAAGACTGAGTCAAATCAACCCGTTCATTCGGCATTCCTTTAATACAAGAGTGAGTCACATCAACCCGTTCATTCGGCATTCCTTTAATACAAGACTGAGTCACATCAACCCGTTCATTGGGCATTCCTTTAATACAAGACTGGGTCACATCAACCCGTTCATTGGGCATTCCTTTAATACAAGACTGAGTCACATCAACCCGTTCATTGGGCATTCCTTTAATACAAGACTGAGTCACATCAACCCGTTCATTGGGCATTCCTTTAATACAAGACTGAGTCACATCAACCCGTTCATTGGGCATTCCTTTAATACAAGACTGAGTCACATCAACCCGTTCATTGGGCATTCCTTTAATACAAGACTGAGTCACATCAACCCGTTCATTGGGCATTCCTTTAATACAAGACTGAGTCACATCAACCCGTTCATTGGGCATTCCTTTAATACAAGACTGAGTCACATCAACCCGTTCATTGGGCATTCCTTTAATACAAGACTGAGTCACATCAACCCGTTCATTGGGCATTCCTTTAATACAAGACTGAGTCACATCAACCCGTTCATTGGGCATTCCTTTAATACAAGACTGAGTCACATCAACCCGTTCATTGGGCATTCCTTTAATACAAGACTGAGTCACGTCAACTCGTTCATTGGGCATTCATTTAATACAAGACTGAGTCACATCAACCCGTTCATTCGGCATTCCTTTAATACAAGAGTGAGTCACTTCAACTCGTTCATTGGGCATTCCTTTAATACAAGACTGAGTCACATCAACCCGTTCATTCGGCATTCCTTTAATACAAGACTGAGTCACATCAACCCGTTCATTCGGCATTCCTTTAATACAAGAGTGAGTCACGTCAACTCGTTCATTCGGCATTCCTTTAATACAAGAGTGAGTCACATCAACTCGTTCATTCGGCATTCCTTTAATACAAGACTGAGTCACATCAACCCGTTTATTCGGCATTCCTTTAATACAAGAGTGAGTCACGTCAACTCGTTCATTGGTCATTCCTTTAATACAAGACTGAGTCACATCAACCCGTTCATTGGGCATTCCTTTAATACAAGACTGAGTCACATCAACCCGTTCATTCGGCATTCCTTTAATACAAGACTGAGTCACATCAACCCGTTCATTCGGCATTCCTTTAATTCAAGACTGAGTCACATCAACCCGTTCATTCGGCATTCCTTTAATACAAGACTGAGTCACATCAACTCGTTCATTGGGCATTCCTTTAATACAAGACTGAGTCACATCAACTCGTTCATTGGGCATTCATTTAATACAAGACTGAGTCACATCAACCCGTTCATTCGGCATTCCTTTAATACAAGACTGAGTCACATCAACTCGTTCATTGGGCATTCCTTTAATACAAGACTGAGTCACATCAACTCGTTCATTGGGCATTCCTTTAATACAAGACTGAGTCACATCAACCCGTTCACTCGGCATTCCTTTAATACAAGACTGAGTCACATCAACCCGTTCATTCGGCATTCCTTTAATACAAGACTGAGTCACATCAACCCGTTCATTCGGCATTCCTTTAATACAAGACTGAGTCACATCAACCCGTTCATTCGGCATTCCTTTAATACAAGACTGAGTCACATCAACCCGTTCATTGGGCATTCCTTTAATACAAGACTGAGTCACATCAACCCGTTCATTCGGCATTCCTTTAATACAAGAGTGAGTCACATCAACCCGTTCATTGGGCATTCCTTTAATACAAGACTGAGTCACATCAACCCGTTCATTGGGCATTCCTTTAATACAAGACTGAGTCACATCAACCCGTTCATTGGGCATTCCTTTAATACAAGACTGAGTCACATCAACCCGTTCATTGGGCATTCCTTTAATACAAGACTGAGTCACATCAAACCGTTCATTGGGCATTCCTTTAATACAAGACTGAGTCACATCAACCCGTTCATTGGGCATTCCTTTAATACAAGACTGAGTCACATCAACCCGTTCATTGGGCATTCCTTTAATACAAGACTGAGTCACATCAACCCGTTCATTGGGCATTCCTTTAATACAAGACTGAGTCACATCAACCCGTTCATTGGGCATTCCTTTAATACAAGACTGAGTCACATCAACCCGTTCATTCGGCATTCCTTTAATACAAGACTGGGTCACATCAACCCGTTCATTGGGCATTCCTTTAATACAAGACTGAGTCACATCAACCCGTTCATTCGGCATTCCTTTAATACAAGACTGAGTCACATCAACCCGTTCATTCGGCATTCCTTTAATACAAGACTGAGTCACATCAACCCGTTCATTGGGCATTCCTTTAATACAAGACTGAGTCACATCAACCCGTTCATTCGGCATTCCTTTAATACAAGACTGAGTCACATCAACCCGTTCATTGGGCATTCCTTTAATACAAGACTGAGTCACATCAACCCGTTCATTGGGCATTCCTTTAATACAAGACTGAGTCACATCAACCCGTTCATTGGGCATTCCTTTAATACAAGACTGAGTCACATCAAGCCGTTCATTGGGCATTCCTTTAATACAAGACTGAGTCACATCAACCCGTTCATTGGGCATTCCTTTAATACAAGACTGAGTCACATCAACCCGTTCATTGGGCATTCCTTTAATACAAGACTGAGTCACATCAACCCGTTCATTGGGCATTCCTTTAATACAAGACTGAGTCACATCAACCCGTTCATTGGGCATTCCTTTAATACAAGACTGAGTCACATCAACCCGTTCATTGGGCATTCCTTTAATACAAGACTGAGTCACATCAACCCGTTCATTGGGCATTCCTTTAATACAAGACTGAGTCACATCAACCCGTTCATTCGGCATTCCTTTAATACAAGACTGAGTCACATCAACCCGTTCATTGGGCATTCCTTTAATACAAGACTGAGTCACATCAACCCGTTCATTGGGCATTCCTTTAATACAAGACTGAGTCACATCAACCCGTTCATTGGGCATTCCTTTAATACAAGACTGGGTCACATCAACCCGTTCATTGGGCATTCCTTTAATACAAGACTGAGTCACATCAACCCGTTCATTGGGCATTCCTTTAATACAAGACTGAGTCACATCAACCCGTTCATTGGGCATTCCTTTAATACAAGACTGGGTCACATCAACCCGTTCATTGGGCATTCCTTTAATACAAGACTGAGTCACATCAACCCGTTCATTGGGCATTCCTTTAATACAAGACTGAGTCACATCAACCCGTTCATTGGGCATTCCTTTAATACAAGACTGGGTCACATCAACCCGTTCATTGGGCATTCCTTTAATACAAGAGTGAGTCACATCAACCCGTTCATTGGGCATTCCTTTAATACAAGACTGGGTCACATCAACCCGTTCACTCGGCATTCCTTTAATACAAGACTGAGTCAAATCAACCCGTTCATTCGGCATTCCTTTAATACAAGAGTGAGTCACATCAACCCGTTCATTCGGCATTCCTTTAATACAAGACTGAGTCACATCAACCCGTTCATTGGGCATTCCTTTAATACAAGACTGGGTCACATCAACCCGTTCATTGGGCATTCCTTTAATACAAGACTGAGTCACATCAACCCGTTCATTGGGCATTCCTTTAATACAAGACTGAGTCACATCAACCCGTTCATTGGGCATTCCTTTAATACAAGACTGGGTCACATCAACCCGTTCATTGGGCATTCATTTAATACAAGACTGAGTCACATCAACCCGTTCATTGGGCATTCCTTTAATACAAGACTGAGTCACATCAACCCGTTCATTGGGCATTCATTTAATACAAGACTGAGTCACATCAACCCGTTCATTGGGCATTCCTTTAATACAAGACTGGGTCACATCAACCCGTTCATTCGGCATTCCTTTAATACAAGACTGAGTCACATCAACCCGTTCATTCGGCATTCCTTTAATACAAGAGTGAGTCACATCAACCCGTTCATTCGGCATTCCTTTAATACAAGACTGAGTCACATCAACCCGTTCATTGGGCATTCCTTTAATACAAGACTGGGTCACATCAACCCGTTCATTGGGCATTCCTTTAATACAAGACTGGGTCACATCAACCCGTTCATTGGGGTTTCCTTTAATACAAGACTGAGTCACATCAACCCGTTCATTGGGCATTCCTTTAATACAAGACTGAGTCACATCAACCCGTTCATTGGGCATTCCTTTAATACAAGACTGGGTCACATCAACCCGTTCATTGGGCATTCCTTTAATACAAGACTGAGTCACATCAACCCGTTCATTGGGCATTCCTTTAATACAAGACTGAGTCACATCAACCCGTTCATTGGGCATTCCTTTAATACAAGACTGGGTCACATCAACCCGTTCATTGGGCATTCCTTTAATACAAGAGTGAGTCACATCAACCCGTTCATTGGGCATTCCTTTAATACAAGACTGGGTCACATCAACCCGTTCACTCGGCATTCCTTTAATACAAGACTGAGTCACATCAACCCGTTCATTCGGCATTCCTTTAATACAAGAGTGAGTCACATCAACCCGTTCATTCGGCATTCCTTTAATACAAGACTGAGTCACATCAACCCGTTCATTGGGCATTCCTTTAATACAAGACTGGGTCACATCAACCCGTTCATTGGGCATTCCTTTAATACAAGACTGAGTCACATCAACCCGTTCATTCGGCATTCCTTTAATACAAGACTGAGTCACATCAACCCGTTCATTGGGCATTCCTTTAATACAAGACTGGGTCACATCAACCCGTTCATTGGGCATTCATTTAATACAAGACTGAGTCACATCAACCCGTTCATTGGGCATTCCTTTAATACAAGACTGAGTCACATCAACCCGTTCATTGGGCATTCATTTAATACAAGACTGAGTCACATCAACCCGTTCATTCGGCATTCCTTTAATACAAGACTGGGTCACATCAACCCGTTCATTCGGCATTCCTTTAATACAAGACTGAGTCACATCAACCCGTTCATTCGGCATTCCTTTAATACAAGAGTGAGTCACATCAACCCGTTCATTCGGCATTCCTTTAATACAAGACTGAGTCACATCAACCCGTTCATTGGGCATTCCTTTAATACAAGACTGGGTCACATCAACCCGTTCATTGGGCATTCCTTTAATACAAGACTGAGTCACATCAACCCGTTCATTCGGCATTCCTTTAATACAAGACTGAGTCACATCAACCCGTTCATTGGGCATTCCTTTAATACAAGACTGGGTCACATCAACCCGTTCATTGGGCATTCATTTAATACAAGACTGAGTCACATCAACCCGTTCATTGGGCATTCCTTTAATACAAGACTGAGTCACATCAACCCGTTCATTGGGCATTCATTTAATACAAGACTGAGTCACATCAACCCGTTCATTCGGCATTCCTTTAATACAAGACTGTGTCACGTCAACTCGTTCATTGGGCATTCCTTTAATACAAGACTGGGTCACATCAACCCGTTCATTGGGCATTCATTTAATACAAGACTGAGTCACATCAACCCGTTCATTGGGCATTCCTTTAATACAAGACTGTGTCACGTCAACTCGTTCATTGGGCATTCCTTTAATACAAGACTGGGTCACATCAACCCGTTCATTGGGCATTCCTTTAATACAAGACTGAGTCACATCAACCCGTTCATTGGGCATTACTTTAATACAAGACTGAGTCACGTCAACCCGTTCATTGGGCATTCCTTTAATACAAGACTGAGTCACATCAACCCGTTCATTGGGCATTCCTTTAATACAAGACTGTGTCACGTCAACCCGTTCATTGGGCATTCCTTTAATACAAGACTGTGTCACGTCAACCCGTTCATTGGGCATTCCTTTAATACAAGACTGAGTCACATCAACCCGTTCATTGGGCATTCCTTTAATACAAGACTGAGTCACATCAACCCGTTCATTGGGCATTCCTTTAATACAAGACTGTGTCACATCAACCCGTTCATTGGGTATTCCTTTAATACAAGACTGTGTCACGTCAACCCGTTCATTCGGCATTCCTTTAATACAAGACTGTGTCACGTCAACCCGTTCATTGGGCATTCCTTTAATACAAGACTGTGTCACGTCAACCCGTTCATTGGGCATTCCTTTAATACAAGACTGGGTCACGTCAACCCGTTCATTGGGCATTCCCTTAATACAAGACTGGGTCACGTCAACCCGTTCATTGGGCATTCCCTTAATACAAGACTGGGTCACGTCAACCCGTTCATTGGGCATTCCCTTAATACAAGACTGGGTCACGTCAACCCGTTCATTGGGCATTCCCTTAATACAAGACTGGGTCACGTCAACCCGTTCATTGGGCATTCCCTTAATACAAGACTGGGTCACGTCAACCCGTTCATTCGGCATTCCTTTAATACAAGACTGAGTCACGTCAACCCGTTCATTCGGCATTCCTTTAATACAAGACTGAGTCACGTCAACCCGTTCATTGGGCATTCCTTTAATACAAGACTGAGTCACGTCAACCCGTTCATTGGGCATTCCTTTAATACAAGACTGAGTCACATCAACCCGTTCGTTCGGCATTCCTTTAATACAAGACTGGGTCACGTCAACCCGTTCATTCAGCATTCCTTTAATACAAGACTGAGTCACATCAACCCGTTCATTCGGCATTCCTTTAATACAAGACTGAGTCACATCAACCCGTTCATTCGGCATTCCTTTAATACAAGAGTGAGTCACATCAACCCGTTCATTGGGCATTCCTTTAATACAAGACTGAGTCACATCAACCCGTTCATTCGGCATTCCTTTAATACAAGACTGGGTCACGTCAACCCGTTCATTCGGCATTCCTTTAATACAAGACTGAGTCACATCAACCCGTTCATTGGGCATTCCCTTAATACAAGACTGGGTCACGTCAACCCGTTCATTCGGCATTCTTTTAATACAAGGGTGAGTCACGTCAACCCGTTCATTGGGCATTCCCTTAATACAAGACTGGGTCACGTCAACCCGTTCATTGGGCATTCATTTAATACAAGACTGGGTCACGTCAACCCGTTCATTCGGCATTCCTTTAATACAAGACTGAGTCACGTCAACCCGTTCATTCGGCATTCCTTTAATACAAGACTGAGTCACATCAACCCGTTCATTGGGCATTCCTTTAATACAAGACTGAGTCACATCAACCCGTTCATTCGGCATTCCTTTAATACAAGACTGAGTCACGTCAACCCGTTCATTGGGCATTCCTTTAATACAAGAGTGAGTCACGTCAACCCGTTCATTGGGCATTCCTTTAATACAAGAGTGAGTCACGTCAACCCGTTCATTGGGCATTCCTTTAATACAAGACTGGGTCACATCAACCCGTTCATTGGGCATTCCTTTAATACAAGAGTGAGTCACGTCAACCCGTTCATTGGGCATTCCTTTAATACAAGAGTGAGTCACGTCAACCCGTTCATTGGGCATTCCTTTAATACAAGAGCGAGTCACGTCAACCCGTTCATTGGGCATTCCTTTAATACAAGAGTGAGTCACGTCAACCCGTTCATTCGGCATTCCTTTAATACAAGAGTGAGTCACGTCAACCCGTTCATTGGGCATTCCTTTAATACAAGAGTGAGTCACGTCAACCCGTTCATTGGGCATTCCTTTAATACAAGAGTGAGTCACGTCGACCCGTTCATTGGGCATTCCTTTAATACAAGAGTGAGTCACGTCAACCCGTTCATTGGGCATTCCTTTAATACAAGAGTGAGTCACGTCAACCCGTTCATTGGGCATTCCTTTAATACAAGACTGAGTCACGTCAACCCGTTCATTGGGCATTCCTTTAATACAAGACTGAGTCACGTCAACCCGTTCATTGGGCATTCCTTTAATACAAGAGTGAGTCACGTCAACCCGTTCATTGGGCATTCCTTTAATACAAGAGTGAGTCACGTCAACCCGTTCATTGGGCATTCCTTTAATACAAGAGTGAGTCACGTCAACCCGTTCATTGGGCATTCCTTTAATACAAGACTGAGTCACGTCAACCCGTTCATTGGGCATTCCTTTAATACAAGAGTGAGTCACGTCAACCCGTTCATTGGGCATTCCTTTAATACAAGACTGAGTCACATCAACCCGTTCATTGGGCATTCCTTTAATACAAGAGTGAGTCACGTCAACCCGTTCATTGGGCATTCCTTTAATACAAGAGTGAGTCACGTCAACCCGTTCATTGGGCATTCCTTTAATACAAGACTGAGTCACATCAACCCGTTCATTGGGCATTCCTTTAATACAAGACTGTGTCACGTCAACCCGTTCATTCGGCATTCCTTTAATACAAGACTGAGTCACGTCAACTCGTTCATTGGGCATTCCTTTAATACAAGACTGAGTCACGTCAACCCGTTCATTGGGCATTCCTTTAATACAAGACTGAGTCACGTCAACCCGTTCATTGGGCATTCCTTTAATACAAGACTGAGTCACGTCAACCCGTTCATTGGGCATTCCTTTAATACAAGAGTGAGTCACGTCAACCCGTTCATTGGGCATTCCTTTAATACAAGACTGAGTCACGTCAACCCGTTCATTGGGCATTCCTTTAATACAAGAGTGAGTCACGTCAACCCGTTCATTGGGCATTCCTTTAATACAAGACTGAGTCACGTCAACCCGTTCATTCGGCATTCCTTTAATACAAGAGTGAGTCACGTCAACCCGTTCATTGGGCATTCCTTTAATACAAGACTGAGTCACATCAACCCGTTCATTGGGCATTCCTTTAATACAAGAGTGAGTCACGTCAACCCGTTCATTGGGCATTCCTTTAATACAAGAGTGAGTCACGTCAACCCGTTCATTGGGCATTCCTTTAATACAAGACTGAGTCACATCAACCCGTTCATTGGGCATTCCTTTAATACAAGACTGTGTCACGTCAACCCGTTCATTCGGCATTCCTTTAATACAAGACTGAGTCACGTCAACTCGTTCATTGGGCATTCCTTTAATACAAGACTGAGTCACGTCAACCCGTTCATTGGGCATTCCTTTAATACAAGACTGAGTCACGTCAACCCGTTCATTGGGCATTCCTTTAATACAAGACTGAGTCACGTCAACCCGTTCATTCGGCATTCCTTTAATACAAGACTGAGTCACATCAACCCGTTCATTGGGCATTCCTTTAATACAAGACTGTGTCACGTCAACCCGTTCATTCGGCATTCCTTTAATACAAGACTGAGTCACGTCAACTCGTTCATTGGGCATTCCTTTAATACAAGACTGAGTCACGTCAACCCGTTCATTGGGCATTCCTTTAATACAAGACTGAGTCACGTCAACCCGTTCATTGGGCATTCCTTTAATACAAGACTGAGTCACGTCAACTCGTTCATTGGGCATTCCTTTAATACAAGAGTGAGTCACATCAACCCGTTCATTGGGCATTCCTTTAATACAAGACTGAGTCATGTCAACTCGTTCATTGGGCATTCCTTTAATACAAGAGTGAGTCACGTCAACTCGTTCATTGGGCATTCCTTTAATACAAGACTGAGTCACATCAACCCGTTCATTCGGCATTCCTTTAATACAAGAGTGAGTCACGTCAACCCGTTCATTGGGCATTCCTTTAATACAAGACTGAGTCACATCAACCCGTTCATTCGGCATTCCTTTAATACAAAAGTGAGTCACGTCAAACCCGTTCATTCGGCATTCCTTTAATACAAGAGTGAGTCACGTCAACCCGTTCATTCGGCATTCCTTTAATACAAGACTGGGTCACATCAACCCGTTCATTCGGCACTCCTTTAATACAAGACTGAGTCACATCAACCCGTTCATTCGGCATTCCTTTAATACAAGAGTGAGTCACATCAACCCGTTCATTCGGCATTCCTTTTATACAAGACTGAGTCACGTCAACCCGTTCATTCGGCATTCCTTTAATACAAGAGTGAGTCACATCAAACCGTTAATTCGGCATTCCTTTAATACAAGACTGAGTCACGTCAACCCATTCATTCGGCATTCCTTTAATACAAGAGTGAGTCACATCAACCCGTTCATTCGGCATTCCTTTAATACAAGAGTGAGTCACGTCAACTCGTTCATTGGGCATTCCTTTAATACAAGACTGGGTCACGTCAACCCGTTCATTGGGCATTCCTTTAATACAAGACTGTGTCACGTCAACTCGTTCATTCGGCATTCCTTTAATACAAGAGTGAGTCACGTCAACTCGTTCATTGGGCATTCCTTTAATACAAGACTGAGTCACATCAACTCGTTCATTGGGCATTCCTTTAATACAAGAGTGAGTCACGTCAACTCGTTCATTGGGCATTCCTTTAATACAAGACTGAGTCACATCAACTCGTTCATTGGGCATTCCTTTAATACAAGAGTGAGTCACATCAACTAGTTCATTGGGCATTCCTTTAATACAAGAGTGAGTCACATCAACTCGTTCATTGGGCATTCCTTTAATACAAGACTGAGTCACATCAACTCGTTCATTGGGCATTCCTTTAATACAAGAGTGAGTCACATCAACTAGTTCATTGGGCATTCCTTTAATACAAGAGTGAGTCACATCAACTCGTTCATTGGGCATTCCTTTAATACAAGACTGAGTCACATCAACCCGTTCATTGGGCATTCCTTTAATACAAGACTGAGTCACGTCAACTCGTTCATTGGGCATTCCTTTAATACAAGAGTGAGTCACGTCAACCCGTTCATTGGGCATTCCTTTAATACAAGACTGAGTCACGTCAACTCGTTCATTGGGCATTCCTTTAATACAAGACTGAGTCACATCAACCCGTTCATTCGGCATTCCTTTAATACAAGAGTGAGTCACTTCAACTCGTTCATTGGGCATTCCTTTAATACAAGACTGAGTCACATCAACCCGTTCATTCGGCATTCCTTTAATACAAGACTGAGTCACATCAACCCGTTCATTCGGCATTCCTTTAATACAAGAGTGAGTCACGTCAACTCGTTCATTGGGCATTCCTTTAATACAAGACTGGGTCACATCAACTCGTTCATTGGGCATTCCTTTAATACAAGACTGAGTCACATCAACCCGTTTATTCGGCATTCCTTTAATACAAGAGTGAGTCACGTCAACTCGTTCATTGGTCATTCCTTTAATACAAGACTGAGTCACATCAACCCGTTCATTGGGCATTCCTTTAATACAAGACTGAGTCACATCAACCCGTTCATTCGGCATTCCTTTAATACAAGACTGAGTCACATCAACCCGTTCATTCGGCATTCCTTTAATTCAAGACTGAGTCACATCAACCCGTTCATTCGGCATTCCTTTAATACAAGACTGAGTCACATCAACTCGTTCATTGGGCATTCCTTTAATACAAGACTGAGTCACATCAACTCGTTCATTGGGCATTCATTTAATACAAGACTGAGTCACATCAACCCGTTCATTCGGCATTCCTTTAATACAAGACTGAGTCACATCAACTCGTTCATTGGGCATTCCTTTAATACAAGACTGAGTCACATCAACTCGTTCATTGGGCATTCCTTTAATACAAGACTGAGTCACATCAACCCGTTCACTCGGCATTCCTTTAATACAAGACTGAGTCACATCAACCCGTTCATTCGGCATTCCTTTAATACAAGACTGAGTCACATCAACCCGTTCATTCGGCATTCCTTTAATACAAGACTGAGTCACATCAACCCGTTCATTCGGCATTCCTTTAATACAAGACTGAGTCACATCAACCCGTTCATTGGGCATTCCTTTAATACAAGACTGAGTCACATCAACCCGTTCGTTCGGCATTCCTTTAATACAAGACTGGGTCACGTCAACCCGTTCATTCAGCATTCCTTTAATACAAGAGTGAGTCACATCAACCCGTTCATTCGGCATTCCTTTAATACAAGACTGAGTCACATCAACCCGTTCATTGGGCATTCCTTTAATACAAGACTGGGTCACATCAACCCGTTCATTGGGCATTCCTTTAATACAAGACTGGGTCACATCAACCCGTTCATTGGGGTTTCCTTTAATACAAGACTGAGTCACATCAACCCGTTCATTGGGCATTCCTTTAATACAAGACTGAGTCACATCAACCCGTTCATTGGGCATTCCTTTAATACAAGACTGGGTCACATCAACCCGTTCATTGGGCATTCCTTTAATACAAGACTGAGTCACATCAACCCGTTCATTGGGCATTCCTTTAATACAAGACTGAGTCACATCAACCCGTTCATTGGGCATTCCTTTAATACAAGACTGGGTCACATCAACCCGTTCATTGGGCATTCCTTTAATACAAGAGTGAGTCACATCAACCCGTTCATTGGGCATTCCTTTAATACAAGACTGGGTCACATCAACCCGTTCACTCGGCATTCCTTTAATACAAGACTGAGTCACATCAACCCGTTCATTCGGCATTCCTTTAATACAAGAGTGAGTCACATCAACCCGTTCATTCGGCATTCCTTTAATACAAGACTGAGTCACATCAACCCGTTCATTGGGCATTCCTTTAATACAAGACTGGGTCACATCAACCCGTTCATTGGGCATTCCTTTAATACAAGACTGAGTCACATCAACCCGTTCATTCGGCATTCCTTTAATACAAGACTGAGTCACATCAACCCGTTCATTGGGCATTCCTTTAATACAAGACTGGGTCACATCAACCCGTTCATTGGGCATTCATTTAATACAAGACTGAGTCACATCAACCCGTTCATTGGGCATTCCTTTAATACAAGACTGAGTCACATCAACCCGTTCATTGGGCATTCATTTAATACAAGACTGAGTCACATCAACCCGTTCATTCGGCATTCCTTTAATACAAGACTGGGTCACATCAACCCGTTCATTCGGCATTCCTTTAATACAAGACTGAGTCACATCAACCCGTTCATTCGGCATTCCTTTAATACAAGAGTGAGTCACATCAACCCGTTCATTCGGCATTCCTTTAATACAAGACTGAGTCACATCAACCCGTTCATTGGGCATTCCTTTAATACAAGACTGGGTCACATCAACCCGTTCATTGGGCATTCCTTTAATACAAGACTGAGTCACATCAACCCGTTCATTCGGCATTCCTTTAATACAAGACTGAGTCACATCAACCCGTTCATTGGGCATTCCTTTAATACAAGACTGGGTCACATCAACCCGTTCATTGGGCATTCATTTAATACAAGACTGAGTCACATCAACCCGTTCATTGGGCATTCCTTTAATACAAGACTGAGTCACATCAACCCGTTCATTGGGCATTCATTTAATACAAGACTGAGTCACATCAACCCGTTCATTCGGCATTCCTTTAATACAAGACTGTGTCACGTCAACTCGTTCATTGGGCATTCCTTTAATACAAGACTGGGTCACATCAACCCGTTCATTGGGCATTCATTTAATACAAGACTGAGTCACATCAACCCGTTCATTGGGCATTCCTTTAATACAAGACTGTGTCACGTCAACTCGTTCATTGGGCATTCCTTTAATACAAGACTGGGTCACATCAACCCGTTCATTGGGCATTCCTTTAATACAAGACTGAGTCACATCAACCCGTTCATTGGGCATTACTTTAATACAAGACTGAGTCACGTCAACCCGTTCATTGGGCATTCCTTTAATACAAGACTGAGTCACATCAACCCGTTCATTGGGCATTCCTTTAATACAAGACTGTGTCACGTCAACCCGTTCATTGGGCATTCCTTTAATACAAGACTGTGTCACGTCAACCCGTTCATTGGGCATTCCTTTAATACAAGACTGAGTCACATCAACCCGTTCATTGGGCATTCCTTTAATACAAGACTGAGTCACATCAACCCGTTCATTGGGCATTCCTTTAATACAAGACTGTGTCACATCAACCCGTTCATTGGGTATTCCTTTAATACAAGACTGTGTCACGTCAACCCGTTCATTCGGCATTCCTTTAATACAAGACTGTGTCACGTCAACCCGTTCATTGGGCATTCCTTTAATACAAGACTGTGTCACGTCAACCCGTTCATTGGGCATTCCTTTAATACAAGACTGGGTCACGTCAACCCGTTCATTGGGCATTCCCTTAATACAAGACTGGGTCACGTCAACCCGTTCATTGGGCATTCCCTTAATACAAGACTGGGTCACGTCAACCCGTTCATTGGGCATTCCCTTAATACAAGACTGGGTCACGTCAACTCGTTCATTGGGCATTCCCTTAATACAAGACTGGGTCACGTCAACCCGTTCATTGGGCATTCCCTTAATACAAGACTGGGTCACGTCAACCCGTTCATTCGGCATTCCTTTAATACAAGACTGAGTCACGTCAACCCGTTCATTCGGCATTCCTTTAATACAAGACTGAGTCACGTCAACCCGTTCATTGGGCATTCCTTTAATACAAGACTGAGTCACGTCAACCCGTTCATTGGGCATTCCTTTAATACAAGACTGAGTCACATCAACCCGTTCGTTCGGCATTCCTTTAATACAAGACTGGGTCACGTCAACCCGTTCATTCAGCATTCCTTTAATACAAGACTGAGTCACATCAACCCGTTCATTCGGCATTCCTTTAATACAAGACTGAGTCACATCAACCCGTTCATTCGGCATTCCTTTAATACAAGAGTGAGTCACATCAACCCGTTCATTGGGCATTCCTTTAATACAAGACTGAGTCACATCAACCCGTTCATTCGGCATTCCTTTAATACAAGACTGGGTCACGTCAACCCGTTCATTCGGCATTCCTTTAATACAAGACTGAGTCACATCAACCCGTTCATTGGGCATTCCCTTAATACAAGACTGGGTCACGTCAACCCGTTCATTCGGCATTCTTTTAATACAAGGGTGAGTCACGTCAACCCGTTCATTGGGCATTCCCTTAATACAAGACTGGGTCACGTCAACCCGTTCATTGGGCATTCCCTTAATACAAGACTGGGTCACGTCAACCCGTTCATTCGGCATTCCTTTAATACAAGACTGAGTCACGTCAACCCGTTCATTCGGCATTCCTTTAATACAAGACTGAGTCACATCAACCCGTTCATTGGGCATTCCTTTAATACAAGACTGAGTCACATCAACCCGTTCATTCGGCATTCCTTTAATACAAGACTGAGTCACGTCAACCCGTTCATTGGGCATTCCTTTAATACAAGAGTGAGTCACGTCAACCCGTTCATTGGGCATTCCTTTAATACAAGAGTGAGTCACGTCAACCCGTTCATTGGGCATTCCTTTAATACAAGACTGGGTCACATCAACCCGTTCATTGGGCATTCCTTTAATACAAGAGTGAGTCACGTCAACCCGTTCATTGGGCATTCCTTTAATACAAGAGTGAGTCACGTCAACCCGTTCATTGGGCATTCCTTTAATACAAGAGCGAGTCACGTCAACCCGTTCATTGGGCATTCCTTTAATACAAGAGTGAGTCACGTCAACCCGTTCATTCGGCATTCCTTTAATACAAGAGTGAGTCACGTCAACCCGTTCATTGGGCATTCCTTTAATACAAGAGTGAGTCACGTCAACCCGTTCATTGGGCATTCCTTTAATACAAGAGTGAGTCACGTCGACCCGTTCATTGGGCATTCCTTTAATACAAGAGTGAGTCACGTCAACCCGTTCATTGGGCATTCCTTTAATACAAGAGTGAGTCACGTCAACCCGTTCATTGGGCATTCCTTTAATACAAGACTGAGTCACGTCAACCCGTTCATTGGGCATTCCTTTAATACAAGACTGAGTCACGTCAACCCGTTCATTGGGCATTCCTTTAATACAAGAGTGAGTCACGTCAACCCGTTCATTGGGCATTCCTTTAATACAAGAGTGAGTCACGTCAACCCGTTCATTGGGCATTCCTTTAATACAAGAGTGAGTCACGTCAACCCGTTCATTGGGCATTCCTTTAATACAAGACTGAGTCACGTCAACCCGTTCATTGGGCATTCCTTTAATACAAGAGTGAGTCACGTCAACCCGTTCATTGGGCATTCCTTTAATACAAGACTGAGTCACATCAACCCGTTCATTGGGCATTCCTTTAATACAAGAGTGAGTCACGTCAACCCGTTCATTGGGCATTCCTTTAATACAAGAGTGAGTCACGTCAACCCGTTCATTGGGCATTCCTTTAATACAAGACTGAGTCACATCAACCCGTTCATTGGGCATTCCTTTAATACAAGACTGTGTCACGTCAACCCGTTCATTCGGCATTCCTTTAATACAAGACTGAGTCACGTCAACTCGTTCATTGGGCATTCCTTTAATACAAGACTGAGTCACGTCAACCCGTTCATTGGGCATTCCTTTAATACAAGACTGAGTCACGTCAACCCGTTCATTGGGCATTCCTTTAATACAAGACTGAGTCACGTCAACCCGTTCATTGGGCATTCCTTTAATACAAGAGTGAGTCACGTCAACCCGTTCATTGGGCATTCCTTTAATACAAGACTGAGTCACGTCAACCCGTTCATTGGGCATTCCTTTAATACAAGAGTGAGTCACGTCAACCCGTTCATTGGGCATTCCTTTAATACAAGACTGAGTCACGTCAACCCGTTCATTCGGCATTCCTTTAATACAAGAGTGAGTCACGTCAACCCGTTCATTGGGCATTCCTTTAATACAAGACTGAGTCACATCAACCCGTTCATTGGGCATTCCTTTAATACAAGAGTGAGTCACGTCAACCCGTTCATTGGGCATTCCTTTAATACAAGAGTGAGTCACGTCAACCCGTTCATTGGGCATTCCTTTAATACAAGACTGAGTCACATCAACCCGTTCATTGGGCATTCCTTTAATACAAGACTGTGTCACGTCAACCCGTTCATTCGGCATTCCTTTAATACAAGACTGAGTCACGTCAACTCGTTCATTGGGCATTCCTTTAATACAAGACTGAGTCACGTCAACCCGTTCATTGGGCATTCCTTTAATACAAGACTGAGTCACGTCAACCCGTTAATTGGGCATTCCTTTAATACAAGACTGAGTCACGTCAACCCGTTCATTGGGCATTCCTTTAATACAAGAGTGAGTCACGTCAACCCGTTCATTGGGCATTCCTTTAATACAAGACTGAGTCACATCAACCCGTTCATTGGGCATTCCTTTAATACAAGAGTGAGTCACGTCAACCCGTTCATTGGGCATTCCTTTAATACAAGAGTGAGTCACGTCAACCCGTTCATTGGGCATTCCTTTAATACAAGACTGAGTCACATCAACCCGTTCATTGGGCATTCCTTTAATACAAGACTGTGTCACGTCAACCCGTTCATTCGGCATTCCTTTAATACAAGACTGAGTCACGTCAACTCGTTCATTGGGCATTCCTTTAATACAAGACTGAGTCACGTCAACCCGTTCATTGGGCATTCCTTTAATACAAGACTGAGTCACGTCAACCCGTTCATTGGGCATTCCTTTAATACAAGAGTGAGTCACATCAACCCGTTCATTGGGCATTCCTTTAATACAAGAGTGAGTCACGTCAACCCGTTCATTGGGCATTCCTTTAATACAAGACTGAGTCACGTCAACCCGTTCATTGGGCATTCCTTTAATACAAGAGTGAGTCACGTCAACCCGTTCATTGGGCATTCCTTTAATACAAGACTGAGTCACATCAACCCGTTCATTGGGCATTCCTTTAATACAAGAGTGAGTCACGTCAACCCGTTCATTGGGCATTCCTTTAATACAAGAGTGAGTCACGTCAACCCGTTCATTGGGCATTCCTTTAATACAAGACTGAGTCACATCAACCCGTTCATTGGGCATTCCTTTAATACAAGACTGTGTCACGTCAACCCGTTCATTCGGCATTCCTTTAATACAAGACTGAATCACGTCAACTCGTTCATTGGGCATTCCTTTAATACAAGACTGAGTCACGTCAACCCGTTCATTGGGCATTCCTTTAATACAAGACTGAGTCACGTCAACCCGTTCATTGGGCATTCCTTTAATACAAGACTGAGTCACATCAACCCGTTCATTCGGCATTCCTTTAATACAAGACTGAGTCACATCAACCCGTTCATTGGGCATTCCTTTAATACAAGACTGAGTCACATCAACCCGTTCATTCGGCATTCCTTTAATACAAGACTGAGTCACATCAACCCGTTCATTGGGCATTCCTTTAATACAAGACTGAGTCACATCAACCCGTTCATTGGGCATTCCTTTAATACAAGACTGAGTCACGTCAACCCGTTCATTGGGCATTCCTTTAATACAAGACTGAGTCACGTCAACCCGTTCATTGGGCATTCCTTTAATACAAGAGTGTGTCACGTCAACCCGTTCATTGGGCATTCCTTTAATACAAGAGTGAGTCACGTCAACCCGTTCATTGGGCATTCCTTTAATACAAGACTGAGTCACATCAACCCGTTCATTGGGCATTCCTTTAATACAAGAGTGAGTCACGTCAACCCGTTCATTGGGCATTCCTTTAATACAAGAGTGAGTCACGTCAACCCGTTCATTGGGCATTCCTTTAATACAAGACTGAGTCACATCAACCCGT
This sequence comes from Omphiscola glabra, assembly GCA_964017045.1. Taxonomy (NCBI): domain Eukaryota; kingdom Metazoa; phylum Mollusca; class Gastropoda; family Lymnaeidae; genus Omphiscola; species Omphiscola glabra. The sequence continues at coordinate 16,242,004 of OZ024808.1, read as the reverse complement.
TCATTGGGCATTCCTTTAATACAAGACTGTGTCACGTCAACCCGTTCATTCGGCATTCCTTTAATACAAGACTGAGTCACATCAACCCGTTCATTCGGCATTCCTTTAATACAAGACTGAGTCACATCAACCCGTTCATTGGGCATTCCTTTAATACAAGACTGAGTCACATCAACCCGTTCATTCGGCATTCCTTTAATACAAGACTGAGTCACATCAACCCGTTCATTGGGCATTCCTTTAATACAAGACTGAGTCACATCAACCCGTTCATTGGGCATTCCTTTAATACAAGACTGAGTCACGTCAACCCGTTCATTGGGCATTCCTTTAATACAAGACTGAGTCACGTCAACCCGTTCATTGGGCATTCCTTTAATACAAGAGTGTGTCACGTCAACCCGTTCATTGGGCATTCCTTTAATACAAGAGTGAGTCACGTCAACCCGTTCATTGGGCATTCCTTTAATACAAGAGTGTGTCACGTCAACCCGTTCATTGGGCATTCCTTTAATACAAGAGTGAGTCACGTCAACCCGTTCATTGGGCATTCCTTTAATACAAGACTGAGTCACATCAACCCGTTCATTGGGCATTCCTTTAATACAAGAGTGAGTCACGTCAACCCGTTCATTGGGCATTCATTTAATACAAGAGTGAGTCACGTCAACCCGTTCATTGGGCATTCCTTTAATACAAGACTGAGTCACATCAACCCGTTCATTGGGCATTCCTTAAATACAAGACTGTGTCACGTCAACCCGTTCATTCGGCATTCCTTTAATACAAGACTGAGTCACATCAACCCGTTCATTCGGCATTCCTTTAATACAAGACTGAGTCACATCAACCCGTTCATTGGGCATTCCTTTAATACAAGACTGAGTCACATCAACCCGTTCATTCGGCATTCCTTTAATACAAGACTGAGTCACATCAACCCGTTCATTGGGCATTCCTTTAATACAAGACTGAGTCACATCAACCCGTTCATTGGGCATTCCTTTAATACAAGACTGAGTCACGTCAACCCGTTCATTGGGCATTCCTTTAATACAAGACTGAGTCACGTCAACCCGTTCATTGGGCATTCCTTTAATACAAGAGTGTGTCACGTCAACCCGTTCATTGGGCATTCCTTTAATACAAGAGTGAGTCACGTCAACCCGTTCATTGGGCATTCCTTTAATACAAGTCTGAGTCACATCAACCCGTTCATTGGGCATTCCTTTAATACAAGACTGAGTCACGTCAACCCGTTCATTGGGCATTCCTTTAATACAAGACTGAGTCACGTCAACCCGTTCATTGGGCATTCCTTTAATACAAGAGTGTGTCACGTCAACCCGTTCATTGGGCATTCCTTTAATACAAGAGTGAGTCACGTCAACCCGTTCATTCGGCATTCCTTTAATACAAGAGTGTGTCACGTCAACCCGTTCATTGGGCATTCCTTTAATACAAGAGTGAGTCACGTCAACCCGTTCATTCGGCATTCCTTTAATACAAGAGTGTGTCACGTCAACCCGTTCATTGGGCATTCATTTAATACAAGAGTGAGTCACGTCAACCCGTTCATTGGGCATTCCTTTAATACAAGACTGAGTCACGTCAACCCGTTCATTGGGCATTCCTTTAATACAAGAGTGTGTCACGTCAACCCGTTCATTGGGCATTCCTTTAATACAAGAGTGAGTCACGTCAACCCGTTCATTCGGCATTCCTTTAATACAAGAGTGTGTCACGTCAACCCGTTCATTGGGCATTCCTTTAATACAAGAGTGAGTCACGTCAACCCGTTCATTCGGCATTCCTTTAATACAAGAGTGTGTCACGTCAACCCGTTCATTGGGCATTCATTTAATACAAGAGTGAGTCACGTCAACCCGTTCATTGGGCATTCCTTTAATACAAGAGTGTGTCACGTCAACCCGTTCATTGGGCATTCCTTTAATACAAGAGTGAGTCACGTCAACTCGTTCATTGGGCATTCCTTTAATACAAGAGTGTGTCACGTCAACCCGTTCATTGGGCATTCCTTTAATACAAGAGTGAGTCACGTCAACCCGTTCATTGGGCATTCCTTTAATACAAGAGTGTGTCACGTCAACCCGTTCATTGGGCATTCATTTAATACAAGAGTGAGTCACGTCAACCCGTTCATTGGGCATTCCTTTAATACAAGAGTGTGTCACGTCAACCCGTTCATTGGGCATTCCTTTAATACAAGAGTGAGTCACGTCAACTCGTTCATTGGGCATTCCTTTAATACAAGAGTGTGTCACGTCAACCCGTTCATTGGGCATTCCTTTAATACAAGAGTGAGTCACGTCAACCCGTTCATTGGGCATTCCTTTAATACAAGAGTGTGTCACGTCAACCCGTTCATTGGGCATTCATTTAATACAAGAGTGAGTCACGTCAACCCGTTCATTGGGCATTCCTTTAATACAAGAGTGTGTCACGTCAACTCGTTCATTGGGCATTCCTTTAATACAAGAGTGTGTCACGTCAACCCGTTCATTGGGCATTCCTTTAATACAAGAGTGTGTCACGTCAACCCGTTCATTGGGCATTCCTTTAATACAAGAGTGTGTCACGTCAACTCGTTCATTGGGCATTCCTTTAATACAAGAGTGTGTCACGTCAACTCGTTCATTGGGCATTCCTTTAATACAAGAGTGTGTCACGTCAACTCGTTCATTGGGCATTCCTTTAATACAAGAGTGTGTCACGTCAACCCGTTCATTGGGCATTCCTTTAATACAAGAGTGTGTCACGTCAACTCGTTCATTGGGCATTCCTTTAATACAAGAGTGTGTCACGTCAACTCGTTCATTGGGCATTCCTTTAATACAAGAGTGTGTCACGTCAACTCGTTCATTGGGCATTCCTTTAATACAAGAGTGTGTCACGTCAACCCGTTCATTGGGCATTCCTTTAATACAAGAGTGTGTCACGTCAACTCGTTCATTGGGCATTCATTTAATACAAGAGTGAGTCACGTCAACTCGTTCATTGGGCATTCCTTTAATACAAGAGTGTGTCACGTCAACTCGTTCATTGGGCATTCCTTTAATACAAGAGTGTGTCACGTCAACCCGTTCATTGGGCATTCCTTTAATACAAGAGTGTGTCACGTCAACTCGTTCATTGGGCATTCCTTTAATACAAGAGTGTGTCACGTCAACTCGTTCATTGGGCATTCCTTTAATACAAGAGTGTGTCACGTCAACTCGTTCATTGGGCATTCCTTTAATACAAGAGTGTGTCACGTCAACCCGTTCATTGGGCATTCCTTTAATACAAGAGTGTGTCACGTCAACTCGTTCATTGGGCATTCATTTAATACAAGAGTGAGTCACGTCAACCCGTTCATTGGGCATTCCTTTAATACAAGAGTGTGTCACGTCAACCCGTTCATTGGGCATTCCTTTAATACAAGAGTGAGTCACGTCAACCCGTTCATTGGGCATTCCTTTAATACAAGACTGAGTCACGTCAACCCGTTCATTGGGCATTCCTTTAATACAAGAGTGAGTCACGTCAACCCGTTCATTGGGCATTCAGAATTATTATTTTATTTTTTATTTTTTAATTTGGTAAAATGTTCTAATATATGTAATATGGTTTCATCTAATATATGTAATATGGTTTCATCTAATATATGTAATATGGTTTCATCTAATATATGTAATATGGTTTCATCTAATATATGTAATATGGTTTCATCTAATATATGTAATATGGTTTCATCTAATATATGTAATATGGTTTCATCTAATATATGTAATATGGTTTCATCTAATATATGTAATATGGTTTCATCTAATATATGTAATATGGTTTCATCTAATATATGTAATATGGTTTCATCTAATATATGTAATATGGTTTCATCTAATATATGTAATATGGTTTCATCTAATATATGTAATATGGTTTCATCTAATATATGTAATATGGTTTCATCTAATATATGTAATATGGTTTCATCTAATATATGTAATATGGTTTCATCTAATATATGTAATATGGTTTCATCTAATATATGTAATATGGTTTCATCTAATATATGTAATATGGTTTCATCTAATATATGTAATATGGTTTCATCTAATATATGTAATATGGTTTCATCTAATATATGTAATATGGTTTCATCTAATATATGTAATATGGTTTCATCTAATATATGTAATATGGTTTCATCTAATATATGTAATATGTTTTCATCTAATATATGTAATATGGTTTCATCTAATATATGTAATATGTTTTCATCTAATATATGTAATATGGTTTCATCTAATATATGTAATATGTTTTCATCTAATATATGTAATATGGTTTCATCTAATATATGTAATATGTTTTCATCTAATATATGTAATATGGTTTCATCTAATATATGTAATATGGTTTCATCTAATATATGTAATATGGTTTCATCTAATATATGTAATATGGTTTCATCTAATATATGTAATATGGTTTCATCTAATATATGTAATATGGTTTCATCTAATATATGTAATATGGTTTCATCTAATATATGTAATATGGTTTCATCTAATATATGTATTATGGTTTCATCTAATATATGTAATATGGTTTCATCTAATATATGTAATATGGTTTCATCTAATATATGTAATATGGTTTCATCTAATATATGTAATATGGTTTCATTTTATGATGTTACAATTTTCCTAAAAGGCATGTACAAGACAAAAATTGCGGAAACTATTTTAACGGGTTTAAGATAGGGGGCGTAGGGATGTTTTAATGGCCTCACGGGGCGTTAAACAAAAATAAACTTTTGAGAACCACTGGTTTACAACATTCGAACGTCCACCACAAACTAAACATACCAAAAAAATGACTTGTAATACCAGAATGAGAATTTACTTGTTGTTGTTCTTAATTCGTCCGACTAAGATGGCCTGAAGTGGATCTACGGAGACAACCGATAGGAAGAAAGTCTGGTTTGGCAGCGCCAGAACTGGATTAGAGTGAAAACAGTGATGCAAAAACAAAAAAAACTTGCTGAGAAAATCCTCCTCTAAAACATCTTCGAGAATAAAAATAATGACCAAGGGGGAAAAATTCTTGAATAACTCGGTGTTTTTCTTCCCCACATCCTTCTTCTTTTCTTCTTTTGCGAAGTAAAAACTGGCAAGAGACTATTTACGCACGCACATGCACGCAGGTATGCCAGGCCGCACACGCCGACACACGTGAGCAGAACCAGAATTTAACGGTCATAATAATGGAAGCTCGTGGCGAAATATGAGCAAGATATAACGTCCCATTCAGTCTCGCCAAGTGCATGTGCGGATTTGGAAAAAAAGGGGGGGGGTGATGGGGTCTCGTGCAGGAACTAGAGACACCGCTGGCTTTGAGAGGGGCCGTTACATTTAAGCCAGCGTTTCCTCGAAAAGTATTTGCCCACATGTTAATATTGAGCATGTAAAAAATGAAATTCACCCCACTGCTGATATCTATCATTTTTTATGAGCATGGTTTTGAGCAGACTGACAGCCGTGGTGCAGAACGTGGTACAGCTACGTGTACTTCAATCAACTTTACTTCAAGATGCATGTGGTCAGTTCTGACCCAGGTGAGCGGCACCTGGGGCACTTCTCCACGCCTTTCATGTTTGTGGGGGATAAGTGTGTTCGCTGACAGAACAACACTTGGTCACAACACGCTCTAGTAAGGAGAAAAGCAGTCAAGTTAAGCACGCATGCCCGTAGCCCTTTGACGGCGGTAGCAGTGAACATTCAAAGCATTCTTCTTCTTCTATCCTTTCAGGGCCCACGATCAATGCATTGATCATTATGGCTCCTATGGTTCAGAGGGAGGGTTCATTCATATACATGGCGGACTCACGACGGCTTGTATTTCCTGGCATAAGATCACAAGTAATACCTACTATAAGAAAAAAAAAGGATTTCCTATTGCAAGAAGACAATTATTTCCAAGTATAAGAAGACAACGGATTTACTTTGTAAGAAGACAAAGACGTATCTTAGTATGAGAAAACAAGTTATCTCCTATTGTTGGAAGACAAACACAAAGTATGTCTTAGTATGAGAAAAAATATTACCTATTGTAAGAAGACTAATTACTTATTAATTGGGAAAAAAAATGTTTTAAAATAAAATTATAAGTTTAAGATATCAAGAAACATTATTTCAGATTTGATTCTATAACTTAACAAGAGCTCTTCGTGCCAGGCTTTGAGCCAGCTGGGGGCGGTCGAGACTTTACCATCCCCTTTTTACCATCCCCTTCTACGATAAAAACTCTTGGATGGATGGCTGACTCTGACGTAGGAGATTAATCGTTGTTGTTTTTTTCTTCCGTTTAGCATCTTCCCTAATCTCCTCCATTATATCCGTGCCCCCGCTCTCAAACATGAAATATGTGTTCGGAGTTTGGACTATGACCTATAACCCCATCAGCCAACATTCTAGTCGCCGAGAGAGGAGCGCGCGTGGGCATCAAGAAAGTCCTTCTGATTTCCCAGGGCTTATAGCTGAGGTAGTTGTGCCGCAGCCCCCCCTCCCCCCCCCCTTACTCCCATTAACCCCCACAAACTATTAGAGACAAGCGAATTTTTAAAAAAATGATTTCACCCATGCATAATTGGGTAGTAAGGGGATTGGGGTACAAGGGGGGAGTAATTTTCTTTGTTACCTCCCTTCTTTCAATGCCCTCCCCTCATCGTGGTTTTGATAAAGAAGCGGGCGAGATGGAACATCTGCCAAGTTCCTCGCTTAAGGGTCGAGAAGATATATATATATATATTTTTTTTTTAATAACATTTTTTTTCCTTTAACCGATAAGTTAAATGTTTTGTTCATGTTTGTTTTGTTTTTTTATTTTATTTTTTTTTAATCTGACAGGAAGCATCTAAAACAGTGTTTCTCAACGTGGCACGTCCCACGTGGATGTAGTTTGAAGATTTTTATTTTATTTTTAAAAAAAAGGGGGGGGGAGGTGGGCATTAATTAGGCTCAGGACGAAAAGTATTCACATTTTAAAATGGGGGGCGGTGGCAATGTTAGACAGGACCAGTGGGAGTTGGGGGGGGGGGGGGCGGCATTAATTAAGCTCAGGACGAAAAGTATTCACATTTTAAAATGGGGGGCGAAGGCAATGTTAGACAGGACCAGGGGGAGTTGGGGGGGGCGGCATTAATTAGGCTCAGGACGAAAAGTTTTCACATTTTAAAATGACTGGCGGAGGCAATGTTAGACAGGACCTGGGGGGAGGGGGGATGATTTCGTACAATTGTTTTAGGTGCTGAGATAGGGAGTAGGACAGAAAGGTTTGGCAACAAAGATCTAATGATAGGTCAATGTTAAAAGCTATCTCTATTGTTGCCTTTTCAAAGACGCCTCCTTTGTTTGCTTAGTTGAACTCCTCATTTTTTGATGAGTTCTTTTTCAATAGATTTATTTACAATATGCGGACCCATACACTGGAAGGGATTGGGGGGGGGGGGGTGTGGCCTGGTAGAGAACATACGAAAAATATTCTTGTAATGTATTCCTTTTTTTTTTTTAAATACGGAGGTCAGAAAATACTTCATGTTGTCGATCATTTGTAACTCAATGTTCTCCTGTAAGTCCTGCTTCCTTATGTGTTGTCAGTCGCTAACAGCAAGGTGGATCCACGGCCGTAAAAACTTTTCGTATGCTGTAGCCCAATGGTGTGCTTTTGACTACTCAGCGGTGTGTACAGCCACACACAACATTATTTATCTCGATGTTCCGGTTTCTAAGTTTAAAAAACGTGGAATCGCATTAAACCTGTTTCATTTATGAAATGTCTTGTTTAATTATTGAATTAGTTGACTTTTAAAACCATAAGTTAATATGCAAATCCTCGCCTGATCAGACAAGCCGAGTGAAGTGTCAATTCTCATCTGATCAGAATAGCCAGGTCAAGTGTCGATTCTCATCTGATCAGAAAAGCCGAGTAAAGTGTCAATCCTCACCTGATCAGACAAGCCGAGTAAAGTGTCAATTCTCATCTGATCAGAAAAGCCAAGTAAAGTGTCGATTCTCACGTGATCAGACAAGCCAAGTAAAGTGTCAATTCTCACCTGATCAGACAAGCCAAGTAAAATGTCAATCCTCACCTGATCAGACAAGCCAAGTAAAGTGTCAATTCTCATCTGATCAGAATAGCCAGGTCAAGTGTCGATTCTCATCTGATCAGAAAAGCAGAGTAAAGTGTCAATCCTCACCTGATCAGAAAAGCCGTGTAAAGTGTCAATTCTCATCTGATCAGAAAAGCCAAGTAAAGTGTCAATCCTCACCTGATCAGACAAGCCGTGTAAAGTGTCAATTCTCATCTGATCAGAAAAGCCAAGTAAAGTGTCGATTCTCACGTGATCAGACAAGCCAAGTAAAGTGTCAATCCTCACCTGATCAGACAAGCCAAGTAAAGTGTCAATTATCATCTGATCAGACAAGCCAAGTAAAGTGTCAATTCTCACCTGATCAGACAAGCCCAGCACCCTGAGATTCCTAGAGATGTTCATGTGTATAACATGGAACCGGTTGTCTGTACACAAGTCGTAGGCGATGCCGGCGAATGACGTACTTCCTGTCTTTGGTACACGGTTGTATAACACCACGACGTCATTGTCCCTCTCAGCGTCAAACTGAAATATACAGAATCCAATGACAAGGTTGGTAAACTGTGGATATATGATCTATCCTCAGAATCCAATGACAAGGTTGGTAAACTGTGGATATATCACCTACCCTAGCGCTGTTTTTAGTTTTAAACCCAAATAATATAAATATAGATAGCTTCTTGGTCTGTTTACATTTTTAGTTAATGTTGCACTTGGCCTCGTTGTTGTTGCTTTGAAACCTTTATATTAACTTCTCGTCTGTTCATGTGTTTCTCTCTGGCTGGGTGTGTGACAAAATCTTCGGAAGGCTAATCGATCCACTTACATTTAACCTATCAAGCTGAAACTTGGCACATAGACTCATTTGCGATGATAACACATTCTAACAAATTTTCAGCCCCCCCCCCCCCCCCCCCCACCTCCAAAAATAAATTTTTACTTTTTTTTTCAAGGGGACGATGAAGGAAATATGATGCCACCGATTTCACGAAATAAAATTCCCGATAACTGCGCTAAATAACATTCGTAAAAATATCGCAAGTGCGTTTGGTGTGTAATATTTTCTTTCTTTTTTTTTTGTCCTGCAATAAATAGTTGTTGAAAAGAATCTGCCGTGTAAAAGCGGGTGGCTCGTAAGAATATTAATATAAAATAAAATAATAAAAACTTCCCATAAAATATTTCTACCAAAAACTTTGTTTTTAGGGGTTCTTTAATGATGAACTTATTATTTAAATGTTTTTGTGGTGTGTATAGTACGTCTAACAAACTTTTCTTTTTTATCAAAGGAAGCATCCGATGATACGACGATCAGAAATAAAATATGATCAAAACCAATCATACCAAGTGGGCGAGAAGCTTTCGTTTTCCCTATGGAACTCACGGAAGCCTACTGCTGAGTTGTTTTTGCGTGGAAGGGGGCGGCAAATTAAGTGGCCCACCTCCTAGCTACGCCACGGCATCTTGCACAACACCTCTTCCCATGATCTCTCTCTTTCTTCATGCCTCTTTCTCTCTCAAACACACACACACACAGAATCTCAATCTATTTCTCTTCTCTCTCTCTCTCTCTTTCACAAATACCACATGTCTCTCACTCACTCTCTATCTATTACACACCACCTCCCACTCTCAGAATATTTCTCTCTTTCTCTTTAATCAGCCCACCAGAATCCACTAATAATACAATAAATGTAATTCCTCGACATAATTGACGAGAGCCGCCAATATTCCCCGCAACGGGAGATCTCCACACGCGACAAATTTTTGCTATCGACTTTCTCTTGCCAACCGGCAATTATCTGGCAACAAACAATTCAACGTGATGACAGCCTTGACATTCGCACGTACGGGGGAGCTTTTCCAAATGACAAATCAAAGGTTTGTCTCACAAATAGCCTGGTACATTGCACAAGCAGAGGGGGGAGGGGGTGTCAGTGTTCGATGTGTATGCTACCCCTCAATCAACTTTTCCAGTCTCCCTTCCTTAGCGGGTTGTTGCGTATTGATCAACTTAATATCTTTTAAAGATTGATCAGTGATGCCCAACCTGCTTTGCGCAACCTCTTTGAGCATCGAAATAGGTTTAATGTCCCCCCTGTCCTGCCCAATGTCGTCCCCACGCAATCCCCCTTTCTTTGAGATGTGAATATATTTCCCCAAAAAACTAAATGTCCCCAAAAAACTAAATGTCCCCAAAAAACTAAATGTCCCCAAAAAACTAAATGTCCCCAAAAAACTAAATGTCCCCAAAAAACTAAATGTCCCCAAAAATTTTCAAATAGCCCCCTTCCCCTTTTTTTTGTGTGTGGGGAAATAGCCTAACATTGGGAACAACTGAAATAGAAGTTTTTAAAGCTTGACCAGTCGTGCGCATATCAATGCATTGTGTTAATATGGTCCGCAGAGGATGTCACTATTCAAGAATACCTAATCAACATTACAGTGTCATTGAGACCAATAGAAAGATCTAGCGCACCACGTTCATCGATTGCAATATTAGGTAGGATCTGACTGACAGAAACAGAACAAGCCGTTGGCTTCGGCCAGTGCGTTCGCACGTGTTACAGAACAACGGTAAATAATAGTAGACAAAACACGCAGCAAGTCACTTTTACACCTGACTCAACACCAGTGACTTGAACCCTTTTGATCTTAGGCCAGGAAGGGCTCTCACAGTTCATAAAGGGGGGGGGGGGGGGGACTATCAGGAAAGGATGAACTTCGGTTCATGAACAACGTAATCAAATTCTGACAAATAATGGCAATACCCCCAGTGTCTTCTACACACAAATAACAATAAACTTTCATTGGTTATTTACTTATTTCTATTTTAAACGGACACTTTTAGATATAATTTTGCTGTTGTAACGACTAAGACATCTTAAAAATAAAATATGTTTCACGGACGACGGTGTGAAACTGTGACATAAGGGCATGTGTCAGTTGGGATTTTATCAGAAGAACTCCGATGTACTAATTCTTGTTGAACTGTCTCATATTTCTCCTATAAGGCGTGTAATTATTTCAGTGCAAGGAAATGTTTGATAAAAATCTATGGAGAATGCCCTGGAAATATGCACCTCCAAACTTGACAAATCCAACATTAGATTCACCAATATGACCCGTCGCAACTGAATATTTGACAGATCCAACACTGGATATACGACCCGCAGCAACTCCAAACTTGACAAATCCATCATTGGATATACCAATATGATCCGCAGCAACTCCAAACTTGGCAAATCCAACATTGGATATACCAATATGTTTCCGCCTATTCAGGTCCCTGACAAAAATAGGCCGTCCCTTGACGTCACTATATCGGACTGAATTTTGTTATAAGAAATATGTTTTGAAAGTCTGAACAATCAGCTCCAGCTCCTTGGCAGTTTGTGTCCGTGAGGTTATCCTTTGGGTTCTTCCACCGATTGTAGTTGGTTTCTTGCCTCGATAATATACACATCTCTGTTGTATCAACACTCACTGCGTGCCCGTGTTGTTGTTAACGTGCCACTTACACATGCTAATCTTACGGTCACATAGTGTACAGTAACATCTTTTTCCAGGAAGAAGAAATACATCGCCCGCATACGTAGACGGACAAGGAGAAAGAGAAAGCTGGGGAAAAGACGAAGTTTGTTATCGCTATTAACTGGTTACCTGGAAAATAAGGTTTACACCTTGGTTTACACCTTGGTTTACACCTTGGCATACACTTGGGCATACACTTGGGCATACACCTTGGCTTACACCTTGGCATACACCTTGGTTTACACCTTGGCATACACTGGTTTACACTTTGGTTTACACCTTGGCATACACCTTGGCATACACCTTGGCTTACACCTTGGTTTACACTTTGGCTTACACCTTGGTTTACACCTTGGCATACACCTTCATGGCATACACCTTGGCTTACACCTTGGCATACACCTTGGCATACACTTTGGCTTACACCTTGGTTTACACCTTGGCATACACCTTGGCATACACTTTGGCTTACACCTTGGTTTACACCTTGGCATACACCTTGGTTTACACCTTGGCATACACCTTGGCATACACCTTGGTTTACACCTTGGCTTACACCTTGGCATAACCTTGGTTTACACCTTGGTTTGCAACTTGGTTTACACCTTGGTTCACACCTTGGCATACACCTTGGCATACACCTTGGTTTACACATTGGCATACACCTTGGGTTACACCTTGATTTACACCTTATATATAGTTTACACCTTGGTTTACACCTTAGCATACACCTTGGCTTACACCTTGGTTTACACCTTAGTTTACACCTTGGAATACACCTTGATATGATCAGCTCTTAGAACGCTCATTCAATCATATCTTTAAATATGCAAATACGTGTGCGTTCGAGCGTGTGTATTTGAGCTGGCGACTTTTCCCATGGATTAGTTATCTACGTCTTTCAGTGTGCGTGTTCCATCATGTGATTGATCAATGAGAAACACTCATAAAAAGGACAACAATGCACCTGAAGTCCTCTTCAGTTGTCTGGTAACAATAGCTGAAATGGTGTGTACATGTATAGCCCAAGGAGTTTCTATATGAAAGTAGCTTCGGGTTGTTCAGGTTTATTTGATCAAAGGACAGGCACATAACGTGCAGCTGTTGGAAATAATAACAGGACTAAGTTAATGTATTACAGGGGTGAAGCTCGACGTGGTTTCGCAACTATTACACCTAGTAGTGGCGCTGAAAGTGCATTAGACGCGCTCATTAGAGATGCGGTGTTTATCTGTTTCTATAAGCAATCTGAGCAGGACATAAAGAGTGTTTGCGTGTGCGCGCTAATTAGGTCATCCCATTAACACACGCGCGCGCAAACACACACACAAACACACGCGGATTTACAACAACAAAAAATAGAAGCGTCCTTTCAGTTGCATTTTGGAGCAAAGACCTGCGACACATTATTATATTACACCATGAAACTGGCTGGTGAAACGTACGACCTGATTGCGTCTATTACACTCAGATGATATGTATTGCACTTCCCGGTCTGTTAGAGCTTACACCAGCAAGGCAGCATCGTGCGCGGTGTGACGACCCAGGGTGAATGGGTTGGTTGGTTTTTGTTTTTTTAGTGTTTGAAAAATAACGTAACTATGGAAATCGTGTTGCGGCAAAATTGTCCTCTAATAAAAAAAAAAAAATTCAGTTAATTCGAATCTTTTCAAACTCCTCTGAAAATGAAACTGTACAAACAGTACCGTGTAATCGCAACAAATTGTCCAACAAACGAATTGCATCTTGTCTTACTATTACAGTGCCGTTTGCTAATATACGCTAGTTTATGTTATAAAAACCTGAGTCTGGATACATACAATCTCTATAGTAATCGCTTTCTGGAAAAATGACGTAACAATAATAATAATACATCCAAAAATAAATCTTGGTGCCACACTGGCGTTACGGTTAAAACTTCTACACTCCACAGGAGCTGATGATGATTGCCATAGTTTCATCTTAAAACTTCTAATACCAGCAGCCGTCACTAGTGCCGCCAACTGCGAAGATTTCACCTTAACTCGAGACCACCATGAAAGATGTGTCCCGGAGTCGCGCACGGCCACCTGCAGCAATGTATCGGCGGTGTTCCTCAAAAACTTCTCTATGTGTTGGGATGAAAAGCTCTTCGCACGTGAATAAATTTCAAGAGGAGTTCGTAACGTTCAAGCAATCATATATTTAAAGTAAAAGAAATTAGTCAAATAAAGTATGGGAAAACCGGGAAATGAAACGCGACAAAACAAAGAGCGTTTCGACAGGAAGCCTGCGTTAGCGAAAAAACAGAATTATTATACTTTAAATTGCGATTAGCTGAAAAGTAGTACCCGAGAGGGCAGCAAAGGAATTGTGCAACACCTGACAAATATAATCTACCACAGAAGATATTATGATGCAAAATTCGTTTGCTGCCCTGATTGCAGTCTTTCCCCCTTGTTACCATTTTATATTTAAGTAAAACGTACTTGTTAAAGAGTTAAAGAAAGGGGCAGTTCCAACGCAAAAACAGAAACGACTTTTGTTACCAAAGAAAGGGGCAGCTCCCAACGCAAAAACAGAAACTATTTATGTACTAAAGAAAGGGACAGCTCCAACGCAAAAACAGAAACTATTTATGTACCAAAGAAAAGGACAGCTCCAGACGCTAAAATACTAATAGCAACGATGTTTTCCCCAAGGCTACATAAGATATATATTAATTAAGATTTATTAGAAGTAGAGAAAGTGAGTTTGAGTAAAAGATTACAAAGCTCTTGTGACAATCAAAGATAAGAATTTAAGATCTAGCTACATTTTGCATAGTAATGTTTTCTGTGGTAGATTATATTTGTCAGGTGTTGCCATCTAGCTTTAGCGTACTTACAGTACACGCAAACCGATGAAAGTTATCGCCGACCTTCAACTACGCGTGTCTATGTTAGCCTGAAATATGACAAAATTACGCTCCTATATGGCGGTCTCCCATCGGGTCAAGGCTGCCTAAGAATAAATGTCTCTAATACAGTTTATACAAAATGGCGGTGCCGGTCGGTTTGCTTGAATATTTAATGTAAGTGTAACCAGGGCCGTGTCAGCGGTTGCAGGGGAGATGGGGATTCTCACCCCGGGAGCCGTCATCAGGGGGGCGCCAAAACTGTCTTTGGATAGGACCTTAATAATGAAATTAAGTGATACAATCCCAAGTGCTGCACAAAGACAAGGCGCGCCAAAACCGTATTTTTTCGTGGTCCGCCTCTAAGGAACTATTTTCTTTATAAAGAGGGGCGCCGTTTTCAAGCTTCGCACCCCCCCCCCCTGCGCCGCTTTTTCCTCGGCACAACCCTTAGTGTAGGAACAGATAAATCTATGTTATTAGAGCCATCAAATCAGGCCTGTCTAATTAGAGGCTTGGTTATCTCATCTGTTTTACTTACATACGGGTCATCAGGTGAAGACAGGGGTCGCCTGGAGATATCGGAACCATCAACATGGAGTTTGTTCAGGGCTTGCTCTGCAATTAAGAGAAGAGAAATGCATTAGCGGGTTGGCAGGTGGTCTTTAAGATGGCAACAGCGCGTCATGACCGAGTTGTGTACACCACTAGAACACCACCACAGCTCTAGAAGGGTAGTGTACACCACTAGAGCACCACCACACCTCTAGAAGAGTTGTGTACACAACTAAAACACCACCACACATCTAGAAGAGTTGTGTACACCACCAGAACACCACCACACATCTAGAAGAGTAGTGTACACCACTAGAACACCACCAAACATCTAGAAGAGAAGTGTACACAACTATAACACGACACCTCTAGAAGTGTTGGGTCACATCTATAACATCGCAACACCTCTAGAAGAGTTGAGTACACAACTAACACACACCACATCTCTAGAGAAGGTGAGGAACGATTTCTTCCTAGACGATGTTCTAAAATTACGTCCTATATGATTTTGTGAGATTTCTACCTACATGACATTTGGCCAATTGACATCATGATACAACATGATGCCCCTCTCCCCCCACCCCCCCACAAAAACAAAAAAACAACTCCTGAATATATTTTTACATGTAATTAATTTATTATTTTGTTAAAACTAAATTTTAAACCCATTTATCCCCATTAATTTCAAACTTAATGTTTTTCTTCTTGGAACACCCTTTGACCTAACACGGATTCTCAATCATTTACCGCAACATGCATATCTTTTTTACAAAATCGGATGGATTTGTGTATGTATGAATCTGGCTTCAACCTGAACAACGTTAGTTAAAACAAGTTGAGAACTGCTGCTGTAGAGAAGATCAGAAATCTGTAAACTCATGTATGGTTGATAGTCCAAATATTACCGTGCCCCCCCCCACCCCTAAACAGTTTGCTCTGCTTTGCCGATTAAACGTTAAGTAAAATATATGCAGGTCGAAAGGTTACACGAAAAAGTGAAAGATTGAGAACCATTGAACTTAGAGACACTTGTGTCGTTATGAATGAGTTTCATGTCGTTTCCTTTCAACCATTTTGTTTTAAACTTCTGTTAGCGCGGCGGTTCTCAATCTGTGGGTCGCGACCCCTTTGGTAGGTCGAACGACCCTTAAACATGGGTCGCCTAAGACCATCGGAAAACACATATTTAAGAAGTAGCAACGGAAATAGTTTTATAGTTGGGGGTCAGCACAACAAGATAAACTGTATTAAAGTGTCGCGGCATTAGGAAGATTGAGAACCGCTGCGTTAGCGGTTGTTTCAAGTACCGGTAGTTTTAACAGCAGGATCTTTGCTTAGGAGGTCTGGTCCTGTGTTGAGGCCAACAACCCAATTTACAATGGGAATAGAATGAGCGTGATCAACAACATATAAATGAATCTTTTTCAAGAGTCCTGTTGTGTGATCCTACATTTCGTTATGGGTGTATGTGTCTGTAGGTCTGATGATGGTTTACTTTAACCCCCCCCCCCCCACTCCCGGTCTACTATAATGTCAAACTGACTTAATGTGTCGTGAGATTATGGATGACTTAAAAAGTGCGTCACCGACATTGGGAAGCACTGAATGGGAGAACAGTTTGGGAAGCACTGAATCGGAGAGAAAATGTCATGAGCGGCTGCTGTAAATTAACGCCTTCCTTATAGCCACCAATCAGTGGAGTAGGAAGGGGTACGGGGGGGGGGGGGATGCTCCGCCCCGGGCGGTACTTTTCTTTATAAGTAAAGGTGGCATTTTAGGCCCACTATAGTTTTTTTCATGGCAGGGAACGGTTATTATACATTATAAGAACTAAAAATAATTAGAACATGCTATGAAACTTTGATATATTAAGAACCACTGCGCTGCCATTTCACAATATATAGATTAGTTTTCTCTGCCAAGAATGTTTAATATTATCGTCCGTGACATCGCTGAATATTTGCTTTCCATTTTTTTCCCATTTAAATTTCCGCGGACCACCCATTTCCCTGCACCCCCACCTCCCATATTTAACGTGGTGACCGAGAGATTTAAAAAATCCTAACCAACACACTTAGGAGAGTGCTGTAATAGATCAGTGTCGACGTCTCATTTCCATGATCCAATTTGTCGGCGCACGTGCACAGGGATGTGCATCGAATAACTGGCTTTGATAGTGATACAGTGGTGGCCAGGGGGAGTGGGAGCATACAGTGGTGGCGTGCGAGAGTGGGAGTATACAGTGGTGGCGTGGGGGGAGTGGAAGTATACAGTGGTGGCGTGGGGGAGTGGAAGTATACAGTGGTGGCCAGGGGGAGTGGAAGCATACAGTGGTGGTCTGGGGGAGTGGAAGCATACAGTGGTGGTCTGGGGGAGTGGAAGCATACAGTGGTGGTCTGGGGGAGTGGGAGCATATAGTGGTGGTCTGGGGGAGTGGAAGCATACAGTGGTGGTCTGGGGGAGTGGAAGCATACAGTGGTGATCTGGGGGAGTGGAAGCATACAGTGGTGGTCTGGGGGAGTGGAAGCATACAGTGGTGGTCTGGGGGAGTGGAAGCATACAGTGGTGGTCTGGGGGAGTGGAAGCATACAGTGGTGGTCTCGGGGATTGGGAGCATACAGTGGTGATCTCGGGGATTGGGGGCATACAGTGTTGGCCTCGGGGATTGGGAGCATACAGTGGTGGTCTGGAGGAGTGGAAGCATACAGTGGTGGTCTGGAGGAGTGGAAGCATACAGTGGTGGTCTGGGGGAGTGGAAGCATACAGTGGTGGTCTGGGGGAGTGGAAGCATACAGTGGTGGTCTGGGGGAGTGGAAGCATACAGTTGTGGTCTGGGGGAGTGGAAGCATACAGTGGTGGCCTCGGGGATTGGGAGCATACAGTGGTGGCCTCGGGGAGTAGGGGCGGGGGCATATAGTAGTGGCTTCGGGGAGTTGTCATGACTATAGTGATGGCATGTGGAGTAGGGACTGGGGAGGGATCATAAAGTGGTGGCCTATTTTGTTCCTAACTTTTTCATCTTACAAACACATGCCTTAATTTATAAACATGACAGTTTGACACAGTATTGTCACTTGTCATAGGGTCTTAAATTACGATAGGGGCTCTAGAATGACGTAATCCAAAACAGGACAATGGGAGGAGTCGGAAGTTGAGGTTAGTGATATTAAACATTGCATGGGGCGAGCCCTAAACAAGCACCTTTGGTAATAATCATTGTGACGTCATTCGCCCGAATAGTTATATCCGGCGGACACTTTTTGTTTTCAAAGGCCGGTTCTTATGGGTTCTTATGGGTTCCGGTGAGGATACAAAAAATTGTTTGACAGAGCTTACGCTCCGAACGTCATCTGGTATTACAAAAATTATTGATTGGCGCCAAGATCCTTTAACTCCAGCCGTCGTCCGAGCTGGACAAATATGGATTTCCCAATATGTCAATATGATAGAATTCTTGATTTGTTTAACGAATCAATATCATACAACTTGTCAGTTGGTCAATTAATCATGGGTTCTAATTGCAAAGTGGCACGAGTTAGCGACTGGGTTGGTTGGCGAAAGTCGACGCGTTTTGGTACTTGCAGGTTTGTGTGTGTGTGTGTGTGTTAAACTTGGTGTTTTGGGTAGCTCTTGGCGAATGACCTCCATTTTGATGTAAACAGGGACAAGCGCGGGAATTGTTTTATCCCACAGGCACCACGATGCCCGGCCAGGAAGCCATTTAGAGATGCAAGGTCAGGGACGACGATGTAGAAATTAGAGCAACGGTGATCAGCCAGTGAGCCATTTAGAGATGTTTCGTCACGGACGTAGATGTAGAAATTAGAGCAACGGTGATCAGCCAGTGAGCCATTTAGAGATTTTCGTCACGGACGTAGATGTAGAAATTAGAGCAACGGTGATCAGCCAGTGAGCCATTTAGAGATGCAAGGTCAGGGTCGTAGATGTAGAAATTAGAACAACGGTGATCAGCCAGTGAGCCATTTAGAGATGCTACGTCAGGGTCATAGATGTAGAAATTAGAGCAACGGTGATCAGCCAGTGAGCCATTTAGAGATGTTGCGTCAGGGACGTAGATGAAGAAATCGGAGTCACGGTAAAAGAAACCAGACAAACAAAAACAAATAAAACACTTAGTTGAAAGAATAAGAATAATCAGGTAGTGTCGTCATATTCGTTATTATTTGTTTCTTTCCCCGCAATAGAAAACTTCCCTTACGCGGGAACATGCGCTTGAAGTTGTGTGTGTGACGCTGCACCATTACTCCAATAACCACAAAAAAACCATAGAGAGAAAGAATGCGATGTTTCAGACACGGCGACTTGCGGATGATAAGCAATTAATATTTTACTACTACAAAGGAGTTGAAATTACATCATAGTAATACGTTGCTAAAAACTTAATAAGCATACGGAGGAATCTGATGACGTTTGGCTAATACTTTTATATAGAATGTTGATCTATTAGGATTCCTAAATTTTCCTTCCTGACATCCAAAGTAGTGATGGGACGATTAATCGAATCGTATCGGAATAATCGGAATATCGGGATTTTTCCAAAGCATCGGGAATCGGTATCGGAGCTGAATAATTCAGACCCGATTCCGATACCAAAACGATTCTTAACTGAATGAAGTTTTTCTCATTAAAATGGAATTATTTATATTATTTTGAACTCAATACTACATCTTTGTATTATTAAAATGGAATTATTGATAGATGTGTTTATATAAAACCTTTCCAATACATTGATATCTAGCATATTGTAAAGCTTCAATAGCAAGTTAATAAACTTTTCTAATCAATTCTCAACTTTTATATTAATTAAATATGTTAATATCTGGGCACAGTAATACATATATGTAATAATGGCCAGGAATCAGAATCGGAATCGTATCGGGAATCGTAATAATTGGGTAGAATCGGAATCGTATCGGAATCGTTAAAAATGTTGGTATCGTCCCATCACTAATCCAAAGACCATTAAACGGATCCATAAGTGTCTAGGATTGAGAACTCTGATTCTATACGCTCTATAACGACACCGTCAGCACCAGACAGCTAGCAACAGATGTGCCGGCGTTCGCGTGCTTGTCTAATCGTGCGTGGCCAATGAGCAGCCGGCTGATGAAAATGTTTGGAATGCTAGGACCACACAGCCTAGGGTTTGACTGACTTACGTTTTGTATTTGTAGTACCGGGTACCAGCCCTGTAAGAGAATTCCGCGACAAGCGGGATATTTGGAGTCGCTGCTTGCAATACTTTAGCAGCGGAGTCGTCAAAATGTAGACGATTCCATTTCAACCTCCCAGCAAATTACTCAAAGACGTTGGTTCACTTCGTAAAAGCACGAATTAGATGTGGTATCAGATAGCCCAGGACCAGGACGGAGCTTTGAGCGCTTTGCTTAATTTCGTAGTTAACACATTTGTTTCTCGACTTCTTAGTTTAAAGTAAAATAAAGATGAAAACACGGTGAGTGTACAATGACCTCAGGACTAAGCTGATACTAAATCGTCTAAAGACTACACTGACACTAAATCGCCTAAGTACTACGCTGACCCTAAATCGCCTGAGGACTACGTGGATACTAAATCGTCTGAAGACTACGCTGATACTAAATCGCCTAAAGACTACGCTGAAACTAAATCGCCTAAGGACTACGCTGACACTAAATCGCCTAAAGACTACGCTGATACTAAATCGTCTAAAGACTACGCTGACATTAAATCGCCTAAGGCCTACGCTCACACTAAATCGCATAGAATATTTTTGAATAGCCTCGTGTTATTCGCTAAATTAGATGGGGAAAAAACAGTGCGATATTGTAATATCAAACTGACCTGTCAGGGTGCCTCCGTCTGACCTAACCTGACATTCAAAAGCCAGATGGAGAGTCACGACCGCAGGGGTTCAAGTTGCGTGTACTAATTGTCTGCTTGTCGTGGGAAGCTGGTCCGGGACAATCCTTGAGCTCAACAGATCTTGAACTTCATTTTATCTGGTCGGGACTATCCTTCAGCTCAACAGATCTTTAACTTCATTTTATCTGTTCGGGACTATCCTTCAGCTCAACAGATCTTTAACTTCATTTTATCGACTTCCCTGCAGTTAGTTTATTTTGAAATATGCCTCTATATTTTACGAGCTGAAATTCAGCACAACCCGGTTTACGTTTCAGAACAGCTGTTTTAGCCCAGGATTGAACTCCGAACTTGCCCCATTTCCCCTTTATACTCTGTTGAGCTTTTTCAAATGACCGTTCAAAATTCCTATGATGTATTATAGTAGATAGAGCGATTCGCTTAACATTTTGATAGTGAATACTAAGATTCATCGTGCCTGTATCAGATTTGAACAATTGATTCATCAACTCCCCCTGCTATTAGCTTATGATTTCTTGCAATTATTTCGTTGTCAAGATTCACGATATTTGCCGACCTGCGGGGCATAATGTCTGACATTATTCCACGGCCACGTTGACATTCAACCATTCGAACTAGGATTACGTGACTGGTCTGTGCACAAGTTGTGACGAGGCGGAGCACATTGTGCAGCCTGACAGTGACAGCGAAGGGCCATATCGTCAATGGGCCATTTCACCTATGGCTGTTTCACCATTTCACCTATGGCTGTTTCGCCGACGATGATCAAGAAATTAATTAAAGCAACCAGTGGTAATTAAAATACACAGGTGATGATCAAAATGATGAAGTTTCAAGAACATCTATCTATGTAAACCTCAAAGTGTGTGGGTTTTCGTTTGCAAGGGATGTTCTTTGTTAGTCTCACATATATTGATGATATGGACAAAACATTTTATTTTTTAAAATTGATATTTTTAGCACTTTTAAACGATTGCTTGCCCCACAGCCCCCCCCCCTAAAAAGCCCTCCTCATACAAAAGCCACACTCTCATAAAAGCCCTCCTCCGACAAAAGCCCCTGGACACAAGCACTATAAACAAAAGCCCCTGGACACAAGCACTATAGGAAAAAGCCCCCGGACACAAGCACTATAGGCAAAAGCCCCCGGACACAAGCACTATAGGCAAAAGCCCCCGGACACAAGCACTATAGGCAAAAGCCCCCGGACACAAGCACTATAGGCAAAAGCCCCCGGACACAAGCACTATAGGCAAAAGCCCAATATTTTGACTGGTATTGGTTTTGGTTGAATTTTGAAATGAGACATTTATTAATGATTTATGGGGTTTTTAAACAAAATGTTTTTTTTATTTTTAAATTATAGCAGAAACGTAAAGTGAAGACTCTCGAATCTACAAGTCGGACAATGATAAAAAAAATAGTACCGCCCACATTCACTATATTTGGTACAGTCATCGATGTAAACATGCGATCACGACTGTAACATGCTTTCTATCACACAGAGCCCTGCCGGTTTTATGGGGCCCCTCTAGCATAGGAGAGATTACATAAATCTACTTAAGCTCAATACATTTCGGCTCTTGAAACCTGTTTTAAGTAAGTACCTCCAGATTAACATTATCACATTCTACATGTCAATAATGATTATATTTTTGTCAAGGAAACGGTTGGCGGTGAAATTGCCACGGCGAATGGTCCCATCACCACTATTTCTTATATCATATCCGTCAATTACTCAGGCCATAAACATCTATTTCTCACGTCATATCCATCAACTCCTCACGTCATTTCAATATAGCTCTGTCGTCATATCAATCTATTTCTTAAATCAGATAAATCTATTTCTCACAACATATCAATAGATTTATCACGTCATATCCCTGCATCTCTCATTTCATATCCAACCACCCCCTAACGTCATATCCATCCATTTCTTACGTCATACCCATCATTCATCATTGTCTTCAAATACAATTTCTATATACAGTTTTTTTTTCATTTACCCCATCCTAATTCTACGATTTACAGCTTCTTCATTTACCCTAATTCTACATCACACTTCTCCACTCGATTCCCCACTTCTGTCGTACAATTGAGGACGTTGCCATAACTAAATGAGGGAAAAGATTGAGAAGAGAGAGGGTTCTCAAACTTTATTAACTTTTTAGCACTTATATAATCTGGTTAAAAATAATGTACCGCCTTTGTACATTGTGTGTCGATTGAAATGTTACATTAGGAAATGGCATCAGCGGGCCGTCGAGTTATTGCTCCTAATGCCCTCCCCAAAGCACCCCCTCCCCAAGCCCAAGTATCGGGCCGCGAAGCGGCACGTTGGAAATGTCCCTTTGCCAGGACGGCGCCCACCAGAGTCCGCTCGCTCGGGATTTCTGCTGGAGGCCGCCCCAACCCAAGGACACCCGGTCGGTCCGACAATGCGCATACATACAGTGGAAACGATCGACTTTCATAGGATTTGGGATGGTAAATTTACGTTCTAATATCTTCCCCCACCCATCCCGGGGAAATGTCGGACGCCCTATAAGAGGGGTTCTACAGTGGGTTTCCACATCGCACCTAGTTTGCGAAGTAGTTGGGACGAAACGGTATATGTGTTTGAATTACATTTCTGTGCACCATCTGCAACAATATAATGTACCAAAGTTGAGGATTCGCTGAGATTGAGACACAGTTATCTAATCCCTGTGACTGTGATTGAGACACAGTTATCTAATCCTTGTGACTGTGATTGAGACACAGTTATCTAATCCCTGTGACTGTGATTGAGACACAAAGAATCGCTGCGAATGAGCTACAGTTAGAGAATCGCTGACATTGAGCATAGACTTTGTTACATCTTGCTGCGGGCCGTAAAAAATAGGAAAACTTATTTGTGGACCGCTTAACCGGAATGAACAAAACCTAATGGACTTAATAGCGCCACCCGTCTGGGCTCGGGCAATTATATGATGTCGTCCGACCCATTCCCGCCCCCCCCCCCCTTAATCCCTCAAGGGGTGGTATATTGGCAACCATGACTAAGTAGATAATGATATAATGAAGATAGCGGATACGTCAGCCTACAGATGACTGTTATTTCGAGCACACGCAGAACCACAAGTCATGACGGGGAGAGCAACGCCAAACAATAGAATAGGGAAAATACTCATTTGACAAAAAAAAGTAGATGGACTTTCCATGCCTTTTATGATCTATTTCTCCGTACCTTTCAATAATAAAGACGGTTAGAATAAGAGTCACGTGACCTAATCCACGGCGGATTTAAGCAGTGGAACTTCCCGGGAACGTCGTCCATTTTTTTAAAGACTTTCTTTCTACTCGCATTTCCACTTTGCGGTGGGTATTTTCTTTGTTGTTGACACACGTGACGCTCTCGTTCAGTTGATCGTCTGTCTCGTGCTGACCAATCAGGTCGCATCTGAGTTGATGACGCGGGGCTAAAGCTCCAGTATGCTGAGTCGAGGGAGGGGAGTTGGGTGTGATGAGTGATGGAGAAATAAAAGGTGGTGGGGAAAAAACTAACAACCCCTACCCCTTCGCTTATAATAACAACCATCGATCCTAACTGTAGAATTCTGGGGATGGGGGCAGGGCATTTCGGCAATTAGACTGATCAACGGAAGGCCAGTGGTCGTTAAATTCTTTGCTTAAGTTTTATGCCTGGTTAAAGAGTCAAGTCACTATTTCCGGGATTTTGTAAGAGTTCGTTGCAAAAAAAATATTTTTGTGCATAATTTGCATATTAAAAATGTTCAAAATAAAAAGATTTTTTTTAAAAATAATTTCTTTCGAAAACGAATATTTAAATTTAAACGCACTAAAAATTTAAATAATATTCTCTTTAAATTCTTAACGCAAATAGAGTCTGTGCAGCAAACTTCTACATTTAATTGGAAACCGTTGGCTTCACAAGAGCGCCTTACTAACTTCCTGCACATACTTTATTTGCATAATGAATTTTTTGAAATTTTATTTTTGATAAAGCTGATTCGGTTTCTCTTATTGTGGCTCCAACTGCAACACGTACGCCCCTGAACGAGTGCCGCTAAACGGCTCGCTGGTCACCGTGGTGCCTATACTGTATAATTTCACAATCCTCAGGCACGAACCTGTTGTTATCAAAATGGAGCTCACAATAGCAATTACCCAAAACATCAAGTCTGACACAATCAAACAATATAAAACTATTTATGTTATTTTCATTTAACTTTTTAATTGCGTTTAAGTTTAAATTTGTTTTCGGGATTTTATTGATTTTATTTGGGTTTTTTTTTTTATTATTCGCAAAGGGTTTTCTATCGGAAAGCCGGCTGAAACAGTAACAAATAATAATAATGATTTTGTGGAAAGTGCTCAATTATGATCGATGTCTAAACATTTAAATAATATACTCCAATTTATGCATCTCCTTTAGAGTGGATTTTCAAGGGGGTTTTCCCTGATTTTTTTGATTTTTTGTTTGTTGTTTTCTTTTTGGGGTTGGGGGTGTGAATTCTAAACAAGATACATTGAATTGATTAATGACTTGATGTTAGCACGAAAACTCTAACGCGAATTTGTAAGCTTGTTAAAAAAAAATTAATTAGTGGAACAAGCCATGTTTACTGTTTAGGCCCTAACACATAGTTTAAAACATAATATATATATTATATATCGAGATATATTAACGAATTACAATTTCAATCAACACTTTATTTTATGTGTTGTAAGTTTGAATTCAATTGAATGATATTACCGTGTACACTCGACAGTTTCATTTACGCGTGTATTCTTTGACCCCTTTAAAAGGCTGATAACGGTAATTAAATGCATCAGGGTCACGGGTCACGTTGCTTCTTTAAAAAAAAAAGTGTGGGGGGGGGGGGGGGGGCGACTCTAAAAGGTTTGTTGTGAGCATGTACTTGAGAAGAAGTTGAATCTACAATTCCTCGTCCATTGGTGGTGACTTATTTCAACAGTAAATGAGACCATTGCATTTATTAACGGAGACGTCAGTATACAAGTTGAGGATTATTAATTAACATTTGAGGCACCCTTTCGGGGAGTCGTTTGTTACAGGGCGTATTTATATGTGCAAATAAAAACGTAACACAAAGGATGTAAATCATTTAAAATGAAACTATAAAAAGAAACGCCCACAAAAGTATCTCTAATAATAATAATAAGGTTGAACAAATGGTAAATAACATGGGGAAGAGAAGGGTGTAGGGTAGGAATTACTTGGGAGCGGGAAAGGTCGAGGTTAGGGTGAAGAGAGGAGGGCAGACGGCGTGGTGTTGTTGAGGAAGCTGAGCGCGTGATTGATGTCGCTCTGCCCAATGTCATTTTAGGAACAAATTGTTTACAAACGTCCATCAAGCAATGGCAGGAGATAAAAGCAATCGATCGTCCCTATTAGTGCACGACGGGATAATGTTGTGGCCAGCACGGGTCGACGGCAGCACGTCATCTGATGCTATAACGCTGTTGGGGAATGACCTTATAGTGGCCAGCACTTCATCTGCTGCTGATATTAAAATCGCTGTTTGACATCACCACACTGCCGTCACCACTGGTCGACGGCGGCACTTAATCTGACTCTAACATCGCTGTGTAACATGACCATATTGTCAACAGCACAGGTCGACGGCAGCACTTAATATGATGCTATCATCGCTGTGTGACATGACCATATTGTCACCAGCAGAGGTCGATGGTGGCACTTAATCTGATGCAATCATCGCTTCCAGCCCAGAAAACATAACAATAGTATACAAACAGGATGAGACTGGTGAGATGACATCAACTCGGTGGTCCGTTTGGTAACTGGGATAGCATTAACTATGATAAACTCGGCTGGTCTATTCAGTTACTGGGATATCATCCACTCTGTGGTCTATTCGGTATACTATAACTAAGGTAAAACTGGTCGTCCTTGGACACACTAAGGAGGGTGTATACATGGCTGTGAGGGACCTAACGGCTTCATTTTACGGCAACCGCCTGGGTCACTCTGGTCTTAACAACGATTCCATGGGCGTTGTACTGCAACATCAGCACAAACTAACAACAGCGATTCCATGGGCGTTGTACTGCAACATCACCACAAACTAACAACAGCGATTCCATGGGCGTTGTACTGCAACATCACCACAAACTAACAACAACGATTCCATGGGCGTTGTACTGCAACATTACCAAAAACTAACAACAACGATTCCATGGGCGTTGTACTGCAACATCACCACAAACTAACAACAGCGATTCCATGGGCGTTGTACTGCAACATCACCACAAACTAATAACAACGATTCCATGGGCGTTGTACTGCAACATTACCAAAAACTAACAACAACGATTCCATGGGCGTTGTACTGCAACATTACCAAAAACTAACAACAACGATTCCATGGGCGTTGTAC
The DNA here is from genome assembly GCA_964017045.1 of Omphiscola glabra. NCBI lineage: Eukaryota > Metazoa > Mollusca > Gastropoda > Lymnaeidae > Omphiscola > Omphiscola glabra. The sequence continues at coordinate 16,214,571 of OZ024808.1, read as the reverse complement.
TGCCACATGACCACACACTAACAACAGCGATTCCATGGGCGTTGTACTTGTACTGCAACATTACCAAAAACTAACAACAACGATTCCATGGGCGTTGTACTGCCACATGGCCACAAACTAACAACAGCGATTCCATGGGCGTTGTACTGCAACATCACCAAAAACTAACAACAGCGATTCCATGGGCGTTGTACTGCAACATTACCACAAACTAACAACAACGATTCCATGGGCGTTGTACTGCAACATTACCACAAACTAACAACAACGATTCCATGGGCGTTGTACTGCAACATCACCACACACTAACAATAACGATTCCATGGGCGTTGTACTGCAACATTACCACAAACTAACAACAACGATTCCACGGGCGTTGTACTGCAACATCACCACACACTAACAACAACGATTCCATGGGCGTTGTACTGCAACATCACCACAAACTAACAACGATTCCACGGGCTTTGTACTGCGACATCAACACAAACTAACAACAACGATTCCACGGGCGTTGTACTGCGACATCCAGAAAGTACACACTACACATCTCTTTACAGTTTGAAGTTTAAATAAACCTAATGTCTGACGTGTATAGCAATGTTCCTGAACTTTAAAAGAATAGAGTAACAGTAACAGAGCGTATGAGTATGATTAAAAGCGCGGGAATCATAGGTCAGACTCAGAAACAGTTTTTCTTCTTTCAAATGTTGTGGCGGTCTTTTTCAAGTTTTCTGATGTGAAACATACAGTTTCTCGTAATACATATCCACCATTTTTTTTTCACTCAAATCCACCACTGTCTGAATTCTTTAAATGAATATCTCCGACAAGACAGTAGAGCTAACTAATGGACTCATCTGTCTCAATGTCTGGTTCTCATTTACTGTCTTTCTTACAGGAAATACACAATAGGCTTATTAATTATAGAGTCTCTGATGTCAGTCAGCGATTAATATATAATTATTCAATAGCACCATGATATCTTAGCAATGAAAGGTTCAAGTCATCCAAATGAAATGATTATAACGTAATCAGGGCATTGGATGGGATTATAACAGTGCAACACTATCGGGGAGGTGGTGAAATGTTACATATAGGTAGGGTAACCCGGTAATGTAAATGGTTACCGGAAATTTGTTTGAAAGAAATTTTGTCGACGGAAAACTGATCGACGGAAATTTGATCGAACGGAAATTTGGTCGAATCTTTTTTTTCAGTTCACACTTGAAAATTTTCGTCAAATTTCTTTTTGAACGCACTAAACTATACTATCTGGTAAAACAAAATAATGCCTCACATTCTGACATTACGGGCATAATGTTTTCTTTTAACTTCAGGTAAGTGTAAAATGTACCAAGGCCACACTAAACGGCTCACTCTCCCCAACACTGCATTTCAAAAATTGTTAACCGTAGGCACTAACATACCCCACACAAACACATATACTATGATATTATACACATGCATACATAACCCCCCCACCCCACCCACAAGACACCATGATTCAATCCCAGACATGACTCCCACATCCCAACGACGGCGTCACTCTTTTGATTCAATTACAGCCATGTCTCTATTCCCCCATCCCCCCCCCCCCCCCCCCAAACACCACTCATTCCACTGGCAGAAATATTGTGTTGACCTTCATTGCCGTCATTCCACGGAGGGCCTCTCGGCTAACAGTGAAATCCCTGACACAGCTGTGTTAACATAGGCTGACCTGGGTGCTTCAAATGCATGTACAACACAGAATAATTGCGACATGATGCTCAAATCATCATCGTGAATGTTGGGACGGTAATAGAAAGCTAGAAGTGCCGGGATCCAAATTAACCTACATCACAAAGGACAAACATTTCTATCTATGAGTATCTTATCTTTAGCCAAACTGAACTTTCATGACATCATGCCAACCAAAATAAAAAAAATTAATAGTTTATAAAATACACCCTGACAAGAACGGAATATTTATTTTATTTTTTTTTAAAGTATTTAAACAACAATATTGAATTACGGTAAACAAGAGCACAATTAGTACCGTACACAAAAAGCAGCGTTGATTTGCATAACATGATTCTGTGGGACACTGCTGGCTCAAATGAAGCTGAGGATCTGGGTGACAAGGATTCCCATAGCATTGAAAATTCCCCTGTGTAAATGATTGAAAAGTTGAATGCATGCTTCCCGAAATTTCGACACACGAACTAAAGAGGACTGACAGTCGGGGTTCCAAGCTAGGGGCCACAACATTCAAATTAAAATGATGAAAAGATTGAGAATTTAAACCTGTTCTAAAACGTACATCACCTTTAACTTTAAGAGCATTGACTCTATGACACGCACTTTTCTTTCAAATTAACAGACTCTTGTGGTCACCATTAAACTTGTTCTGAGACTGACATTACCGGTACCTTTAAGAGCATTGTCTCTATGACACGCACTTTTCGTTCAAAGCACTTGTAATTGATCACACTCTTGTGTCTTGTGGTCACCATTAAACTTGTTCTGAGACTAACATTACCGGTACCTTTAAGAGCATTGTCTCTATGACACGCACTTTTCGTTCAAATCACTTGTAATTGATCAGACTCTTGTGTCTTGTGGTCACCATTAAACTTGTTCTAAGACTGAGACTGAAATTACCGGTACCTTTTAAGAGCATTGTCTCTATGACACGCACTTTTCGTTCAAAGCACTTGTAATTGATCACACTTGTGGTCACCATTGAAGCTGATTTTTCTCAGCAAAGATATATTGATGAGTTTTGTATATATATACGGTGAAAGATCTTTCTCTTACTGTGCCCCCAAACAATGGAATTCTCTTCCACTACACATCCGCAATATATCAACTATCACAGCCTTCAAAACTGCACTCAAAACACATCTCTTTAAACGCTACTACCCCGACTGATTCCCCACACCTGACCGATAAATGCTGCTGCTGGCCGCAGTCCATGGCTTGTCATGTAAAAGTTCTGGTGTGGATGAGGTGAATATGCATTAGATTTTGTTTTGTCTCTATACATCTGTTCTTTATTACATATATCATATATGTATTTTATGTTACTCAAAGTTACTGTCACGATTATGTCTCTTTTTCTAATATTTTTATGTACAGCGCGGTGAGCCTAGCCCTAGGCTGGGGTACCGCGCTATATAAAACAACAAATAATAATAATAATAATAATATGCATGTGCTAATGACGAAGCCGTGATTCGTAAATCTTTCCATGTCTGGGCATCTCCGTAATTTCAAATAATAAATCAAACGTTAGCTTCTATCTAGCACTAGCGACGTCCAGCAGACCACATGTCTTTGGGGGCCCTGGTTGTGCCACTCAGACCTAAACATGTTAGAACCACTGCGACGGATATAGGTCTCCGGGGATTGCGTTACGGGACCCAGTAATGCAGTCACTATCGAATGGCTCGTTCGTCAGCCTGTCTGGGGAATAGGTTTATAGCAACAACTTAAGTCCGCCGGGCGGTCAGTGGGAGCAATCATGGGAAATCGATCGTCGTTGACCGCGGTCTAATAGCTACGGGAGGCTGGCTTCGTTTTTTTTTTTTTCTTTGTTTGGGGGGGGGGGGGGGGGGGTTTTGCCCTGGGGACTCACCGGACAGAGAAAGTCTATCCCTATATTAGGTCCTGCTAGAGGTGTGACTGAGAATCAAGAAGATGGTACAGGCAGAAGTGAGCAATTTCTGAGTGCATAGAAGATTGACCACAGGACAGGCCACAACGGATCACCATTAACTTTAAAATCGTTCGACTTAAATGTATACCCTTTAAAAAAATGTATGGGTGGTGCTCCCTTCTTCATGGATACCATACACACCCCCAACAATTGCAGTTCGTCGAAAATGTCGTTCCTTTATATAAATAGAAAAAAAAGTTTTGCCTTTGTTCCACCCCTTTTTTTTTCTTATGCTAGTGATTCCTGACGCCAGATTCTAGTCCCCGCTGGTATATCTTCAAGCAACTGTGTCATGTGACAACGCCATCTAAGTTCTCCCGGCAGAAAGTGCGTCCATCTCTTGTACTTTAGTTCCTCCACCGACGTTCCCGGTCTCACAACTTTAGATAACGGCACAGACTTGAAAGACAAACCAGGTGTGATCATGATAGCGGGAGCCACCGCCAGTCCGTGGCTCCGTGTCTAAACAAAGCACAGTATCAGAGCCGGCTATGTTTGACACAAGGTCTCTTATCATGTCGGCTTTTAGCGGTTATGTAATGGAGAGTGTGAGTGTGGAAGTCATTCATTTTAATCGGAAGATGGACTCCTTAACTGCACTTGCATTTAGGGCAAAAGGGTTATGCATGGCCCGGTTGATACATTGGGGGGGAGTAGGGGTGGGAGCTGGTCGCGGATCTGTGGGGGGGGGGGGGATCCAGTAAGATTGGGCAATTGAATGATATAGCAGGTATTAACGTATTGAGATCTGGGAGATGAGATGCCGCGTTGGTTTGAGGCGTGGGGGTGCCGTGTTGGTTTGAGGCGTGGGGGTGCCGTATTCCTGTGAGGCGTGGGGGTGCCGTGTTGGTTTGAGGCGTGGGGGTGCAGTATTGGTGTGAGGCGTGGGGGTGCCGTGTTGGCGTGGGGTTAGAGATTATTTTTGGAGGTGTTTTAGAATTAGATGATGGGGTTATAACAGGTGTGGGAGGAGTTGAGATAAGATATATAAAAAGACCTAATAAAAATATTATTATACTTTACTAACTGATTGAGTTTTTATTACAATTCCCACATTTTAAAGTGGGAATTTTACTGTGTGGATTAATTTCGTTTCAATTTACAGCATATAAAATGTGTGCACTGCATTATGTAAACCATAAAAAAATGTGAGTCATGCAATATATAACATCAAAAAAATGTGCGCAATGCAATGCACATCGAAAAATTTGTGCACTGCAATGTAGATTAAAAAATGTGTGCACGGCAATGTAGATTAAAAAATGTGTGCACGGCAATGTAAAACATGAAAAAATGTGTGCACTGCAGATGTACAGTACTGCCAAGGGAATGCTTGTACATCATTACATAAAAAAAAAAAGGGTCCATTGTTATGTACGTCGCCAATGGCTTCACTGCAGTCTACAGCAATGTTGTTTATCAGATAGTCAGTTTGAGACCCCCTTCTCTAACCCGTGCAAATGTTACGTTACATATAATGAACTGGCAAAACTTTGTTATTGTGAGAAGCCTACAAAAAAAAAAATCACTACTACAAGAAGTGCAGAGAGAAAGCTATTCTGAGAGCTGTATAATAACAGAACTGTGTCACGCTTGATAGATTGGACATTTTAACAAATTCATTTTCTTATGCTGCACTCAAATTTTTATATGAATCCACCGACAACCCACTGCCATTTCTGCTAGGATAACCCACTGCCATTTCTGCTAGGATAACCCACTGCCATTTCTGCTAGGATAACCCACTGCCATTTCTGCTAGGATAACCCACTGCCATTTCTGCTAGGATAACCCACTGCCATTTCTGCTAGGATAACCCACTGCAACTTCTTTGCTAGGATAACCCACTACTGCCACTACCATTTCTGCTAGGATTTGTCCTAAAAGTCTTGCTTTAAGATTAGCAACATATGGATCCTGCCTCAATAGCCTGGAATTAAAATGTCCGTCAAGATACATTACTGTATGTCTGGTAAATATAAAAGCTCCAGACTTTTTCATCTGGAATCGAACTTACAGACCAAAATGCTGGGAAATAACAGACAACGTCTTAGTTCAAGAAACATCTTTTCTGAGTGCTATAATATATATTGCACACCTATTTTCATCCGTTTCTTATTGATGTTAAACAATGTATCTGGCTTATACACCCCAGTCCCATCAGTTGCATGTTGGAGGCTCCCTATTATTTGAGTTAAATGGAAGTATTACAGGAGGAATACCCACACACACAAAAAACAATAGACACATTCAGTTATAAAGTGATGGTCTCAACATGTGACAAACTAAAAGATACCACTTTTAATAATCTTTCATAGACTCTTGTTTGACATAAATCTCGGAATGGTTCATCACTTTCTTTATAAAGAAATACATACCCAAATTTCCCCTTTGATGACAAAAAATATTTATTAGATAATTCAAAGTTATATATAGATATGTATTACAAAAATCCATATGTACATATATATATATATATTATCTAAATGTCCATCTCATTAAAATTTTCCACTATTGATGTCTTTCTTATTGGGCGTAGAGAGTTTGAGAAGGTCTAAAAATACAACTAAATTTGTAAAGTTAAAAAAGAAAATGACACTTTATTTTTTTTATTTACTTCCATGTGGGGCATTGAATAGAAGATGTTGTAAAGTTGATTTCCGGGATCAAATTCTTTTAATTTTGACATTAAAAAAAGCTAATTACATTGAATTTAGAGTAAGTATTTTGAGGATCCAAAAGTTTGGATGCATGAATGCGATAAGATGAGGTCGCAATCTCTCTGTGGTTAATGACAAGAGAAGCAAATCATGCTGAAGCATAGTCGCCAGTTAGGCATTAAAGGCAGAGAAATTCTAGGTAGACTTATTTGAAGAAATGATAGTACAAATTTTCATTACAGAAACTGTACTTGGAATATTAAATATCACATATATGTACATTTTGAATAGTCCAATGCTTGGCATATAGCTTGAAACAAAAGAGTAGTTATATACACCATGCCTAGTTTGTGGATACATAAATAGGGTCTAGGTGGCCGAGCGGTCGAAACTGAGTCTATCCCAAGCGAGTGGATTGGAGTTCAATCCACAGAAAATGCCTACACAAGCAAAAACATCACCCGCACCCCGGGTGGTGGATAGGACTCGTTAACCTTAGATTGCAAATTTAAACCAGGAGATGGAGTCCCATAGGCGGTATGACATTGTCATAATGAAATCCCATAGGCGGTATGACATTGACATAATGAACAACTCCTGCAACATAGAACGCGTATTAAGCTCAGTGAAACACACATCCAGTGCTGATTATCTACTGCATCCTGGACCATTTTTAGTCATCTTGACTAAATATTGCCATTGGATCAAAAAAGGCAAGGAGAAGAGAGTGAGGCTGACAATATGAGCAACTCTCCCTCACTTAAAACATATAAAGCTCACTTCTTATAAATATATTATATACACATAAATAAGTACAAAAAAAGAAATAACTTTAAAAATTTCATGCTCATCAATTGTATTTTAAAAACCTACTTTTTAAAAATTGTTTAAATTGAATTTTTTTAAACACTATTAAAACCATTGTCTTTTGTGCCCTTTATTTCCAAAACCAATTTATAAACTGATTTGAAATAAAATGTGTATATATTAAATTTGGTTTGAAATTAGATGGTGAACGTTTTTTAGTAATTTTCTTGACTGCACCTTTATTTTTAAAATACTCATCAATATATCATACTTAAAAACTAGGCATGCAAGACATTGATGAACTCACCAAGTTTTACTCGGGCAGTCCCAAGTGCTGTTATTTGGCTATTTAATCCATCCAGGTATCTGTACGTTGTGAGCACAAAGAGTATCAACAACACTAATAGTGCCCACAACTTCATAGGCAATCCAAAGAATGTTCCAGAAAGTCTTTGAAACACCATAATTATAATCCCAGAAACCAAATAGAAGTAGATAACTCTACTACATCACTTTTACTGTATTCATTAACACTGAGAGGGTTATATACTGAGCAGATGTCACCAAATGTCGCTCATTTTAAGATGTTTCACATTTTTAAAACAAGAGTCGCAGAGCTCTAAAACTGAAGTCAATTTCTCCTTTAAAGGAAATATGTTTTCTTGCCATTCTAAATACTTTTTAATTTAGGAAATTTATATTATAATATCACACTTCAGACTTCAAAGAAAATAATCTGTAGGAAAGTTACATGGTGGTTAAATTAAAAAATTAAATAAGCCATCCCAAACTTAAAGCAAAAAGTTGGCTTTGACAATGTGTATTTAAAAAATATCTATTACATTGTAAGTCAAGTAGGATATAAGTGAAAATAATATAGACTAAAATTTGAAAATTACATTTCAAACTATTTTACCCATAGGCCTGATGTCAGGAGTATAATTTTTTTTCAGATGAATTACTTGTCTTCATCCCTTTAACTTTTAATTTCTCTAAATAAAGGAGTCAAACAACTCTCAAGAAATACACAGATATGCTAAGCCTATAGATCACCGGTTCCCAACCCATAGGTAAGTAACCTAAAAACTAAAAAGGGTTCGAAGAGGGTTTTCTATGAGTTAAAAAAAATTCATTTTTTAGATTGAGTTCAATCCTGCTGGCAGTAGAGGCCTAAGTAGCCTGAATTTACAACATTAATTGTATTATAATTTTTATTAATGGGACTAGTAGAGTCAAGTGACATTATCATCTTACTTAATCTTCTGGAGACAGAGCCATTTTAAGTATATGCGTAGGTGTAGGCCTAAATTAAATTTAAATTCCATCAGAAAAGTGTTTCATTTATGGAACCTCTTTCATTAATGTATTTTAAGCCTCTACACTCTACTGATTCTGATGAGTAAATTTGGATTATAGAAATTTGGTTACAGTACAGCAAGGATTCATTCTGTACCTTGCCATTTATTATTATTCAGTATTAGAATTAGTGTATAGCTTGATTTGTAAACTTTTGGGAGAGTTCATTTCTATTTACTCAAACACTTCAAACAGAATAAGAATAAGTTATTAATGTTAGCATACTTAACTTAGACTTATTAAATTTATTTTATTGATTTATTAAATTTAAGTTTTATTATATTATTACTGTAAATTAGTGTATTTACTGCAACTATGTATATTGTAATGTCTTGTCCAAGTCAATGTGTAGTAATTAGATTACGGTACTAAATTAGTAGTGTGTAGTGCAGTAGTAGTGGTCGTCTGTACAAATATATCAATACAATTTATACCACTACCAAGAGTAAGATGAGTAGTCAGTTCAGTAGACCATGAAGAGTAAGTTCAGTAAGTTACAGTAAGTAGTAAGACAGTAAGATTAGTCAAGTGAAATAATAATAATTTTTGCTCTAGATTAATTTAGGGAAGGTACGGCATTAACATTAATTACAATTAATAACACTACAGAAACTCACCAGTCCAACCAGCACATCTATCGGCTTACCCATCTATTTTCTAACAATTCAATCAAATTCAATCTCAATTTTGAATAATTCACCGACAATAGAATGTTTCGGCACTTTTCATTTTCATATTAGTATAGAAGATTTTTTATTAAGCGCATTTTTTTCATACATATATTTCCAATTTTTTAATATTTGTTCAACACATTAGTCAGTTTTCTTGTCAATCGTACAGTATTATATAATACTTGCACATCATAACAATAACTGAAAATTGCGGCCAAGGTTGAGATGATTACTAACACTTAACTACTAACATAGCTCCTGTAAACCTCAATGCTTACAATATTGTGCTGTTCATTTGTTGTTAGATTAGCGGTTCCAAAATAAAATGATTAAAATACCTAAGACTTTTCGAGCGAAATATTTGAAAACTTGAGCTATTTATCTGGGTTCTATCATTTCATAAAGTATATAAAATAATTCATTTTTAAAAACGTTATGTGAAACTAATTATAATAACATCAGTATGCCAAAACAAGAGGCGGCAGGGAATGTTTTAGAAACAAACTGATGGAATTTTATTTTTAGAAGCCCTGCAAGGTCCAAGAGACCAGTGCGCATGCTCGATTTGACTATAAAAAAGTAAGATTTGAAATCTTGCGATTCAAAAATTAGATATGGGTTCAATTTGGGTTGTATTAAAATGTGCTTATTCGTGAAAAAATATATGAGTTGGCTAGCATTGGATTTTGATAACCAAAACTATTGCGATTAATTTTGTTTTCTTTTAATTACGAGAAGCATTTACCTAATATAATTAAAACAAAACAATGATGGATATGTACCGTAGGGCCCGTAGGCACAATCATTCAATGATTCATTGTAATGTCAGTAATTATTGATATTGTGATTGTCTTCTTCATCTATATATTTATTATTAAGGGCCCACGATCAATTTATTGATCATTATGGCTCCTATGAATGTAGATGGGATTTGCAATGTTTCTGTGCCTGGTGTTGATGAGGATATTTCACTGGTTACAAGAGTAACTGTGTGAGGGTATCATGCACTGGGGGTTGAGGCAATAGACGCAAATGAGTCAAGTGTTGTCCCTCAACTGTTCCCTTTTGAAAGATTGTTCCATTCCCTGATTGTCTGTTTGGTTCGTGACTTATGAATTAGTTATACTATAAATATAATATCAATATAAAGAAAAACATGTTAGGCTGCTAAGGCTAGTACGTGCACTAGTGAAAAGTATTTATTATTTTATTTATTTTTTAATTTGACTTTTATGGGCATCAGGCTATGTCTATTACTAATCACTTATACTTATCACACTATTGTTTTTGTAGAAGAAGTTTGTCTATTGAAATTACAATTTATACATACAAGTTTGGAAAATTGATTTGAATTCTTTTAAATTTTAATAAAAATTCTTTCAGATAAGCTCAACTTTGATTAAATGATCAGATCATCTACACAGACACAGGAGTATATATAATTAGTTTAATAAATTATCATCTTCAATTCACTCCATCCAGAGTCAGAGAGCTAACATCTATCAATTTATACTATGTCAGCATCATTGTTTTTTGATTTGGTATTAGCGTTCAAACTTTGTGCATCACCTCTTTTCAGTAATATATTGAACAATCACAACCTCCTCCCAGATTCTGTTTTCCTGTCATTCATGCTGCTGAATAATACATAATGATTTATGGACAAAGTCATTGTTCTTTATGATTGCAAATGTTCAATACATATTATTAGGCTATTTATCGGTGGAAATAATTTATAAAATATAAAGCACTAGCTTTAGTTTATCACATGGACTAACTAACTATGCATCAATACTGTAGTCAGTTTAGTAGACTTAATTACCGGTATCAATAGTATCATTGTTTATGGTGATAATATCAGTCCCAAAGTGATGACTATAAAATTTGTATTTTCAATTTCATCACTTCTTCGGACAAACTGTTGACCAAATTATGACCCATATTATCGCTAGGGATTAAATCAGCATCACTTTAAATAAATTTTGTGAACTGGAAACAATTTTTATCTATTACAGTAAATTACACTTAAAATTATAAAAACATCTCCAGACCAGTATCATGTTAGCTTTGTGATTACCAGTACCGGTACTTATTATGTATAACTAAAAGCTTAATCAATAATTTTCATCTATTCTAAGGACTAAGGACCAAAACAAATCAGTTTACTTAAAGTTCAAGTTGTAAAGAAGCAAGTTACACCAATGGGTTTCTTTATTACAATACATGACAATATTGTATCAAAAACTATAAAAATTGAACTTGCCTTCTCTGTATCAAATTACACGCATTTAAAATTTAACTTTATGAATATTCCAATATTATAACCAAATATACATTGAACATACGCTGAAAGTGTGAGGACTTTATCTTTAAAAAAATTAAGTTATGACATTTTTGTGCAAATGTTGATGGTTTTTAATCACAGATTTTAGGACAAATGTATACCATAAGGAAAACTAAGACACAAATAATGCAGTAACTCTTTTTTCTCCGATTTTAGGATAACTATATACTGTAAGTGAAAACTAAGACACAAATAATGAAGAACTTTTTTTTCTCCTTAACATTACAATTACATATTAAGATAAATTTAATATCATTGGATTACAAATTATAATAAGCACTTTCTGGTGATCTACGTTTAATTAATTTAATATCAATACACATGATAGTTGTGTCTAATACTGTGTATACCGTAATTTCAGCCTTCAACTTCATGTATGTATATAGCTTAGGTCATTATAAGACAAAATTCATTTGGAAATTTCTATTAACTATAAACTTAAAAATTATCTTTAAATTTTATTTCATAATATTTTATGAAAGTCATTGAAAGAAACATAGAAAACATAAAAGGACATTTATAATCCTTTAACAATTATAGAAGAAAATCGAATCCTCTAGAATAATCTAGAACCTTCGTGAAAATTATAAAATAAAATGGTTATTCTCCGATGCTGAGAAATTTCACAGGACTGTAGAAATCTATAGTACTAAATTTAAATTTCCATGAGCTTTTAGATCCCAATAATAGATATGTTCCCATGGAACAATATAGAACTTTCTGGAAAATAAAATTAAATACTAGAACTAGAGTGAAACTTGAAATGTTGTCCCATTAAAATCTGTTTTTAAAAAATGCAGTAGATCTAGCATTTTTAAATTATTGAACTTTCTGGAAAATTCTAGACCGGGCCTGTATTGAGTGGATATTACTTTTAAATCAACTAAAATTTCAATTGTCTTTGAAGGGTATTGCTTCCAAGCTTGGCCTAGATCCATCAATTCACATATCACCTATTGTTTAAGCCTATTGGTATTAATGTAGCTTATATTATATATTTGATATTGTTATAATAAAGGGAAATAGCCTACTTAAATGTTATGTGGGTTATGTCCTTTAAAATAAATAAAATAGAAAAATTTTTATTTCAAGGATGAGATGAATTATTATTTGAAACGTGTCTCAAAGATGGTGCATTATGCACAATGATTTCAAATGCATCTTTCTTGTCAGATAAATATATTTAATTTGCTTATTATATGCATAAAAAAATTATGTACTTTTAATAATACACAAGCAAAGAAAAACTATTTCATTTTGTGATTGGATTGAAATAAAGCAGTTTCCTTAAACTGTTAGTGTTAGCCTGACTATTATTTTCAGTTAATTTTATCAGTTGAGATTACATATTCTGTCATTTTTAGTCAATTCTAAAATTCCAATAGCAAAAAATGAAAACAAAATTAAATGTTTTAATGATGTTTATTAAATCTCCTTAATAAAAAATGATCTGCATTCCACCAAGATAATTATGAAATGACAAGAGCTGAAAACTTGCAATTCAATGAAAAGATTATGGAGTACAAATAAGAGAGTTAGTTAACGCCATCCCTTGTGTCTAAATATTCATTGCTAATAATGGCCTAGGCACTAACCTGTTACATCAATGGTGCAGCACTCTAATTATACATATATGTGTAAAGAACATTAACTGCATGTTGACAGCAACAAGTGTAAGTATAATATAAGTTAATTATATTAATATATAATCTAAATTTAATACATTTCGGTAACCATGCTAACTTATGTATTCAGATGCTGTAAAAGCACATTGAGGAACAGCAGGCCTTACATCAGAGGTCCCCAACAGTGTTGCATAAAAGGGGCAGTAAATTTATGAGCTGAATCATTTCTTTCTTAAATAGTTGCCAGGTCAACTTTGTCCTTAGCAATATAATAATTTCATAAAAATGTCCATGCAGGCTCCATTCACAGTACTAGGGGCTACAGGTCATTGATTTAGGTTCCCTGTCATGCATACATCAAATTTATGTTCAATTTAGGACAACGATTAATGTCAAACAGGGCTAAAATAATCACCTCAAATTAATAGTGTGATGTTGCTATCGGCTTTGCATGTATAATTTCTTGTTCAAAAGTCTGAAGTTGTGGCATGAAATATCCCATTTTTAATATACTGAAACTATCAACTCCATTTTAACATTCATTAACCCTCCCTGTTCAGCAATTTAAAGCTCTTCATTAAGTTAACTAGTACTACTATGGTATTTTGATGCTATAGAAAGTAATAGTTTCACAAATGTACTGATGTAGAAAATACCCAAAGTCCAAAGCTTCTGGTTTATCCCAGACCAGCTGGTGAAATATGCATTGCAGAATTTTAATTCAAGGATATTTACTTGTTTTTCTTGGTACCAGTACCTGTACAATTTAGTACAAGAGAATTGTACCGTACTTGAAAATATATCAACTGGTAATAATATTGCTAATATTAAGATAATTTTTATAATTTATTACTTTGAGTTTTAACTGTTCTAACGAATTCTATTAAATTTGAACTTTTCCATGCTATCTCCATGTCCCCTTATCTGAAAAATGTTTTTAAAAACATGTTTGACGTATGTCAGTGCTAATGGAGGTGGAGACTATATGCATTTCATGCACTTATGTGATTTAAAAGAAAATAATAACAAAATAGTTTTAGTTTATGATGGTGGCAATGAGAGTACCAGAAAGGCAAAAAACAAGCTTTGAGGACTGAAAAACGAACTTATGATTGGTGATCTTACGGTTAAAAATTCTAAATTCACATATTATGATATTAATAAAACTAGCCCCAGTGAATGAGTAGTAAGTTTAGTGAATATGAAGAAAGAAATACCGGTAATTATTGTTTGTATATTGAAATAAGGTTGATTCAATTTAATTAAAACTGCTTCCAAGGCAAATAAACATGAAGAGCCATACATATGCCTATGTGTAATTAATAACATGATTATTCAAATGGCATGTACCATCGTCTTTTTTTACCAAATGCTTTTTTAAAAGAAATCTTGTGAATACATAGCAACCATCAAGGCCCATTCAAGCACAGCATTCAAAATCTACAGCTAGGAGAAGCATGTTTGCCAATATTTACAAATCAATAGCAGTACAAATAATGAGGCCAAATTCGACATGGGGTGACGTGACACTACCTGAGCACAGTGGCTTGCATGTGGGTAATATCTCTGACATATACATTATTCTTATACAGTGAAAAAATACTGCCTGCCTCTGCTGGAGCTGAGACCCTCCACCAAATAGATTAAAACCATAACATTATTTGAGCAGCTAATTATTCCACAACTGACCCAGCAGATTAAGTTTAAAGGGGAGTTTCCCAAACTAAAAGCCTCAAAGTATGAGTTAAGAAAATGTTAATAATTTTAACAAAATCTAATGTTTTTCTAAACAAAAGTAGAATTGAAATAGTATAAACAAAAATGCTACATTAAAATGTAAAAGTTCTCATTCACTTGTTAAAATCCACCACTTGAATACTTCATATCCCATAAACAGGGTCAGGGTTCCAGTTATTTATATGCTCAGTCTACGGAGACTGGGAGCTGTCAAGGAGATGTGAGAACTGCTATGACCACCACCACCCACCCCAGCTGAACTTTAAAAATTGGTGCACTTATAGGTTCTCAAGTTACAGTAGAACTGATAAGAGTCAACACACCTATTCATGAAGGTGACATGAGCCAGAATCAAACACAATGACTAGGAATGTCCACTGTTCAAACACATCATAAAAAGTTCCTTGCTCCTTAAACTTAACACTGGGAGACTTGATCAAAGAAATATAAACTAAATAGTGGCTTGGTCTCCTCCAGACTGAGTCTGAATTGTCTTAACTTTAGGCCTAGATGCAAGAAACAATCTCAGACTTAATTGTTATCAGTCTGTACCATACTGAAAAGTTGGAGAGGATGGAAATATCTGAAGTTGATATTCTTAAAATAAATCCTATCAAGTGGTTCTCACAATCATTTACTCTTGACTGCGGTTTCTGATATTAAAATATTATATATTATAATTAATACTTGAATGAATTACCCTGATTGTCACAATTGCTTAGACTTAGAGAACACTTTCTAACATCTAAATATGACTTACTGTGCGGGCAAAATAAACTTATCTGCATTATATAAATACAGAAAAGACAGCTCACTTTCACCCACAAGGAGCTAATGAATGTGCCATGTCTTGAATTTAATTTTAAATGTGTTAACTACATGTAAAACAGCAATGACCATAGTGAGTTGGAAAAAAACAAACAAGAAAAGCACCATCACACTGCAACAATGCTAATCAACATTGCCAATGTGCCCCGCACAAGTGAATTATCCAATCACATTGTTATTTTTATTATTTAACTAATACTGCATCTACTCTAACATTCCTTTCTTACTCTCAACACCGAAACGATTCAAATGATTTAAGATATATAACTTGAATTATTTTTGTAGCCCTGTACTGTACAATTATTTTAGGGATTACTCATAAATTGAGTATGGCACTTTATTTTAAACACCACCCCCCAAAATCCACTTTTAATTTTTTTCAGGAAGCAGTTGCAATACTTTTAAACCTAACCAAACACCAGGAGCTGTAAATCTAAAGCCACCCCTAACCCTAACTCCAGGCAACAATATAAATAACAATACCAAATTACAATGATCTATATATTATTATTATAATTATAATGAAACATCAATTTCTCCCTTATTCATGTACTTTAAACAAATATTTACCAGTTCACTGTAGCTCTAATGCTGCTGGTTAAATTAAATTTTTTTTTAAGACACTGGAACGGGGGGGGGGGGGGGGGGGGGGCGACAATCATCAAATTATTTATCAGATGTATCAATAGGGATGACTGCAATCCACCCCCTCCCAAACCACCACTATTAAAAGAAAATTGTCGACTTTGACAAAGCACTAACTAATTCCCACCATGATGTGTGACTGCATTAATTTAATGCCCTACACACCCAAGTATGGACATGAGTTATTTACAGACAAGACAATTCCAAGGAAAATAGGCTGGACATGAAATACCTGCGGTACCGGTACAGCAATGAGACATCAAATTATATGTATACCTGCATACACAAACATAATTCAGTATATTATAAGATCTTACATGAACAATCTAGGGCTAGACATTAATGTGATCATCTTGTTTTTAAATGAGAATATTCAAAAACTCAGATTTTTTTTTTAAGGGACAAGTACTTAGTGTGAAGCAATCAAAAGTTTAAAACTAGCTGCTGATATTATTAACCTTCCTTTCTAATTTCCCTGCTCAGCACAGTGTTGACTTTCCATCTCCACAACACATACAGCTTTAATAACACAAAGTTGACAGTCAACGATAATATTTACAGTGTTGTAGTTGAGGGGGGGAGTGGGGATTTAAATTAAAGCTGCTTGTAAATAAATGAGGCCCCCCACCCCCCTCGTCACACCCCCCAAAGAAAATGCTGTAATTGCCTTAAGCTCTTAAAAGAAACAAAGACAGCCATTAGAATATGTACAAGAGATTCGTATGCAATAAATACAATGCCAAAAAAACAAAGATGAATGCATGATCAACATCAACAAGAGTATCCAATGAGGCGAGTACAAAAAATTAAACATGACCTTCCTGTTAACTAAGACTTTTCGGTAGGATGAAAGGGCCTTGAACATATATGCTAAAACCAAAAGGACCAGATAATCGGGGGGCAGGACTCGAGGACCAGCTCACAACACTCTTATCATTGAGACTGATGGGTCACGTCAAAGAGCTTGATGTTTGATCTGAGTTGTTTGTTTTTTTTTTGTAAAAGTTTGGTTTAAATTTTATCGCTAAATAGTTATTTTGATAACTGCCCAAATACGAACAGATGTATTTAGAAATATATGTTTAGTTGTTCATTATTTTCAGTTAATTCTTGCTATGTGCTTAAAAATTAAAGTCCACTTTAAACTGAAAATATATAATGCTCACCATTTTTAAAAGCAGTTAGGGGAGGGCGGGAGATGCCATATAAATTAAGGTAAAATATGCACACACAAAAATTTATGTTATAGAAAAAATCTTCACATGGGGGGCAGAATGTTAGGAAAAGTTAATAGAACTTGGGCCCACTAATGTTTTCACAGCCTATCAGGTGACTCTGACCAATTAAGTCTAAATTTAATTTCATCATTGCAGAACAACAAATTCAAGATTAAGCAACATTCAGAGAGGGCAAGTTGAAATTAAGATGGTAAATATAAGTCAATACAATGCTCTAATGATGTTAGTTATTTATTGTAATTAGACAACTTTTGGCACATTTTCTCATGGTGACATGTTACATGGAGAAAAATTGTGAAACAAGAAAAGATGGCGGGGGTGTTCCCTTAGTTATAAACATGAAAACAAAATTGTTTTTTTAAGTCTATCTTAAATGGGGAAACTAGAATTGTCATATAATGGGGGAATTAGGACATTCTAATAAAATGAGGAAATTTCTAATGTGGAAACTAGGGCTGTCTTCGTTGAAACTAAAGCATTATAATTATAATAATGGGGAAGCTAAGGTTGTCATGTATCTATATTTGGAAAACAAGGGCTTTCTTATATTGGGAAATCAGGGACTGTCATTTATTGGGAAAACAAGGGCTGTCATATATTGGGAAAACAAGGGCTGTCATATATTGGGAAAACAAAGGCTGTCCTAAGACATGCATCCTCATGTCAAGTACAAGGGGTTACAGGGGTTATGACAATGAGCATTACCAATCTGGGGTTGTCACAAGGTTTCACACTCAGTAATGGACATGACCAGAATGAGGAATGGTAATGATCATGGAGGTAGAGCGAGTGGATTGTGATTTATGTATGGAGGTAGCAACAAATAGATGATCAGAATGAAACAAATGTATGAATAGCAAAAATATAACCATGGTAGGAATAAATACTTTTATTCCAGATACTTTACAAGTTGCTTTTTTTTGTGTGTGTTGTTCACTGGCCTTCACAAGAGATTTCACAAGAGAGACACAGTCTCTTCAGATAAACCTGGCCTTCAACCAACTAGCTTTCTCCAATGATAAATAAACTGACAACACAAATGCATGGATAAAATATAAATAATGATTTATAAATATTTTATTGAATTTTTTCCAAACTGGCCTTTTTAAAAACATCTTTTCCAATACAATTTTATAATACAGTCTATTCACTGTCTGTGCAATTGTAGGAGAAAATATTTCCAGACAATATTCTGTTAATATACATGTTTTTGATGGTTTTTTCCTTATTGATACTTTGTTCTAAAATATCAATGTGTCTTCTTGACAAGCATTTGGAACCATTATGTAACCATACAATAAAACTGTACAGCATCTATATCCAAATAGAGCAATATATACATACCATACATCAAATTGTAAGCAAAGATCAGCTGTACCTTTATATTTTGAACAGTACTGGGGAAAACAAGGGGATAAAGAAGTGAACACAGGTGCAAATAAAATAAAGAGTAGACCAGACTAGAATAAGAGCTTGGCCTTGAAGTGCCAGCAAGTACTACAGACACTGAGTGCCAGCAAGTACTACAGACACTGAGTGCCAGCAAGTACTACAGACACTGAGTGCCAGCAAGTACTACAGACACTGAGTGCCAGCAAGTACTACAGACACTGAGTGCCAGCAAGTACTACAGACACTGAGTGCCAGCAAGTACTACAGACACTGAGTGCCAGCAAGTACTACAGACACTGAGTGCCAGCAAGTACTACAGACACTGAGTGCCAGCAAGTACTACAGACACTGAGTGCCAGCAAGTACTACAGACACTGAGTGCCAGCAAGTACTACAGACACTGAGTGCCAGCAAGTACTACAGACACTGAGTGCCAGCAAGTACTACAGACACTGAGTGCCAGCAAGTACTACAGGCCTGGGGTGCCATCATCATAGAGTGTTAAAAATGGATTCAACCTTCATGTGTTGGTTAGTTTAGTTTAGATATGTGGCTACAACAAATGAAGATAGCTTTAGGCTTCACAGGTTCTTTTTCTTGATGGTGGCTTGCATATTCATTTTTATGGCCCCACCCCCCAACCCAACCACACAAAAAAAATGATCCACCAGCCTGGTGAAATATTTTTATTTGCATTATTGAGAAATCCAAAAATCTCCTCTGCCAAGGAAATAGCATATATTGTTTTATTATATACGACACTCCAGTCATGGAAGTGTTGATATAAAAGTAAAGGAGAAACAAATAAATTAGCTGAATGTACACTGAAGTTTTGATTGTAGACTCAAGAATTGCTATCACTATTAAGTTCCTTAGTTGCGTTTTCCACTCACTTCAATAACAGGACGAAGAAAGGAAGAAAATAATAAATGCAAAACAAATGTTTTGATGAAGATTGTTAAGTGGTGAAACAAATCAGAAATGCATCAACGCAGCAGGAAGCAAAGTCTTCAGAGAATTATTGGTTTGTTACACTTAATAGAATATGCATTTACAGGACAAAGACAATGCAGATCAAATTAAGTACTGTTTAAGTGAAGTAGGATGAATAATAGTTTAAAACATTTGGAATACACTCAGTTTTCTAATCCAGCAAGGATTTTCAGCAAGAAATTGAGGCTTAATCTAATAAGTGCTCTGGCTAATCAGCAGGGAGAAAATAACAAAGGAATTATTTTCAGGTGATGTTAATTCAGAGAATGACCCCCCCGCCCCCAATCCACCATTAATTGTTTTCAAAGCATCTTAATTCACAACTTGGATTATCTAGGTCAACTTGAAGAGCATTAAAATACACGCATGGTGGCAACTTTGACATGCACCTTCTGAGCGGTAGACCTACTAGTATGGCAGTTGAGTGATCCATGGCAATAAGATTCTCGATTCCCCCCCCCCCCCCCCCCCCCAACATTTTACCCGACATTTCTCCAATGGCAAACCATCACATCTCACATTGAATTTTCACATAAATATGAACAACCAAATATTTTCTCTTTTTTTTTTGGTCACATTTCTCACATGTGTGAATAATGAACGAGATTAAAACCAGTATGACCAAACAACTGCATGTTCCATGCAGTGATGCACACTTTGTGGAGATGACCCATTCAAAATACAGTTTCAAGATGATTGATCAGGTATAATAACAAAAATATAACAACAGAATATCATCATATCATAAGAAATTTGAATAAAACATTGAATCAATTTTTGAGACATGTAGATCGGGAAAATATTACATCCAAACTTGTTCATATTATATATCAGATTAAATGATCAGTACAAGGTACAAATTTGTTCATGAACACAAAAAAATATTTTCATTTGTAATAACAGCCATGAAAAGTTTAACACGCTGTAAAGATTTCTCTACAAGCTGAGGAAAATGTTTATAACTCTTTCTCTCTCATTTCACCCCTACAGGCTTTTTCTTTTATTACTCCTTTCACACCCATAGGCTTTTTGTTATTTCTCATTACCCATCAACAGACTTACAAGTCTCAAACAAAAACCAGACAACTGGGTCTTTCACACAAAAGTTGTTTCAACGTGATAGTGTCTTTTGTTCAATTACTTTGCTATTTTTAAAATATGCTACTGAAGCTTTTGAACAATACCGGAATCAAAATCATTGCAATTTTGAAAGTCATTTAAGAAATCTGCCATTCAAGTATTTTAAATCCCCACTTTTAACTTCCATTAATTGACAACAATAAATTTTCATTTTCCATTTCTGCGCTGAAGACTTCTTTCAAAGGACTGCCACGGGTTAGTTACTATTCAGTAACTTTTTTACCAGCATCCTGTTGACAAACAAAGCTACCCCATGCAGCCCAGCCTAATAAGAAGCAAAAATAATAAGACTAAATAGATGAAGATCATGGGGCTTGCTGGACGCATTGTAGGAGGTCTCTCCACTTATCTGTGTTATAGAATAGCTAGACGTCTATTGCACACCCCCTGTAGGTGAGTGCACACCCCTGTAGGTGACTGCACACAGTGAAGCTGAACCAACAAATGAAGACAGTTTGTAATAAATAGTTTCTGGACTAATCTCAGCATGAGGATGCACTGGTTCGCCGTCGAATGTTTGAAGACTTCTGTGTCAGTACCGGGGGTGTGATTCTTGTGGTCAGCGCCGAGCCTAGACACAAATGTGAGGGTGCGGCAGACCCACCAGGCAGCTGAAACAAAACGGTTCCAACGCTGGCGAGCCCGTCCTCTGTTGGCTCAATGGCGATGGGGATGACACGCAGCTCTCTGGGCGGGGGCAGACTTGACATGGTGTTGATCTCATTGTTGTTGTAATACTGATTTCGGTAGCGGCTCAGTCTTGAACGGCGCCTTATCAAACCAGAATGGAGGGGGAGGTAAAGGGGTTCATCATGCTCCACCAGGACAAGAATTCTTGCAAATGGCCGAGACGCCATGCATTCCATTTCCCTTTCTCTCATCTGCCGTGACCTGCGGGCGTCAAACGTCTGTTTCATCTTCCACAGCATGACGCACACGGCCAAGAACAGGAAAAAGCAAGAGAAAAACACTGAGAAGAATACAAACAGATCAATGTGAGGCTGATCCTGTCTGAAATACAAGTTACCATATGTTGTGTTATCGGGGCTTCCACCCCGCGACCTCACGATGATGAAGAACTTGGATGTCCGCAGGTCGTGCTGGTCACGAGGCAGCGTTATGACCAGACGGAACCTGACATCCCGAACAACCAGCATGCTGTTCTGCTGTCCGACAGTGATGTACGTGTTCAGTTCTCCGGCCTCAATCTCTCCCATCTTGGTTCCGCTCAGTCCTGCTAAGCTTTTCCCTTCCTTGTTGGCATCGGTGACAACTGTTCCCCTCCTCTGTCGTTTCTTGGCTGCCGTCTGATTCCTCCATTTGTTGAGTACATTTTCGTAATGCTGGGGCAGCACACTTTCATTCTCCAAGCTGGAACTTTTGTCAGACACGACATAGAAAAGCTTTTCTATGTCGTCCGGTTTGAAGTCCTGAATATAGCTCATTTTTTGCCTCACGCTCTCGTGGAAGTTCTTCTGTATCTTGCGACCTTTTTTGTGTTTCAGTTTGCGCTTGTTCAATTTTTTCCCTCCCTTGCGGTCTTCGTCGAGTGCATCCTCAGCCTCATCCTCGTCATCCTCTTTATCACTGGAATCATCATCATCTTTGTCTGTGCTTTCAGAAAAATCAAAATACAGGTTGGAACTATTTGCCTTGGAATCTTTCTTCCTGTTCCTGTCTCCTGGCTTTGTGGCTGCTTTCTTCAGGCTCTCAAACTGGGACAGCTTGTAGAATTCAGTGTCAGTGGTTTTGAGCTTCAGATAATCAGGGACTTTGTCCGTGATAAGGACAGACCCGCTCTCATGCAGCTGCAGGCTGCGTCGAATGACTTCATCGTCAAATTCACCTGAGTTGATCATGATGCTCCGGCGTGCCAGTCCAGCCCGACCAGATGCGTATGTTTTGTCCAGGAAAATGGTGTGCATCCTGTAGAGCTCGTCATTGAATACTTGATAGGTGTCCTTTTTGTTAGACAAGAAAACATCTGCACCTGAAATGAACAAGTGGAAGAGGTTGACGGGGTAGAATAAAAGAGCAAGGACGGATAAAGTGTTGATTTTATGTTTTAGAGGTTGGATATTAAGAATAGTAAACTCATGACCCACTCCTGACCTCTGAAAAAACTACATTTTCTGGCCTCTTACTCAAGATGGAAGTTAAACCCTGGTTGAAACTTTAAAAAATCTAAAAAGTGTTTTTAAAGCATACATATTTTTTAAGCATCTCTGTGTTTTTAAAGCATACATATTTTTTAAGCATCTCTGTGTTTTGAAAGAAACAGCAGATGGGGGCTGTTACATTGATCACACAGCTTGCAACAGAGACACGGATAAAGCAATAAGACTCACTTCCCACAGTGACATCTATAGTGATCCTTATATCCACATTGAGATACTTTGGCTGCACCACAAAGAAAACGGTTCTACCCATCTGCAGAGCCTTGGGGAACTGGTTGCAGTTGTTCTGAGTGTCTGGGTCGAAGCAGTAGTCCCTGTCCACATTCATCTGACGATAGCACTGGTGGCCATTGGTCGGCGTGCCCAGGAAATACTCCTTGCAGTTTGCACACTGAGGAAATGTATGACACATAATGACACATAATGACATCTGACATCTTTGATTATATGTTGTTTTTTCTTTTACATTTGAATATGACTGCCAAATGTTTAACAGCAGGTCGGTCACTGGCCCCCTCTCCTTTACTGTAACGAAATATCCTGTCTTAAAAGTTAAAAATTCTCTATTATTAGAGATTTAGTTCAATGCTCAGTTTCTGGTTGTTTTGTGTTGTGTTTAAGAAATGGAAATACTTTTTTAAAAAAAAAGCTTCATGAAAGATCTCCCTTATTTCACTGGTATTGGTATAAATGTTCCAAAGCATAAAGTAGATTATTTATTTTTCCTCCAAAATTATGTGAAGTCTGTCACCGGTAAAAATAAAATTTAACATGGTTCAAACTCCAAGTCAGATCAGCATAAAATCAAACTTATTGAAATAAGAATTCATTTAAAAATTACGTCATCGTATAAAAAAAAAACCTACCAAGTAGCATGAGATGTACAATTTAGGAAAAGATGATTTTAAAAATTTTAAAAAAAAAAAAACCGAATATCCTTTAAGCTTATTGACAATTGCGATGATCTATCATAGTCTGATAACTGTCACCAGCTGTAAATGGCTGAGAGGAGTGCTGGAACCAAACGGGGCTATTAAAAATTTGTACAGCCCTCCCAGATCCTATAGAAACGTGTCGAAATCTGATGTTGCTGTGCGCAACAGTTGGGAGCACCTACTCTGGTTTTTTGCCCTTTCTCTGCACTCGCTGCAGTTTTACGAACGAAATAATTATGTCACAAAATTAAGTCATACAGCACCGCAGAAAGCAAAAGCCAGGATTTACTCAAATTGTTACTAAGGCAACTATGCTAATATTACTGATGCCGTGTCTAGCGAGTTAATTATGAAAACACACAAAGCAACAGAATGACCATGGCCATTATGAAAATGTGGCGCTGTTAATTTTATAGACTTAAATATTTAGATCCCACCCCTCGGTACACCTGGACACAAAATGTCCTAATTACAACACCACCCCCTTCCCTCTCAGGGCAAATGTATATAATTATAGTTGGTCCCCAACCAATCTTATTTCTCTATCCATTCACCGCTGGATGTAGAAAGCAGGTTAAAACTAACCACCGAAAATGTACTTTTAAAATTTAATTTTTTTATTGGAAAAAACTACCGGAACGTATACATTTTCAACCCAGTATCTTAAAATGGTAGTTGTTACAGGTCTTGGCGTACAATGGTAAAAGACACCTCAAAGTCACACCTCGTATGCCAAAATGGTTAAGAGTCAAAAAGGTCAGCTGTTAAAAGATCTGATACAATGGCAGACATTAGTTGAAGGGAATAATATTTGAACTAAGATCTAGAAACAAATTCAAGACAAATACAATTTACAGAGCATAGATGTAGTCTAAGTCCTGGCAGTCACATTGCAGTCCAGCATTTACCTGCATTTCCCAGCACTCAACATCCTTCTCACACATGGTCTCAGTGTTGTTCTTGCACTGGCAGTTCTCTCCCGTGTCCATGTTACAAACATTGCCGTGACCATTGCACTGACATCTGAGTGGAAAGAGACAAGAACAAAACCTGTACACTAGATTTAAAAAGAACACAAGTTGAAATGCACCTCTCACTTGCAGTTAATTGAACTGACTTTAATTTCTGTATTTACAATTGAAACACATTCCAGAGAAAATGTTTATCTTAATACAACATCATCCCAGCAATTGTCTACAACAACTGGTAACTGCGATAACTTATTTAGCCACCTCAGCAATGTATTTTGTCAAAAATCTCTTTAACAAGTTTAAACTAACTTAACAGCTACTGACCGAGTAAACATTAATGAATAGATCCCCTTACTCCAAACATGGAAAAAAAGCCAACTAAACAGCTACTGATAGAGTAACCATTAATGAATAGACCCACTTACTCCCGACAAGGTTTGGTCTTCGGCTCGTCCATCTTACGGAAGTGTCCACTGATGCAGCTCCCACAGTGTTCGCCCGTTGTGTTGTGCTGGCAATCAAAACACTGGGCCTGATTTTTGTAAAAACTTTTTGATTTCTAAAATGGAGAAAAAAATTCCATCATAAAATAGTTTTACCTTTTACTCCCCAGCACGCCTGCACCTTTCTTTCTTTTCTTTTTTTCTAAACAGTTGTCATACGTTAGTTGGTTTTGTGATTTGTTGGGATTGTTCAAGTTTGTTATGTAATGATCACAGATTATGTAATGATCACAGATTATGTAATGATCACAGATTATGTAATGATCACAGATTATGTAATGATCACAGATTATGTAATGATCACAGATTATGTAATGATCACAGATTATGTAATGATCACAGATTATGTAATGATCACAGATTATGTAATGATCACAGATTATGTAATGATCACAGATTATGTAATGATCACAGATTATGTAATGATCACAGATTATGCAATGATCACATATTATGCAATGATCACATATTATGTAATGATCACAGATTATGTAATGATCACAGATTATGTAATGATCACAGATTATGTAATGATCACAGATTATGTAATGATCACAGATTATGTAATGATCACAGATTATGTAATGATCACAGATTATGTAATGATCACAGATTATGTAATGATCACAGATTATGGATGACAAGATTATTTTTTAGTACATGATGGAACTGAATCTCTGAATGACACCATCCTGATCACTCATATTATTTTTCCTATTAAAAAAAATTGGATTGGTTTTTTTTTTAAAATTTACAACCCCCCTCACTGAATCCAACAAACATGATGTCATCTAATTTAACAGAACATATGTCTCCATGTTTACATTTGTTATATTTTATTGGTTACATTAAATAAATAAACAGATTTCAAATTGGTTGTATCAATAGATTAATGCATTATCATATTAAGAATTAATTTAAATTTCAAGCAGGGGGATCTGTTTTTAGAGCCAATTATTGCATTCATTTACATAAATATATCATGGCGCTTTTGTTTATATATATATAAAGGAGCCAAAAAACATCAATATTTTGATCGTGGGCCCTAAAATTTTGGAGATACACATATAAAAACAAAAGCTAGTACTGTAAACTCACAGAGTTTCCCACCAAAGAGAGATTATAATCATCTTTAGTCATGCACTTGTCTGTGTGATTGTTACAGAACTCCCTGCAGGGTATACAACGTCCACCCTCTTCTGGGTTACCAACAAATCCAGGCAAGCATTCTTCACATCGGTCCCCCTGCAATCACATAAAAAAACAAGACATATTTTTTTTAAGGTGACACCTTAGCCTTCATTACACCTCCATATAGCAGTTTCACCAGATTAACTAATTCCCGACTGTTGCGACTAAATGCGTCCTTTAGGGGTTTGCGATGGTTGCGTCCAAATTCGTCCCGGCCCATAGCGACACACCTCTCATTATTAGTTAAAAATAACCATGAAATGCCGCGTCCCTCGAGACTTACGGTGATGGCGTGATTCTGCGTGATTATAATTTAAAAACCTGAAGTTTATATCTGGTTTCACTTTAAAACTATGTGTGGTTTAGTACGGCGCATCTATATCTAGCATGTGTTCATCTGTGGTGTGAAATATCGATTTTTTGGCCATTGTTCATTATTTTTTCGCTGCACATGTTATATTTTATTAAACCTTATCCATTTTTTGATGCATTCGTCCTTAATTAATTAACATTTATTGATATTTAAAAGCTCAAAAAAATATTTTAAAAAAGTACATCAATTTCAAAACGGAGTTACTTCCCTTTCTCAGGAATATAAATTAAGTTGGGAAGCACCACTGCCGTTGGGATTGAGTTAACAAACGTAACCAAATAAAGTAACTGGCTACAGGTGAAGCAACAAACGGATTTCAAAAATTTAAAGATGGCGCTGTTGTTTGTACCCGTTCAATAAAAATCCATGCCATTTTTATTTTCTATTATTTTTAAATAAAATCACAAGTCTTTATGGTATACTAAACTTTTGAAACTGAAAATGATAATCAACAAGAATTTTCTCACACTTAAAAATAAAATAAGAAATCCCATTGAATAAAATGTGAGGCCCACAAAACACTTGTGCCAGATTATTTCAGTTTGCGCTCACCCTGGTGTTGTTCTCACACTTGAGACATCTCCCCGGCTCGGCGACGCTCTTGCAGTTGCTGTGTTTGTTGCAGAGGCACTCCACTGAGCAGTTGCTGCCCACGTAGCCAAAGTCACACTGGCAGTGGTCAGGCTTGATGCACACACCTTTCACACAGCTTTGGTGGCAAACGGGTTCACACTTGTTGGCTCTGTGGATTATTTGTGCCATTAATTTGTGCCAGACATAAGAGAATAACAAGAAACTCACAGGATACCGTATTTTACAAACTATAAGATGCTACGGACTATAAGACGCTACGGACTATAAGATGCTATGGACTATAAGACGCTACGGACTATAAGATGCTACGGACTATAAGATGCTACGGACTATAAGATGCTATGGACTATAAGACGCTACGGACTATAAGATGCTACGGACTATAAGATGCTACGGACTATAAGACGCTACGGACTATGAGACGCACCTTAATTATTAAGCAATTTTTTTTAAAAATAAAATTGTTATAATTTTTATATTAATTTTGAGTATAAGACGTACTTGAATTTTGGAGGCAATTTTTTGAAGAAAAAAGTTCGTCTTTAGTCCGTAAAATATGGTATATAATTGCTAAATAATATATGTATATATATATGTATACATATTAAAACATTCCAAGGAGTTTTTTTTTTGTTGTTGTTGCTTTGTTTATATTTGTTATTCTTCCTAGAAAGCCATGTTGATAGAAAGATCTGGACACTGAACATATACCCTTCAAAAACAACTTAAAACAGTGTTTGAACTATAAAAAAATAATTTACAGGCCATGGTATTTAGGATTTGTCCAATGTTTAAGTTAGCCTCTTATCAGTGTAATTTTATTATTTAAAAAAAAGTGTTGTTTGTCTTTGGTATGCGAAGATGACCACTGATATAATTGACGGCGAGTTCTAATTGTGCCTGGAAAGCTTGCCAGTATGCAGGACACACAAGTCCTGTGGTAATAGAGGGATTGGAGGCGACTCTACTTCCTATACACAAAAAGTAGCTAAAAAATGAAGGCACAAAGCTGAGCTACATTATAAACATGAATGCCTGATCTGATGT
Source organism: Omphiscola glabra (assembly GCA_964017045.1). NCBI lineage: Eukaryota > Metazoa > Mollusca > Gastropoda > Lymnaeidae > Omphiscola > Omphiscola glabra. Next base: position 16,185,641 of record OZ024808.1, on the reverse strand, counting down.
TCTTATACGACTAAGATTCATACACTTGTCCCAATGGTAGTCAAAATAGTACAGTGAAACATGGAAATAACGCAAACCCTGGGGATGCAAAAGTGGTGCTTTGCAGAGATGGGGCTATTTGCAGGGTTCAGCTAGAATGATGAATCGATCCATGCCGAGGTGAGTTGGAGCATATGCCAGGGACAATACTAGTTCAAGATCTGCTGTTTCCAGATTTTAAATAACACAAGCAGCAAAAATGTACTCACATCAAGATGTATCCTTCCTTGCAGTCACACCTGAAGTGTTTAAGGGTGTCGTAGCAGTTCTGGGTGATGTTATTACAAGTATGGTGGTTGTTGAGGCATTCATTCTCTGGCTGGCACGTGTCGTACGACCAGATAGGGTGGGCTATATGTGATGAGGGGATCTCTGGCTTGCCTTTGCCTTCCACTGAAAGACATGGTAGCAAGTTATTACAGCACTGTAAGAAATTGTAGGAGGTCATTAAAACAAACTGACAAGAAAACATCAAAAAATATTATTTCATATTAAATGAGGCGCTTATTGTTGGCATCGTGTGGTATTCAGAAAAAGAGTCTTCCAATAAATGTTGAGACAAAATTGTAGATTAAAACTTATTGTGACTTACTTTCAACAGTATAGCTAGATTTGATACTTAGCATATAACAAATTTACATTTGAACAATTTGCCCTGCTGCCACCAGGAAGTTTGCAGAATTTTCCAGCCCCTTTATTCTATGGTCATTCATAACTATTAACCTTAGAGTTGAGCCACATCTTCTTGTCCATCCTTAATGTATAAAATACAAATTTAATACTACAGATCTTTTGCACTGTCGAAGAGCCTCAAATTACTATTGGGCATTGGTTGCTGGGTCTTGCAACGTTCGCCTTTTTAATATCATATAATACAGACAGTCCCCCCCCCCCCCCCCTCTTTTTCACCCATTAATTTCATTAGCACAACCTACCTATTTCACTAACAAAAGGTAGGCTGATGCTGAAGTTTCCTTCAGAGCATGCCCCACCTTGAGTAGGACCCAGGATACCACCTGGCATACAGACCCCCTGGCCGTTCATTCCACCAAACGCACACCAGCCACAGTCAGGGGAGGCTATGCAGTCAGCACATTTTGTGTAGGTCTCACAAGGCGTGGGGCAGGTGTATTCTCTACCTGCTCTTACAAAATGGCATTCTCCCAGGGTGCATCTTAAGGGGAGGTAGGCTGGTGCCATACACTGTTAAAGAATAAAATATATAAAGATTTGTTTAGAAATATTTCATGTTGTATATTTGATATCTATTTTTCTTTAACCTAAGGATTAAATCAAAATCTATTCAGTTACATTTTTTTCTTTCCATTTATTTAATGGCTATGATATTAGACTAAATGTTGATTACACAATAGGTGCTTGTTTAGCTATACATTTTTAAGTAGGCATTGCAAAAAAATTACAGAAAATTATAGTTTTGTAAATGCTGCATACTTAACTAAGATTTAAGTATATAGTATGGTTCTGTTTTGATCTTTCATGGTGATTTAATATCACATCTTTGTCTGCATGAATCAACACGTGAGGTCATAGTTCAAAATATGTTTACTAAAGATAAATATGTGAATTAATGAATGAATACGTGAATGAATGCCCTTACCTCCTGGAGCATCTCACTCCACATACACTCACTGGACCCCCCTTCACTGCCGTGGGACTTCAAACAGCTCTCACAGGTTCTGTGCGTGTGGCACCGCGCCGGACATGGCTCGGGGGGAGCCGAGTAATACTTGCCAGTGGCAGACGGCTTCAGTCCAGACGCAACACAATTCCAGTTGTACATGGGCTGGGGGGTGAAGTAACGACCTGCTTCGGCTGGGGGGGGGAGATAGTTAAGAAAACATTGTAATCCTCATCATGGCCAACAGTGTAATCTTCTTCGTGGCTGGCAAAGTTACAATCAAGTCAGAAACAAATTGAGGCAAGTATACAAATGGTGAGTCAAAAATACAACTCCAAAACATTGTGCACTGTTAACTTTGTTATCTTTGGTGCATATTTTTAAAAAACTTTTTTTTTTCCTGCACGGATGATAAAGTGAACTTTAAAATATCTGGAGGGAAAAAGTTGAAAACGGCTGGACATTGACATCAAAATCACCATGTGATGTATAGAAAAAGAAGGGGCTTAAATATACTCTTAACATGTCAGTCCCTAAATGAACTCTATAATTTGTTTAACTTAGAAGTAATTTTTTGTATTCATCAGGCACAATCACAACACATGTTATCTTAAAGGAGCTTTCATCAGAAATTTTATCATTGATTCAAAGCTCCAATCAAGAACTTTAGTCTCCATGCTCTGACTAAGTCAGCTGGATTATGATTCACCTGCCCGTATGTAGATGAACTTTGGTAAAAAAAACACTGGGGATATCTCATTAACCAGAAAAACTTAATGGACTCACTGGATCTCTGAAAGTGTCTGCTCCAGAAACAGTTGCCCAGCTTCTCACACTTTTCACAGTCGGAGGCGGCGCAGCTGTTCTCCATACAATCTTGGGTTTGGGTTTGACTGATAGGTGAGCTGCACTGATTCAGGCAGGTTTCACCTAGAGTTACACAGCTGGGTGTGCGGCAGTTGCTGCACCAGGCACAGTTCTGAGATGGAAACAAACAGTAGCATCATGCTTTTAAAGTGTTTATGGGCACAGCATCACCTGGATCATGCTTTTAAAGTATTTATTTGCACAGCATCACCTGGATCATGCTTTTAAAGTATTTATTGGCGCAGCATCACCTGGATCATGCTTTTAAAGTATTTATTGGCGCAGCATCACCTGGATCATGCTTTTAAAGTATTTATTGGCACAGCATCACCTGGATCATGCTTTTAAAGTATTTATTGGCACAGCATCACCTGGAGTGCCAGGAAATCACATAATTTATGAATCCTGTGTTGGAAAAGAAGAACCAATGTAACATTTAACCTCATATTGAGGATATAAATGCAACCTTTAAACTCAACTTTCAAAGGTCACAGTGTTGAGAAACAAATGTAATCATTATCCTCAACTTAAAAGGTCAGAGGCTCCACATAGAAGGTAGCTATTCCCCACCCCCCAAGTCTCTGTACCATTAAAAAAAAGTTAACAGGACTCACCGGTCCCTGGTCCTTGATGCGCGGGTGCGTGGCCAGACACTGGCTACAGGTCTTGTAACGTTTACATTTGTTCTGGGCTTGGTTCCTCAAGTTGCACAACCTCTCCTCGGTGTCCTTGCATCTGTGGGGAAAGTAATCGTGACAACAGCTTTATTTGCAATGCAATTAATTGTAGGCTGGAGGTATTAATATGTAGCTGTATTCTCATTAATTAACCACTTTCACAGTTATCACAATATCTCCCAAAACACGATGCAGAACGTCCAGATATGACATCACTATATTTTATTTACAGACTTTTTACAATACACAGTAGTAATACATCTACACTGGAGAAAAGATAATATATATTGTCTTATTCCTTCACACATATAAATCTCTCAATTCCTTCAAATACACAATACGATGTTATGAGATAAAACAATGGTACATGGCAAGCACCAAAAGTTGTTCATACTTCTTCATACCTCCCTGCTGTACTTATGTGCATGACATCCAATATAAACTAATTAACTTCCTGTTCATATTAAATTACCAGAACAATACATTATCCGAGATAAATTACTATGTCCTCATTTGAGCTGTTACAGTAATCAACCCTGCTGAGATCATTTACACAAACTTGGTCAGCTGGCAGCCCAACCGACTGCTCTTTACAAATAAGCTCTTTTCATTTCAACATGTGGAAACAAGATAAAGCTGAATGTATTTGTACTGTTGCAATGTTTCATGAGCCCGTCACCCATGGGGCGGGACGGTCTGTCTCTTACCCAGGTGGCCATAAGCCCTTAGGCCTGTGAACATCCAAACACACAGTCTTATTCTCAGAGTTTGTGAACACCGAGCACCTCTGGCACCCCAACATATTGCATGTATTGTCCTTGATGTGAAAGCACAGGTCCAGCGGCATGGTCAGCTGGGAGAATGTGCCCAGTGTCACGCCGATGAAGCCGCCAAATATGTAGACCACGTCTCCAACACTGACAGCATCAAGACCCACACCAGACACCGGCGACTGGAACAGTATATCATCTAACTCAAATTCTGAAAAATGAAAGAAATGGTTCAGTATTACTGGTCTGACATATAAGGATGTTTTTTTATTTTGCATCATCTTTTTTTACACACCCAAATCAAATACGCCATTGTGACAGTTTCATAATAAACTGGATATTGAAGTTTAACACAAATCTCCATCCTCAGAAAAAACACAGTTCCAATGATCAAGTTTGAGTCTTGAATTAAAAGCATAAGTGAATTATATTCCTTAACTAATATAGAGTGGATGGAGCATTGATGTTGACCTCAAGCAAATGTATTAACTTACTAGATTCATTTGTATCTACATTCATAAAAAAAATTGAATTACAGGATAAATGCCTTTCAGCTTCTTTTTTGCCAGATTAGTTATTATAAACATATAAACTGATCAGTACATTGCAGGTTCAGAGTTATTATAAACTGATCAAAACATTTTAGGTTCAGTAGTCATAAATGAAAAAAATTGATGTACACTTCTCAGTTCCAGGAAATGTTATCTTTTCTTAACAAGTCTTCCGTATGTATACCTTTGAATTCCTTACCAGTGAACTGCAGCCTGAGCCAGGTGTTGCAGCTGTATCTGTAGACCAGGACGTACGAAGCAAATCTAGAACCGGTGGTCAGTCCGCCAACCACGACCATGAACTCTCCCATGTGCACAGCTCTGTGAAACACTCTGCCCTCCCACTGAAGAAAACAAAAAAATCATTGATTTTAGCTGCAACCAGCAGGGGACCAAATGTGTAAACCAAGATGATTTTAATCTACTAAATGTGGTCCTATGTCTGCTTTGCTGTATCGTGGAGGAGGGGGGGGGAGATAGGTTTGGGGGGAGATATGTGGGGGGGGGGGGGGGAGAGAGAGGTTGGGGGGGTGTGCCTCATCTTATTCTTTTTATGGCACTTTTTCATATTCTACACTGCATAACTTTTTCAGTCCACAACTGGAAACAGAACTTGAACATATACTTTAAACTTTAGAAACATTAGAAATTTACTTTTCAGCTTGATTCAACTGGATCACAGATAAAATTTTTAAAAAAACAACCAACCTTTTCTTCATAAGCAAATTAAAAAATAAAATAAAACAGTTTTGATTCTCAATGATTAAAAATTTAATTTAAGCTTCGCTTCCAATTCACAAACCATTCATTTCAGCCCCCTACATTTACACTCAAAAGTACATTTTTACTCTCACTGACACTTTTTTTCCCCTTACAACCCTAATTCTAAAACGATCGTGGCATAGTGTTAGGGTGCCACATGCACACCTTAAGCTATACACTAAAATACTCTCCAAGACAACACTAAATTACCTCTACACTGCTCAAAATAAATCTTTAAAAACTCATTAAATTAAACAGGCACAGCTGGAGACCACTGCAAGACTGCACAGATATAATGTTTCCCTACTTTGCTGTTCTCCTCTGGCTGCAGCATGTTCCACTTCTTCTCCTTTGTGTCCAGTGTCATCAGCTCCTGGGACATGTACCAGTGCTCAGATCTGAAGATGTAGCCCCCAAAGACATAGATGGTGTGTGTGAGGGGATCGAACACTGCACTGTGACCGTACAAGCCTGGGTGAGAACAGTTTCCTGAGCTTTAACATGTGCAACATTTCACAGTGAGTCTCATGCTTTTGTGTATAATGTACCCTGATTGGTGGAATTCTATGATACCCCTTCACTACCTGCAACCCCCAACCTAAAAATTAATTTTAGTTTCAGAACTGAATACAAATCTTGTTTTCCTCATTTTGTGACCTCCATTGACCATTGTTTCGATTTTTTTTTTTTACACTAGAGAAATAATTTAATGTAGATGTCCTGTGTTTAAATTGTTTTAGTTGGGAAATGTCGACTTTATTAAAATATGTATTTATTTATGGTGCTGAAAATGTATACGTACCGGTACAATGTAATAAAAAAAACATTTCTATTTGTTTGGAGCAATAAAAGAATCTTATCTTATCTTACACAGCAGTCAATAAACCCCAAAACAACAGCAGAAGCCAAATGAACTGCTGCTGCTTGAGATGCTTTGAGATATCGGACCAATGTAACCACTTCTATGTACTTTTATTAATAGTATAAAAAAATGTTTGCCTTTCATTAAAGAAACGGATTTTTGTCTAGGTTTGCCTTTTTATGTGTTGGACTGTGGAGTTCATTACACTGACAATTTCTAGACGCAACAATAGTTTTCAAATCAACCATATAATAAGAGCTGTCAAATGTGAAGTACCATTTCATGTTTGATCATGTTCCATATTTACTTATGAACAGACCTGTTTACCCTCAAACTCTTAAAATCGTACAATATCATCACAAAATCGTTCAATACATTATCTTAATAGTAAAAAAAAAAAAACATACAGTATATATAATGTATACATCTCAAAATCATACATTGTACGCAAAAATCATAAGAGTAAACAGTTCTGTAAGAACAGTAACCATTAGGGCCCAAGTGTCAACAAACAACTGACCTGTAGGGAAAGAGCCGTGCATTGACTTGCGGTCGTGCTCCTGCCAGGCCATCAGCCCATTAGAGACATTGTACTCATAGACTTTGTCACTGAAATAGTTCTCTGCAGAGAATCCACCAATCAGCATGAGGTTGGTCGTGCCCACGTGGGTCAGGGTGTGGCCTGCCAGGGCTGGAAGCCAGGGAGGGGACTGCCAATAAAAAATAACAACATGATAAGTTAAACATTAACAGGGCAGTCATGTACACACACATAGACAATAAGGATAAGTTGAACATTAACAGGGCAGTCATGTACACACACATAGACAATAAGGATAAGTTGAACATTAACAGGGCAGTCATGTACACACACATAGACAATAGGGATAAGTTGAACATTAACAGGGCAGTCATGTACACAAACATAGACAATAAGGATAAGTTGAACATTAACAGGGCAGTCATGTACACAAACATAGACAATAAGGATAAGTTGAACATTAACAGGGCAGTCATGTACACAAACATAGACAATAAGGATAAGTTGAACATTAACAGGGCAGTCATGTACATAAACATAGACAATAAGGATAAGTTGAACATTAACAGGGCAGTCATGTACACAAACATAGACAATAAGGATAAGTTGAACATTAACAGGGCAGTCATGTACACACACATAGACAATAAGGATAAGTTGAACATTAACAGGGCAGTCATGTACACACACATAGACAATAAGGATAAGTTGAACATTAACAGTGCAGTCATGTACACAAACAGAAGATAAGGATAAGTTAAACAGTAACACGGAAGTCATGTAATTCAAATAGATGATCATGATAAGGTGCTAATCGTATGAGAAAATTTCATGTACAATTCAAAGCAAAATATATCATTAAAAAAGGGCAACAGTTTATATTCTTCATGAGCCAAAAATGCTAATGGACATATGACTCGTTATGCATAAGGTAAGAAGTATTAATAATATGAATAATTATCTAAAATGTTTTTGAAAAATAATCTTTCTTTTGAAATGTCATTTGCGGATCTCGGCTTTGGGGGAAAAAAATGTTTGGCCCTCATAGTCAAAAAGGTTGGACATCACTGGCTTACCACAACTTGGAAGATGTGCTCTATTCACAACACACAGAAAAATACTCAAGGAAAATAGCAACCAAGTCTGACAATAAAAGTTTACTTTGATGTTTTCAGTGTTGGGGTAGGGTGGGTGTGTGACTTTGACGCATTCAGGGTAAATTCAAAATTTTGTCCAACATCTAGTCAAAATAATAAATAAAATCTTACATTTTCAACACACTGACCTGATCAAGAGTCCAAGCATGAGACTCTATGTTGAACTTCCACAAAGTGTTGGTGGCGTGCACTGATCTGGCTTTGCCTCTGTCCTCATCCTCCATGTGGCTGAACCCACCAAACACATAGATCATCTTCAACAGTGGGATGCAGGCGGCGGCATGGTAGTAACTGGAAGGTTAACAAAGCATAAAACAATCAATGGACACAGAAACTTTGTCAATGGCAGAATGCAATAAGTTCCTACATGGCACAGCACTCAACTGAAAATATAAGTACAGCATTGATCAAGAATATAGAAAAAAAATAAAACTTCTAAAACTTCTTAAAGCATTTGTGCCCACATTAAACTTATTTCTTGTTAAATATTTGTTCCACACATATTTTAGTAGGAATAAATTTTAGAGATGTTCTTTGTTTCTTGCTGGGTTTTTTTCTTTAAAGTAAATTTTCTAATTATGTTCAAGGCTCTATTGCTGGAGGCAAGCAAAAATATTTTTTTTAGTTTTTAATATTGTGTGGGCATAATCCAGCCATTTTGCACTGACCAGTAAAACTTCTAGGGCAACAATGCATAAAAAGTTCCAGAGATCATTCATCAGCTCCCTATACTTTCTGTGGTAGGATGGAATTTATATATACATTTCTAAAGCTTGATCTTGAATTATATGAGATAAGCACACTGTCCTCACACAATTGTATGTTACCAATTTTACAGACTTAACTCTCAAAGCACATTATATTGACTTTTCCATCACGAGTGATTGGTGGATTATAAATTGATTTTTTTCTCACCATTTTATATATACCAAAGTTATTTTTAACATGCAACTTTAATTTCATGGAGATATTTGTTTAAAATATCAAGTTTAAGTGTAAATTTATATTTTTAGTCCTTGCACGTGTTTTGGTTAAGTTCATGGCTCAATTTTCGTCTACTGTATTGCCAATCCTGACAAACTTCACTGAAGACTGGTAGCACAAAATGACACAAAAGGGGCTGAACATTTATCTTCCAATGATGTAGTTGATTATATTTCAAGCCAAACCCTGATAGTAGGCCGATAAAAATAAAAATAAGACATGACTGCTTATGATTTTGTATATTTTCGCCTGATCGAAAATTCCCTATCAGTGGCAAGAATTTTTTTTCTTTGTTAAGATGGCTCAAAAAGCCCTGAAATTTTGTGGCAATAGTGGAGAAAACTATATTTTACAATTATATAACAGACCTGCTTAGCCTCAAACTCCTAAATATCATATCAAAATAATACAAAAAAGTATCTTAAAAGTAAACAAATAAACATACAGAATATATAACATTTACAATATATAAATTTTGTGGAAATAGTGAAGAAAACTATATTTACAATGATATAACAGACCTGCTTAGCCTCAAACTCTTAAATATCATATCAAAATAATACAATAAAGTATCTTAAAAGTAAACAAATAAACATTATGTGTCTAGTGGGATCGAGTTAAGCTGAAGTAAAAAAAAAAAGGTTACTTTAAAAAGTGGACGAATGTTGTTATTTTAAAAAAAAAAAGTTACTTTAAAAAGTGGACGAATGTTGTTATTTTAAAAAAAAAGTTACTTTAAAAAGTGGACGAATGTTGTTATTTTAAAAAAAAAAGGTTACTTTAAAAAGTGGACGAATGTTGTTATTTTTACCATTCAGCGTATTTCTTGTTAACATATTATTACAGTCTGATAAAAACCACAAGCTAAAAATGGGTGAAAGGAAGGGGAGTGTTGCAACAAAAACGGTGGTTTTAAAAATTATTGTACAGCTTTTCTGTGTGTTCTACAATTAGATTTCAAAGGCCCTCTGAGATCCTATGAAATATGTCAAAATCTAATGTTGCTGTGCAGAACAGATGAGAATGCATTCTCATTTATTTTTTTTTTGCTCCGGTTTTTTTTAATAGACTTCTCTGTTTTTGCACACAACATGGTTCAGCCGAAAGAAAGAATTGTGTCACAAAATTACAGGACTGAATCAAACAAAAGTGAGGGTTGACCCATGACTAAAATTGGGACTAGGGTGACTACGCTAACATAATATTACTAGACCCCCCCCCCTTTTCCAACCAGTACATCCCTACAAAAAATATTCTAAATCAAAACCACCCCCTTCCCCTCTCAGGGAACACATAATATAATTATAGATGGTCCCCAATCAATCAGGTTTCTCCATCCATACAGTGCTGGATGTAGAAATAGAATCAAGATTAGAAGATAGACATACTCAATGTAACACAATACGGGTATGAACAACATAAACTGCAAATGCATTATTGGTTCTTGCAGGTTCAATATCTATTAAATACTATATAAAGTTCTGTTATTGCAGGTTAAGCTGAATGCAACTACTGCGGCCAGTTGAATGGATTGTGATAAATTAAACAGTGGCCTAGGCTAAAAGACTTATTCTTTAATTTTAATTAATTTTCTAGTGTTAGGCTTATAGTCTTATTTCTTTTAATCTAGAGAAAACAAAATTCATGTCTTGAGTAATTAAAAAGATCTGATAGCTTTAGTCTTTTTAGTTCCTGAGTAGAATTAATCAGTCAGTGGCAAACTTTGTTAACAATGCTCATGTTTCTGCTGCAGCAATATAAAGGATTACAACTCAGCTTTGCTGTTTAAACAGTAAAGATATCATTTGAAAATATTTATTTTGTTTATAACACAGAGAGAAAATTTAGGACTTAATATGCTGTGCTGCCATTGTTAAAAATATGCATTTTCTGGAAAACATATATTGTGATATTTCATACCGATATTTGTTTATTTGCACCCGATGTGGTATATTTTTTATAAAATATATTAATAATTATTTTTTTATATCAAAACCAAAATTGAATGTAATCAATTGGTAATTGATAATAATTGGTATCAAATAATAGATCATTCCATTTTGAATCCAAGGATATGTAACATTTTATTATTGCCAAGTTCTTCCTTGAACAAGCCAGATTGTCAAGGTACCTAATGGGGGTAGAAAAAAATGCCTGAAAACCAATAATATTTGAAATTTAAGAGCAAATCTTACAAGCGTGCTTTGGACTTCTATTTTTGCCATTACCTGCCAATAGGTTTCTGGTCCAGCTCTGTCTCTATAAGTCTCCATGTTTTAGCACTGACATTGTACATCCACATATCATTCATGATGCCCTCCAATGAACTGTAACCCCCATACATGTAGATCATTCCATCACCACAGGTGGTCAGGGAGTGTCCAGCCCTGGGAGAAGGACCATGTGTTTGATCGCTGAAGATCTGCTGGTCGGGGTTCAATTCAATGGGCAAGGAGGCCAAGCCAGAGTCTGTTAGGAGCTGAAGCCGCATTTCCTCTTTGATTATCTTCTCAGCACAGTGAGGACCACCAAAGCCACTATTGCAGATACAGATACCATTCAGCTGGCAAAAAGAAGGGGAAAAAATCAATATTAGAGCCTTTAATTAAATTAGCTGTCAGTAATTCTCTTTGCTGATCGTCTCAGCACAAAGAGCACCTACCACAAATACATGCAAGTACAGATAAAATTTAGCTGGCAAAGAGGAGAAAAAGATTCACATTAAAGCATTTAATATTGGTCTACATAATCAGCTACCTGTTGGCCTTAATGATGTCTAATCTGTGAGTAACTTTGAATCACCATTTAACTGTTGGCCCTAATGATGTCTAATCTGTGAGAACTGTTGGCCCTAATGATGTCTAATCTGTGGCTGACAACTGAACTGGATGCATGTCACGATGTCGTCACAAGTCATCCTCATTGCTCTCCAAATCCTACAATGTTATGTCACTGCTTTGTCGCAACTACAGCATTCTCAAAATCTCTACTTTTATTAAACAAAATTGTGAGCTTTAAGTAAAAATGCCTATGACTTTGATTCTGAAATCCCCTTACTTAAACATGTAAAAGCCATAATGAGAAAAGCAGTTCTGGATGTAGCTTCTCCTACCACTAATCAATAAAACAAAGCAAAGGTGGTGCAGTTTATTGATACTTATTTTTACTTTGACATTTGTCCCAAAAGAATTTGATTCCCTCAATTGAGGGGCGACTGATCACAAAGAAACGACGGATCATGTCAAAGTATTTTAATTCAACTTACACAATAGCCCCTGCCTAAAGCCTCAGAGCAGTTGAATGGACAAACTGGCAGTATGCAGTTCTGTCCCCAGTATCCCTCCTTGCAGACACAGCTACCATCCACACAGATATGGTTGCCATGGCATTGCTCAGGACAAGCATGGGCACGAAATGTAGCATTGAATCTTCCATTGTGTCCTTTGCTGCGGAGCTCTGTCGATTCAAGTAGTGCTTTTCAATCATTTAATGTTTACAGAAATTTTTGAAAGTTGCTCCAGGAAAAATTTTTTTTTTTTTTTTTTTTTTTTTTTAAAACTTCACATCAAATAGTTTTTGTCTTTCATAAATAATGGACACCCACTCCTTCAAAAATTAAAAATATTTTAAAAACATCAGCTTTGTACCAAAATTTGTTTTCTATCTGCTGTGACAAGATTTTGTACCTTGACTTCAATAAACCACAAAGCAATACAAGTAAAATTAAATAGATACTATGGTAAGACAAATGTAAAATTTTTGTTGACAAGTGGGAAATTTCCTTTTTGATCTTTAGAATAAAATTGGTTGGGTTGGAGAGGACGACAAATGGCTTACTTGTCAAATCTCCCTCAAAAAGTACAGTGATAGTCCCTTGTGTTCCATACACTGTCACATCTCTGCCTGGTGAAAGCCCACAGAATTCTCCAATGCGTTGGTTCTCCATCTTGTCGCCAGCACCGCCATACACAAAGTCTGGTATACCATTGTATACATACACGGCCCCCTGGGGATAGATTTGTTGGAGGATTAAAATTTTCCATGTCTGTATAAGTTACTGTCTTACAACACTTCCCCGAACGCCGGCGCCAATAAATAAAAAATCCTGTTCATGAAAATCAGTACCTGGCCACATTCAATCTCAGTATCCCCTTCGATGGTCAGTGACAGTACGGGTACAGACTTTGAGTCTGTTGCCTTGTGCATGATGTCGGCAAACACAGAGAGGATCCACAGGCAATAGGAGTGACCTCCCCCTTTCACACCACTGCCATTGTATGAGCCAAGTGCACCTTGAGTTACATTGGTGATGAAGACACGATTGTCACAGCGAAGATAGCATTTGCCACCATTTCTGGAAAAACAGGGAAACGATTATGATCAACTGACACCAGCTTGTCTGCAAGGCTTGCAGATCTTTGTTATTTTAGGATAAAAGGTTCTCAAATTATGACTTGTTCAAATGCCGCATCCAATAAAAGAGTTCTAAAATGAATCCCAAGACAATAAGAATTTTCTAAAATTTTACTAGACAGTCTCCTGTATTTTTACTTTATGAAAACAGCTGCCTGGCATTAGAATTAAAAATTCTACACTTCACATTTCAAACTTAGAAGCCTAGCATCTGTCTGGAAGAATTTAGAAGTTCTGAAATCTGCATTCAGACTTTAGGACAGATCCAAAATGTTTCAAGCAACTGTGTGCATCTTATGGATACATGACAATTGTGTGTTTAACCACTTCATGGTAAAATCATCAACTAAGTGAGCAAATTCCTTTTTTAAGTGTCAAGTTACATACTTTATTTCAGCGGTTCTCAACCTGTGGTCACGACCCCTTTGGGGGGTCGAATGACCATTTAAAAGGGGTCGCCTAAGACCATCGGAAAACACATATACTCTACAGTTATGAAGTAGCAATGAAAATAATTTTGTGGTTGGGAGTCACCACAACATGATGAACTGTATTAAAAGGTCGCAGCGTCAGAAAGGTTGAGAACCACTGCTTTATTTCCAGTAGTTATCATGCCAGAACAATCATGCGACCCGTCCAGGACAGCCACTCTAATTAAAGAGCCAACCCAAAACAAATAGATTCTATGATATGCACCATCTTAGTGGAAATAATAATATCAACCTCGGACGAATACTTTTTCCTTCATGCCATTAGGTTCAACCAAGATGAGTGAAATTTAATTTTTAAATTTGCCAAGGATAACATAAACAATTCAAACCAAAATGTCTAACAGTACAAACCCTGGATTCCCATAATAAGCAGGCTGGCACTGTTCACAGTAGAATCCCTGAGTGTTGTCAGTACAGAAACATTGACCAGTGGTCTTGTTACATTCACCAAGGCTGGGATCACCATGACCATTGCACATGCATGGGAAACAGCCTGGAAATAATAAGAGAAATGGTAATAACGATTATGCTGAGATATGGACTCGGAGCTGGACAGGTTCCACCTTTCAACCATGTTGCCAGAGATATCTGCAGTTAATCATGTGAATTTAATGAGGCCAACTAAGTGCCTTTTAGAGACTGGTCTTACTCAGTAAAGTAATCTAACTGATTAAGTATCTTCTTATTTTTATTAGTTTTAAAATCTACGCTTTCAAAATAAATTGACCAGCTTCAAAGAATATGCAAAGTTTAGTGGAGCATAAATAAATCTTTAATACGTTTAATAATAAAATGAGGACAAACATGTGTAAATATATATAAATATATATATATATATTCATTAAGCCAGCTGGCAAAAAAAAATCTTTATTTAACCTAGCTAGGTTAGGGGTCTGCCATCCTTTTTGTGAGTCAGGAGCAATTTTTATAAATTATATCTACTAAGAAAATATTTTCTGAGCCGCATGTCATTAGAGATTGGTAAAAAAAAAAAAAAAAAGAAGCAGCAGGTTATTGACCTGGGTTAATAAAGCCTGATTAGTGATAATATCATTGTTTTAAGAAAATATACCTTGAGGATCAAGAGGGTTACCATAGGCCCCAGGCATGCACTCATCACAGGTGGCACCAGAGGTCCTGTGCTGGCAGGCATCACAGACACCGACCCCCGTGTTACAGGTGCTGTGGTTGTTACAGCCGCAGTTGACATCACAGCTGTGGTTGCTCCAGCCCAGGTCACATTCACATAGGAAGTCAGGAGGTCCGGAGCACTTGCCATTGTGGCAGTCATAATAGCAGCTGGCATGAGGACAGAGATTTTTTTGTTGTTGTTACATCATTGAAGAATCAAAATGAGTAAACTGTGGTAATACAGAGGGTCTCATTTAGTGCACAGGATTTCATTTAGAGTCCCGGGGGGGGGGGGGGGGGGGGAAAGAATGAAACACTGAGAACACAGGGATAGGATGATTGGAAAAATAAAAGGTTTGCAATGGTTAAAATGTGAATACACATTTGTCTGCATAAAATGTAGTGGTGATGGAGGTGGTGGTAACAACAAGTAGAAAAACAAAAGCGACCAAACTGAGAAATCTCCTGACTATCATTATGTTAAACCATTACATTTACAAAAATTTTGAATTTATTGTGGCTTTTTTAAAAACTTTTAATATAAATAGCAGCCTTAATTTTTTGCTTTCAAAACTTATTCAAAATACAAATTAGAATCATGAGAAATGGATTTTATTTTGAAATTACTTTTTTGAATGTAGAATAAATAAAGGATTTGAATTCAATAGATAAAATAATTAAATAGCATTGAAAGAATTGATTCAATGATGTGTCAGTCGACTCCTGCAACAACTCACGTCTCATCACATCTGAAGATGCCATCCCCTTCAAAACCTCGGTTACAGTCACAGCGGTAATCCCCATAGATATTAATGCAGGAGGCATTGGCGTGGCACTCGTGTAGGTTTTGCTGGCACTCGTCCACGTCAGGGCAGATGTCATAGGCCCAAGATATAGACTGGGAGCTGGACAGGTTCCACCTTTCAACCAGGTGCTGGGAGCAGGTCATGTTGCCAGAGATATCTGCAGTTAATCAATGTATTCATTAGAGACACTGAAGACACAAGATTTAAACACACTTTATTGAACTAGACTTGGTCGGCAAGATGGTCTTTATTCATTGATGTTTTTACTTGGCAAAGAAAGTGAGGTTTGTTGATTTTTTTGATTTTTTTTTACAATATACAATGACATTGGGGATTAGAGTATACACAACCCATGTCTGATACTTTCTTGATTTTAGAATGAAAAAAATATCTATACAGCCAAAACGCGTCAAAAGATGACTTAAATTTATCTAGGTAAACATAATCGGGGGGAGGATCTAGAAAAAAAAATTGCAAGAAGGAACCATTTATTAAATAATTATATTGCTACATTAAGTCTTTCTGGTGCATGCATCTTTCAAGACATAACATAAATTGCATATAAATGTATCTGCCAATGTAAATGGTGTTCTCTCACTTAAAAAATTAAGCAGTAAGTATGTGAAACCCTGGACAACAACAAAAGACAATGAAAAGGATGTTTTGGCTGAATGACAAAAAACAATAAAGACAAGAGAGAAACAAATCACAACTTTGCTTATTGATGTTATTCAAATTAATAACAAGATTTGGTACGTTAACTCCATAAGGGATAAACCAAATCCACAATTTTACGTAACTGCCATGTCTTTTTCCTGATTGGGTTTTTAATTTTACTTCAAGTCACTTCCTTTCCA
The DNA here is from genome assembly GCA_964017045.1 of Omphiscola glabra. Taxonomy (NCBI): domain Eukaryota; kingdom Metazoa; phylum Mollusca; class Gastropoda; family Lymnaeidae; genus Omphiscola; species Omphiscola glabra. The sequence goes on along the minus strand of OZ024808.1, from coordinate 16,169,094 downwards.
TTCTTCTTTACTTTGTTTCTGTCTGGTTTTCATCTCTCTTTCTTTTTTAGGTAGGATATTTATATATATAAATATATATATAAATTTGTTTTATACTTATTTATATGTCTTGTTTTACTGATGAAGGCATGTGCCGAAACATTTACTTATGTGTATTGTAAAATTATTATTAAAGCTTAATATATATTGTTATATTGACACAGATTGTTCGTGTCTATTTGATCTATTATAAAGCTTTATCACAGTCCAACACTTTTATATTCAAATCCAGAATGAGAGTATTTCTAAGGAAGCATCTAGTACAGCATATTAGGAGCTAACACTGCATATATTAAACTAGAGATAAACAACTCGAGACGAACCTTTGAAATCGCCTTCCACACAGACACCCTTCAGGGCATTTTCCTCAAGGCTGCACCACCCACAGCCAAACTCATTCAAGCAGGATCCACAAGATTTATGGCTTTCACACGAGCGGCAACGGAGGGTGGGGCCAGAGATATCAATCCAGGATGTGCACTGGCCATAGTTGTACCGTGAGACATAGTCTGAGAATGGCAGGCAGAGCTGGGTGTTCTCACACCATGCACATTCACCCTTCTCTGATGTGATACAGTCACTGCATTTTGTCCTCCTGTAAAACAATTCATTTTAAAAATTCATTTGAAAAATGTTTGGGTTACCATAATAATCATTTGTTACAAGAGAAAATGAGCTTTCTTTAGCAATTAAAGTTTTATTATGAGAGAAGCCTTTGAATATTTGCAATATAAAGATGAGGAAAGCTGCAAATATTGAATTTTTTAACAAAACTAAGCATTGCTAGACAAAAATAAAATTTTAAAGTCACCAAAAACTAGGTTAACTAAATATAGTGAAATTATTATTTTTATAAAATCATCTTCAATAATCAAACAATTTTATGATACTGAAGACTTATTTCCATTCTAAGTACAAGTAACAAAAATAATACTAGCAAAGACAATAGCAAAAAAATCTAGGTTTACTCATGGCAGGGAGGTGGACACTTGCTGCTGTCTGTAACCGCCTTCTGTGGATGGCGTAATCTCCTTGTGCAGTGGCCGGTGTCTATGACCCATTCACACAGTGGATCCTGTCAATGAAAATGAATTGGTTTCACAAACTAAACTGTGACCACTTCTAATAATAATCCTCCTATCAAAATGAAGGTGAGAACATTCAGAGAGGAGTTCAAATTAAATAGAAATGAGTTTATTAACCATAGATAGGAGAATAAAAATTTTCAAAAAAAGGTTAAAAAAACAATAAATAAATGATCTGAATAATGTTTTCATGTAAATTTCTTCATCTTTATAGTTATAAACCATATTATTGATAAACAATATAGAGAGTGTCAAATGATATTTTTGGAAGTGCATTTAATGACCAAATACATATTAATGAGGCAACTTAAAGACATTCAACAGGGCTTTTTTTGACTGACTGAACAATTCCTAAATTTGACTCCATCCTCCAACATCACTAATTCACCCAGCATTCATTCAAAAATTTATCTGGTAACCTAATATATTGTAAACCCCACCACAACAATCCCTTGGTAGTGATATTCAAGTTCCACAAGTTTTTACTTCATGAGGACACATTCTGAATTCTCTGCAGAAGAAGTTTCCATCAAATTCATCAACTCACCGCTGCACAAACAGTGCACTGAACATAGCCTTCGCATTCTGGACACTCTGAAGGTGAGGTGATCATATACTGGTGTTGATAGCCATCCTTGCACTGGTCCTCACTGACATTCCGAGGCATACATGAGCGTTTGACTTCACACCAGCTGCACAGTGTGTCGGTCAGACAGCTGAGACAGTTGTAACTTGAACTACAGTTGCCATTGCTAAGTGAGAGATGACAAAGTTTTAGAGTGTGCATTTAAAATTTTAAAAATAGTATTATTTCAGAGATCTATTCATAGATAAATGAACCTATAATCATACAGTATTTAAAATTTAAGGCAGAGGATGAAAGAAAAATTTAATATAATTTAGTTCAGAAAATAAAGAAAACAGGACCATTGTGATGAGCATAAAATTTAATTTCTGTACAGTAATTAATTGCACCTGAATGGTTCTAAAAATTCATATGTTAGGGGACGAATCTTGTCACTGGAATTGAGATGAGCATTCCAGCCTATGGTCACTTCAGTAGTTGCCAGTTCAGGTGTGCGTCTCGTCTGCTCAGTCACCTGTAATGACAAAAAAAAATATACCAAAAAGTGCTTGAAGATAGATTATGTTAAAATACCAAGCTTAACTGACAGATATTAATTAAGATAAAAAGAAATCCTCGAGTAAGCTTATAATTCATAAATCAATACAAATGAACTGTAACTAAATGATAACACTACCAATATGTGATTGGCATGTGCAAAAGTTGTCTCCAATTTCTTGCCACACAATATTTTACTAAGATGTAAAAATGGCATTTTGTTCAAAACATTTTATTGCCTGTGTTTAAATCATCAATTTGGGATAAAGTTGCTTGCTAAAAGCATTGTCATTGATTGTTAGCCTATCTTAAAATCTGACAGAAATATAATTTGCCCATATCTCTTAAATTGTGTTTGTCTCTCCATATTTTAAGTTACATCATCCGCAGCAGTACAATCAAGACAAGTCTATTGTTTGACTTGGTAGTATTAATTAATTTCAGTTAAAGGATGCTTGTGAAAATTCAAATTATAATACTCTAGTTACTTGTTCAATGAAATACTTGTGTCCTTTGGCTACAACGGGGAATACTTTTCTGTTATATGCTCTCTTGGCTTGAATATTGTTGTATACTGCTTCCTCTTCTGTCTTGATCACCGATTCCTACAATTAATGATTTTTAATATTATGGACATATTCAGCACAATGTAAAATGGATCAATATTTAAACACCCAAAAAAATCAGTTTAAAGAAAAAAAGTATATACCATATTTTTGGTATATAGGATGCAGCCGGGTGTAAGACAAACCCATTTTTTATTCACATTTTTAAGGAAAAAATCCAAGATTACCGGTGCATAAGATGTGCCCCATATTTTAGGCACATTTTGAGCAGAAAAACATGTGTCCTGTAGGTCAGCAAATATGGTATATGTCAGATATGAGAAAAAATATAAGTATAACAAAGTATGGGAAAACCAGAAAAAAGTATGCAACAAAACAAACTTAAATATGTCGACAAGAAGCCTTCTTCAGATACAAACGTCAGTGAAAACAGTTAAAATAAACACATAGCTGTCAGTATTTGAGAGGACAGCAAAAGGAATGTCCTCTCTTGGATACTACACCAATTGCTGTTGTATATTTTTTGAAGATACATAAATAGTTTAGTTCTAATTACATTTATATTGAACTGGTTAACACAAAGCCTATGCTGCCTTAATTGCTTGATTTGAATCAATGCAGTGAAAATCATTGTTAATTTAACAATAGCAAGCGCTGAACAAAGCAAATTATCTGTGGATGAAATTACCGTATTGGCCTCAGTTTGATCGGTAGACAAAAACATATGTGCCTTGGCATGCTGGAGAGACAGGTACAAAGTCAGGTTTTCTGCATTGGCCGGCTGGGCATTTAATGGGTGGATGAATCCTAGAAATTTTGATGTATAGAAATACACATGTTCTATACGCTTGCTTGCTATGTAGCCCATAGCACCCATCGTCTTCCGGTTTATGCTCAGCTGTAAATTGAAATATTTAAGTGTTTCGGCATTTGCTCTTCTATTTACAAATATATCTAAATAGTTATTGAATTTTATTCTCCTTGGATCTTAAAAGGAAAAATATAAATATAACAAAATTAATCAAATAGCAGTAATAGACGTCAGTATAAGAAAGTGATACAAAATTATCAAATAAAAGTAATGCTTTCAAATAATGGAAAAAGACTGCTAAACCAATTTTAATAACTACAAAAAGCAAGTCTCTCTATGTTAGAATAACAAACCTCATCTGGATAGGAATAGTTGGCTGGGTCACGATACTTGACAAAGTGGAGCCCTGCAGGAATGTCTTCAACTTGGCACTGAAGCAGGGTTGTCAGGTTGGCACTTAAACCACCCCACCAACCCTGAATGCCTGATGTTGTTTCATTTGGCGCCATGCAAGTTCCCTTTGGAGCTTTTTTTTTTTTAAATGAAATTATTTTTTTTTTTTTTTTTAAATGAAATTTTTTAATTTTTTTTTTAAAATGAAATAGTAACAATGAAAATTATTTGTTTCTGCTCATTTTGTTTTCTTTAAACGAAAATACGGTTACTACAAAATATCTGGACAAACACTTAAAATGTGTAATGCACATTTTTTTATTTTAAATTGACTGAATATGTCCTAATAGTATTAAAATCCACAAATACGGCCATCTACAGTAATATTTAGTTCTTATTGTGTTTTCAAATCCCTTCATCACCAATAATGAATATTTTATTATTATGTCAAAATATTAAATTATGAGATTTAAAAAATTATTTTCAGATCATCTTATTAAATTTCTACATAATATATATTGTATTCTCACCTGACCGCTGCTGACATTCAGCTTCTTTTACACACCAGCTACACTCTTCAATGTATATATGTCTGCGTGGAAATTCATGTGTAAGGTCTGCCCCCTTTCCTTGACTAACACATGCTCCGCATGTATGAAGGGCCGGACATATGCCAGGGCAACGATCAGATGGGTCATGAACCTGCCCAGCACAGTGCTAACAGAAAAAAAATCTCATTTAAGAAAGTTTTTTAAAATTTATCTACATCATTTACAACATTTTTATGATTACTTTTCAGCTTAAAATAATTTTTTACCCTTCAGAAGATAAAACATTAAATTCTGTCAAAATGGAAAACTGGTATTACCTCTATGCGTGACCTATGAATGCAGCTTGGGCTCTCCCTGTCAGCTTGGGTGTGATTACAAAATACACATTCGGGATCATCTTGGCACAAACGTTGATTGTGACTAGGATATTTCTCACAATGATCACTGAGAAAACTCGCATTGTCTTCCATGGGACACACTCTGTTGTGTAACGAGCACTTCATGAAAAAAGAAATTAAATGAATTTTCCAATGTTGATTTTTACCATCAGTCATTCTGTAACAATATTCAAACTGATTATTCTTGTATGCATATAAGCTATTATAATACAAATTAACATAAATAAAAAAGTAATGAGCTTAGACATTGCATAACCAACTTTCACAAAACACATGAAAAAAAATATTATTTAAGCATGTTCATAATCAAAAAAAAGAAAATTAAAATATATGGCTAAAAAAAATTATACAGACCTTGTAGTCTGCTATTGCTGAGGGAACTTTATAAGCTATAAGATCTCCCAGCACTTGACCAGAGTATCCTCCCATTATGAACATGATATTGCCATTAGCTGCCACTGCACTGTGACCAAATCTTCCTTTAACTGGCATTCCTTCAGGAGTGGCATTTCCTGTTGTTTTTTTTTTTATATTTGTAAGAGGTTTTCAGTATTTTTTATGTGAATTCAGACTGCATAAGACGCTTTGTTATGGATAGTTGGAAAAGTTTTTTTTTTTTTTTTTTAATTTAAATACAAAAATAAATAAATAATTAATTAAAAATTATCTCACATGTTCTAAAAAAAGCAATAACAACATTTAAATAAAATAATCACTAATAATTTGTTCATACTTAAATTGCAAATACTGACTTGTAACAGTAAAACAGTGAAAAATATGAAACATTTTAGTTTAAATTCCCCTTTCAAATTCGTAGTACATAAATCAGTCTATATAGAACCTCAAGGCTAGTCCAGTTTTAAGGATCGTTTGTAAATTACCAAATTATTTATTTTTAGTTTGATTCAGTAGTATAGTTATCTAAATTATTTCCTTAAAGCATACAATTGTTTTAATATGTCTAACTAATCTGCAACATAAGTATTTTTGCAAGAAAAGAAATAGCTAATGCTAAGATTTCCTTACCATTGAAAAAACTGTGGTTGAGCCACACATGGCATCCCAAATGATAGAAGAAGATCTCTTCACTATAGCAGATTTCCAACTCTTCATGCTTGTGGGTATTGCCCCCATAGACAGCCAGATAGTTTCCTATCAGGACAGCTGTATGGTAGGCCCGATCCCTTGGTATGGAATCTTTGCGCCAGTTGTGGTTGTACAGCTGTGACCAGTAGCTATCATCTATGTGGAACACTTGAATCTTACTGGTTCTGTCACTAATGAGTGCACTTTCTTGCTTGTATCCACCGAACACTATCAGTGATCGCGAATGTTTGTGATACAAGGTGGTGTGGCCCACCAGGCGCTTGGGTGGGTATTTCCCCCCTTTTACCAAAACCTGCTCCCAATTTTCAGGAGACTTTGCTGAAATTCTGAAAATGGAATCGATGTAAATTCTTTGTTCTGATTTTCCTCCGACGACATACAAGTAGTCCCCGACGGTTGTCAAAGTGTGGTCTGTTATTTTCTCAGGCACGAATTCACTTTCGTTAGCGCAGAGAGACCACGCCATGGAGGATATGTTGAAGAACCAAAGTTCATTGCTGTGCGATCCATCACTTAATAGACCACCAAAGATAAAGAAGCCATCACCGTAGACATCCATGGCATGGCCACTTCTGGCTTGAGGCCAGTCTCTTTCACCCTTTTGATGCAGCTTGTTTATACTCTCCCAGGCATTTTCAGACATGCAGTATCGCAGCAGTTCATCCGTGACTGTGTTGAGGTCGAACCCACCAAACATCCATATACAGTTTCTTGCATACACTGACGTGTGTGCTGTGCGGGGTGAAAAGCTGCTACTAGCAAAATCTTGGATCGAGTACCAGTGACCTTGGTCTGCAGTACTGTGGATGTGCAGGTCGCATTTTTGGCCAATATATCCATGTTTGCAGTGGCAGTACTGTAGCTTGTAGGAATGGAACTTGCACTCCCCATGCTCCCCACATTCAAATGGGCAGTCAGTAACCTGGGAATTATAGCAAATTACGAGTCAGTTTGGTTCATATAGCATGTTCAGTCTGCCAGCAATTAACAAGATAGTTTGGTTCATATAGCATGTTCAGTTTGTGACGAATTAACAAGACAGTTTGGTTCATATAGCATGTTCAGTTGGCCAGCAATTAACAAGTCAATTTGGTTCATATAGCATGTTCAGTTTGTGACCAATTAACAAGTCAGTTTGGTTCATATAGCATGTTCAGTCTGCCAGCAATTAACAACAAAAAAAGTAATAATTCAATTACTAGCAGGTTATTCATTGCCATAAATTTGTCTGAAGTTACAACACAAAAATCCCTGAAATCTTAACGCTATAAAACATGATAAATTATTAATTTTACCTCACAGCCATCTCCACTGTAACCAGCATTGCAATGGCAAACATGATTTTTACAGATGCCTCTATTGCTACAGTTCCAAGGGCAGTCCAAGATTTTGTACCTTGCATCAAAGCCTGGTCTAACATAATTGCGATCACTGAAGAGATACAGTAGCATCTAAACAAAGAAAATAACAACCGTTAGCATTGTGTATACAAGAAGAAAACATTCTCAACTATAATTTTAAATCAAAGTTTGTTAAAATATCTTTTTTTATTTACTGAAACAAGAAAATTTGATTTAAAATATTAAAGAAGATAGAAATAGTAGAAAATGTTTTGCAATAATTAATACCATCATTAGTAAAACTTCTTAGATTTAAAATCAGTGGTTTAAATATTTGAATGTATCCTTAACAAAAAAAGTTTTAGTATCAAAAATTAAAACTAAATTTATGCTTTAATAATTAAAAATCATTTTCTGCTAAAGTGATTTAAATTTAATACATATTGCTATAAATTAATTTTTGAAAACATAATTATAATTTACTGCGATGACAGAATAATCTTACATATCCAGAATGTGCAGTAATGGGTGTAGGATGGCTGTCACCACTGAGTGTTGCAATCAGTCGACTATTATAGGATTTACCATCATAGATAAAAAGGTAGTCAAATGAGCATTCAGTTGTCATATTTTCAAATATCAGATGTATGGTTTTGTTTGGGCTGCCAGCTGAGGTTAGAAGTAAAGACATATCTCATTACATGACTGAAAAAGCTTAACAGACATAATTTCATATTGCAAATTTATAGAAAGTTCGAAAAATATTGACAAGAAATATATTTCTATTCCTTCAAGTTATTTTCAAAAGCAATGTGAAGAAAATAATTTCTTTCTCAAAAAGGTCTTTAATTTTAAATCATCAAAAATCAAATTCAAAATATTTTTTAGAGCATAAATACTTACAAACTTAGAAAAAATGAAACATTATTGATCTAAATAATGTATAAATAAGTATGTGCTTATTTCTTGACATGATAGTCAGGCACTAAAAATGTCTAAATCTTTATTTGAATCAATATAACAGCTTTTACACATTTTACACTAAGTAATAACTAAATAATTATGTGACTATTTTTTGTAAATAGTAGGCAGGTACTAAAAACTTCTAAATCATCAGACACAATACAGCAGCTTACACATACCATCAATGAGCCACTCGCATTTTAAGTATTCTGTATAGTTAGACGGTCCATCTGATATCAGCCCCTCCTTGTCATACAAGATCTTTCGCCCACTGCATCTTTCGGCATTTCTATAGGTTTGGCCTCCTGTTATCAAAAGCAAGCTCAGTAAATTCAGCCCGATAAACAGGCCTACCACAGTCATCATGTGGGCATTATTAGATGAAGATCCACAACTCCCCCTCCAAGTGTTGAGTGGGTATGTCAAACCAGGCTCAGTAATTTGAGCCCAACAAACAGGCCCACTAAGATCATTGTGTGGGCATCATTAGTTTGGGAACCACAAATCCCCACAAAAGCTTGGGTGGCCACTCAGGATGTCATTATATAAAATGTTACAGGATTTGTGAATTCAGAAGCACACATGGTGCAGCCATTCTGAAATCACACAAGACTTTTAATTGTGTCCTTTATTCTGTGGAGACAAAAATTTGCATTAGGTCAAACAAAATAGTACATTATCTGAATGGAAATAATCATTTTAATAAGACATCTTCAAATAAGGATAAGGTCAATTAAATTAAATTATGAATCTTTTTATAATGTAGAACTTGTCTACAAAAAACATTTTTTTTTACATTTTTATTAAAAGCTTTCTATATCAGGAAAATTTCTTGACCAATCCAAAATAAAAATGCATTTTAAAGTTAATTTCAAAATTGCTTTAATTTTTTTTAATTATTTCCATCTTTATTGACTATTTATGTGGTCATTCTATTATGAAAGTGAGATAAGAACTAAAACTGATAAAAAATTCTGACCTTTTAGAAATGATGTCATATTGAAAAGTCATTATTATGTTATATTAAAAAGGAAAAGCTACTAGAAGAAATTCCCCATAGTATCATAGGACATTTTTTTTTCTTCCTTATTCTCTTTTAGCTAAGTTAAGAAAGATAAATTTAAATACAAAGATTCTAATTATAACTTTGCTATGCACAAAATATTTTATGCAATATGTATGCTTATAAGTTATGGAAAGCTCCAAATGCATCAATATGCATTTAACTAAATTCTTTATTAGGCTATAGAATTAATATGATTTGAAACTAATAATCCACAATAGGAAATGAAAATTGTACGTTATAACATGGTATGTGTTTTAACTACTCTTGTAGCCTATAAAATAAATAATTATGGGTAATTTAGTTCTTTAAGTCTCAAAATCACTATACTTTTAAACACTGTGGCATAGGCTTTGAGTAAGTAGAACTAAAAAAATTTAAAATATGAGCTTAATTGTCAGCTAAATTGTATAGGCAAAATTAAACTTTATCGTAGTGATAGTGCCCCCAAAATTATTTAGGCCTATAGATCCCTATTAAACAAGATCTTGGAAATAAGGAACAGAAGGGGAAATTGCGGTCAATTTACGCAATCCTTGCCACTTTGAGTTTCTGTGTAGAATTCTCTCCCTTTTGTTTATTCTTGTATTGTTACTAGAGTTAACTTTTCTTTTTTAAAATATTAATACACCCATGGAATGTTTTAAATTAATATTTCATAGGGTTGTTAAATATTTAAAACGAGATTTAACATTTTTAAAGAATATCGGACCCAGCTTTATGAACTTTCGACCTCCCTGCACTTAATTATTTATCACCCTCACTATCATTTGTATCCTTTCTCTCTCACTCTCAGTATTTTTTACTTTTAGTATGCATTTTTTCTCCCCCCCCCCCCCCCCCCCCCACTTATTTCTTGAAATGAAGTGTATACTCATCACCCCCATGCATCTCCGACGCCAGTTTTATGATCAACTATTAGTATTAGCCTTCACGTGACAACGCTGATGGACAGATATCTTGCCCAACTTTGTTACGGCGGTCATGTTTCCTGGTCGCCAGACAAATATCTCTAGAACTTATTCATACGATCGCCGGACATGTAGACACTTCGTATTAAGTAAGTATCAGTATCAGTAGACCTATTACATTTTAAAAGTATTTCTTAGACTTAGACAGATGAAATAGAGCTAACTCAATAACACTATTACTGTTAAGTCAAGTCTAACACTACTGGACTACTAACAACAGTGAACAGTAATGTTGTAGCTGTAGTAGTATTAGCTAACTGACGGACATTATACACAGTCCAAAATCCTGCTTAGGACTATATATAAATGCTGCTGATAGATTTTAACAGCCTCATTTTTTTACACACGACTTTATCTTTATTTTCTTTCATACTGTCAAAATTCAAGTTAAATAATAAATCACCACATAAGATTAATTACGTGATTAATTCTGATAATCTGATTTGACTTGACCATGATTGAAAACTTTGCCCTATCTATCATCACGCCTGCCTATCTGAATATCTCTGGAAAAACTAGTAAAACTCAATTTCTTCAGAGCTGTGAGAGCTGGATCTACATAGACTTTTGGGATATGAAATGTTTAAATCATAGGTAGAGATGATGGGAGTTCAGTGACTGAAAATGTTCGGTTAATACAATAATGCTTAATACTAGCAGTGAGTTACGATGGTCCGGAGTTTCAGTCTTTCTCATTTTCAGATCATTACAACCACTACTACCACTTCACTACACTGCTACTGCTACGACTACGAGTACGAAAACATTGAACAATGAAAATTTAGTTTGAAGTACCCTTTGAAAAATTAAAACACCCAATTGGAAATTATAATTCTTTATAAACATACCTATCTGCGTAATTACATTTTCCAGAAATAAAACATAGAATTAAATTTATAACAATTTCATTGTTTACTTTTTCTACTACAACTTAGAATTTGTCATTTTACTTTAATGATAAGCTTACTTCCGCCGCCTCGGAGTTAGTGCTGACAAGGATGCCATTGGTTGAAATTCATAAATGGGCTATTTTTAATGTTTTGGGCTTTAATATAAAAATTTTATTGAATCTTTTTCAAGCTACCAATAGATACTGACAGCCTTATCAGTGGTAGTTTAGAAAAATAAGTGTCACAAAATTGAAAAGAGAATGAGAGAGGATTAGAGAGAAGTTAAAAGATAATAGCTAACGAGCTAATGCAACGTTTTTTATTGTATGTTTAACGGTTTTAAAATATAAAAGTATTACTACTAAATTAGGCCTATATAATATAATTTTTATATAATAAATAATAATATATACCTTACTACTGAATGAAAAATAATATTTCGTTAAACTTCAAATAATGTTCAGTCATATAAAGTGTTACTAAATTAAATGGAAGAAAAAACTTACAATATGAAATCAAGTTAAATTAATGTGTATTATAAAATCACATTTAAGGATTAATTAATACAAAATACCCCCCGGGCCCCAAATGTGTGACAGAAATTGAAAGTTAAAATTACAATGAGTGGTTTTCTTTGTTTTAATTAAACCCACTTTTATTGTTTTGTTTTCCATTTAATTATAATATATGGAGGTTATGCAAAATGAGAAGATATGCCTTATAATAGTGTTATAGAATAGTTTAGTAGTTAGGAGAGAGTGCGCCCACCCTACTCCATACTGGACATAGCACGGAGTCAAGACCTGACTCTAATTTCAGTGGACCTCGCGTCCAGTCAGCGTCTGGAAGTATTGAACGAAATTGGGAGTGACCATCTTCCCATCCTACTAGAGATTGCTCTCGGCACGATGTGAAAAGCGACACTGGCTCTTCCGGAATGCCAGATGGGGCACGTACGAGCAACAAGCTCAGTCTGCTGGATGTCGAGGCCAAAGACATCGGTGTTGCCCCCGAGAGGTTCAATGGTACCATTCTGGAGATCGCCCGAAAGACGATCCCCTGGAAGAACGGAAAGAAAAAATTCAGGCCCTACTGTAAAAGGGACCTGAAAGAACTCGTAAAACAGAGAGCGAAAGCCCGGAAACAAGCCGCGAAACGGAAAAAGCCTGCTGCTCGTGCAAGCTACAACCGTCTAACGACCGAAGTCCTGGTGGCTGTCCAAAAAGCGAAAAAGTCAAAATGGGTAAACGCTTGTGAAAAACTCGATCCTCAAGGCGGAAGGAAAGTGTGGAGCCTACTAGGAAATCTCTCTGGAATGGGGGGAAAGAGGAACCCCACAGCCTCTACAGACCGCAAACGGCGTCGAGGCGAGCGACGTCAAGACATCAAGGACGCTCAGTAGGCATTTTCACGAGGTGAACAATAAAACCAGAGAGACGTACAAACACCGCACAATTCGAAATCTTAGGAAGAAGGGAGCTCGAGCCCAACGTATTGGGCCCCACCAAGAGCTTTTCACGTCGCTCCTCACGATGGAAGAATTGCGAGTATGGCGCACGGGCCTCATGTATAAATTCCAGAAACTGGGAATCTCTGGGAGAATGTCCAACTGGGTAGAGGAATTCCTGAGAAACAGAACCATTGCCAAACAGATTGGCAACAGCGTTTCTGATCAGCTTGTCCTAGAGGACGGACTCCCGCAGGGGTCCGCCCTCAGCTGCACACTTTTCCTCGCCTATGTATTCGACCTGCAAGAGGAACTAGAATCCGAGAACGCGTTGTTCGCGGACGATTTAGCAATCTGGAGCTCGGGGAGGACGTCAAAATACTACAGATCCGGCTGCAACACGACCTAGACAGAATTGAAGCCTTCGTGAAGTAGGTGGAAATTAATGGCCGTGAATACGGACAAGACGGTTTACTCAATGTTCACAAACGGAAGGAATGCACTTAAGGTAGAAGTGGAACTAACTATCAATGGGAAACAGCTGGAATGGGATCGGACTCCATTTTATCTGGGAGTGAAGTTGGACCAAAATCTCCCGCTTCATAACCATGCACATAAACGAACTATGTACCATAACATCGCAAAAATTAGACCTGATGAAAAAGCTGTCCTGCACCGACTGTGGCTCGGATGCAAGACTACTTAGATCCCTATACCTCAGTAGCGTGAGAAGGGCAATGGACTATAGCCTACCAGTCCAGACCTTCGCAAACCGCACGGCTCTAGAGGGACTGGATCGCATCCAAAACCGCGCTCTTAGGTTTGTATGCGGGGCGATACGCACAACACCCACGGCGGCGGTGGAAATCATGGCTGATGTCGAACTGCTCGATATCAGGCAGAAAAGGGCAGTCCTTACGACGATGGAGCGATACTGCCGGATGGACAGGCAGGAACCATGTTTTCAGCTACAGGATCGATGGGTAAAAAATACCAGATTAAAGAGACCCTCCTTTATGGACACGGTCCACAGTCTTGAGGGAGACATTGCATTACCCGAAAGCAGGGAAAAGGTGAGGGCGATCCCAGCACGGGGCCCCCACGAAAGCCTTATACGACTTGAAATTCGACTCACCATGACGAACACCAATTGTCAGCCCTCAATCAGAACTATCAGAGGCAGCGCAAAGAACGATTAACGCTTACCGAGACAGTCGTGCTTTGCAGGGGAAAAACGAAGCGGGTATGGTGCTCTCATCCAGTATCCCAAAGAGATTGCTCTACCCGAGGGAAGAAAATACCAAGCCTCGATGCAGAGATTGAGGCAATACTGTTTGCGCTCAAGAGAGTCCACCAAAGCCTAGCAAAAAGGAAAAACTAGCCAAAGAAGGCGCGGCCCAGCTGCAACCCGATAAGCCAATGACTCAGCTGGGAGTCAACACTTAGCTAAAAGACCGCTTCCGAGAGAAGTGGTTGAGCGAATGGGCCGCAGGAGAAACTGCCAGAAAATGCCGCGGCCGAGCAAGAGCGACAGGCCATTGCGCGACGTGCAGCTACCTCCATAGGCTGGACGACAGAAGGGAACCAAACTGTCGCCACTGCGGCCAGGCATGCGAAACGGTGGCTCACTTGGTGATTGCTTGCCCCGGTGGAGGTATGGGGGCCGAGGGTCGGGACCCAGAGGCCTGCCTTGAAGATTTGATTTACGGTGACGCCCACCAGATGCGGCAAGTCGAAAGCCAGGGCTATAAGACTAAGTCTCAGCCCAAAAAAATAGGATGTAACATTATTAGTAGTTAGGTCTTTAGTTATACTTATAGTATTGGATTAAAAGCATTTCACTATTGAGTCTGCTGTACATCTTATGGCATGGTGTAACGTAACGAATAATAAAAAAATAATAATATGAGTTCAATATTTATGAACGCCACTAACTAAATTTGTAACATATAATGTAATATAAATTATTACAAAATGTTAATACGTCTCTTCATTGCCTTTTCAAGCATTGGTATTTATTTATTTTTCATGCACGGCGGCGAAATCCAAACAAAAGTTTTTGCCTTACTTACTCAATTAACTATTGGCCACTAGTCCTAATTAGAAAAAAAAATTATTTAATTTTTATGAGCAGATACTGTGAGGTTTCAAAAAGCTTTTATAATTTATTTTGAGCTGTTAAAAAATTCGCCAAATCAGCACCAATAGTGTAGGAATGAATCTTTACGAATTGCCTACTAAAAAGTTAATGAGCAACCAAAATTTACATACACCGTACGCATTATTTTCCTTTTTAAAACTTCGACACAGAAGAAGTTGTGTTCAAAGGACAAGATCCAAAAGAGTGTGCTAATAAAAAATAATTTATTTCATTACGGGTGGAGTTTTAAATTAAAGAAAACTACAGCTTCTTTGAGTTCGGTTAATTAACTCGGTAATCTTGCAGTTCAGATGCGTATATTATTTCTGATCGAATTTTGTATTATCGCATGTACACTTACGCGTATTCTTCATTAAATTAAATCCAGGCAGTGATACTAATACTGAATTATACAGTTACAGCGCTTATTTTCGAAATCTTTTATTTTTAAAGCGTCTTAAGAACATCCCCCAACCTTCCACAGCTCTATTTGAGACTATTTGTTGTTGTTTTTTTCACCCTCTTGCCAGATTTTTGATCACCTATAAGGTGGTATGCTAAACGAAATTTTCAAAATGTAGGCATGTTCTTAATTTTAATTGACAATTATCAAATTCAAATAGATAATTCTGATCAGACTTCAGATGTTTAATGTTGGAATGGAATGTTGGGCTAATTTTGAAAGATGGGTACATGACGTCATTTGCGTGTTTTGTTAAGTTGTTGATGACTTTATTAGGCTTTAGGGTTCAGGTTAGGTTTAGGGATAATTTAGGGTGAGGGATAGATTTAGGGTTCAGGTTAGGGTGAGGGATACATTTAGGAAGTTTTTTCATTATTTTAAAACGTTTTATTCTTAATTTTACGGGTCGTGACAACCAAGATGGCGGCCATGGTAAACAAATGTGTACCCATCTCTATAAATTTACCGAATGTTGTATTCCACTCAATGAATAATCTATGTAAATGTATGCCTAGCCTACTTATTTATATTATTATATTCCACAATTAAATCTGGACCAAGACTAGAATAGAAATTGAGTACGTTACCGTTAAGTCCTGACAAGTTATGAAAAGTGAAAGAAATACAACTGCGAAAAATATCGATGTAGTACCTTCCAACAACCGAATGGCTTGCCAACTTTTACTTCCCGATGTTTGAGTTTGCCCAAAAAATTTACTTGGCCTTAGCAGTAAAGCGCAAATTTTAAGAGCGCTCATTCATAAAATAGCGAGTTTGTAGGGTATTTTTACTTTATATAACAGTTTCTTTCCTTTCACCCTGTTGCCAGATTTTTAACCACCTATAAGTTAGTATGCTAAATTTTCAAACTATATGCATGTTCACAAAAAGAATGAAATACTGGAGGACAAAAAAAAAAAAGGCTCCTGCATGGGTGAATGAATAGATCAAACTTAGTAGATTATCCATATTCAAATACCGGTTCTAAAGGGTAATGAACTCATAATTTTATTTTTTTCCTAACTAAAACTGGACAATATACACGGCGGCGTTTATCATGTCTCGGCGGTGTCTCTTGTGGCGTCGTCGCTCGTGATGGCATTCATAAATGAACATTTTTAACTCTTAACTAACATCTAAATTAAAGGGCCTGTAAAAAAAACAACATTATTTTTTTTTTAAAAGCCCCCCCCCCCCCCCCCCCCCCCCGATCCAATAAAATATGTCGAAATCTAATATTGCTGCGAGGAAGTGGAACAGTTTAAGAATGTATTCTCTAGTTTTATCTGTGTTCTCGCCGCGGTTCAACCGTAAGAAATAATTATATCACAAAATTACGTCATACAAAACCAAAGCAAACAAAAGGGAGGAGCGGCCATCTGTATAGTACGTACACAACTGGTCAAATGTTCTACCCCCCCACTCCCTTGTTGCACGCGTACTTTTTTTGACGACCCCCCCCTCCTTACATACGTAAAATGAGCTTTCGCCCCCCCCCTCCAAACATCCACCTTATTCCCATTTTCTATATATAACAATGATGTTACATTACTAAACAAAATATGACACGGGTTTTCACCTTTGGCTGTACGGCGCAACCAGTGGTTCCCAGAATATAAGCTGCATCGCACTGTGCGCTCGTTGCCCTCCCTCGAGCAAGGCCATAAGAATGGGGCAAATAGCAACTAGCACCAAAATCAAGGGAAGCCAAAATCGTCTTTAGAAAGAATCTTTATAGATCATTAAACTTAAACTATAAAATCCCATTTACTTTACAAAGACAAGAGGCGCTAAAAATAGTCCTGGTAACGCGATCCCATCGGTTAACGGGACCTAATCCCAACTGATTCCCACTCTGGCCGCTAAACGATGCTGCTGGGTGCCGTTCACGGCTTCACGTGTAAATAGTTATGGAATGGTTGGAGCGAATACACATTTGTTTTTCTTTTTTTAAAATTAATGTTAATTAATGTCATTTTAAAGTTCATGATTATGTTAAATTGTATGTACAGCGTGGTGAACCCAGCCACCAATAATAATAATAATCAGGATTCTATCGGAGAACGGGATACCATCGGAGAAGATGTTCCCGCCGCGACCGGGATTCCATCGGGATCGGATCCCACCGCCAATGGAATCCCAACGGGATGAGGATACAAATGGATTGGGATACTATCGATCTCACGGGATCGGTAATTCACTGGAAAACGGGATCTCGACAGGATCAAGATCAATGTTCCCTTTAAGCTGCGCGGCTACCTCACAGATGCTGCGTAGCAGTTTTGAACATCCGCACAGCAAATTTTTATAAAAATACATCCGAACAGTTACGCTGCACTCTGCACACAACTTTATGATTTTGCACATGAACCAGCAAACCTTAGAGGGACCATTGATCAAAATCCCATCATGATCCCTCCAGGCAACGGGAGACTGGGATACCATCGGAAAACGGGTTTGGAATCCCATTTTGGAACGCAATGTTTTCATAAGTAACAATGTCTTTTTATAGGATACAAATTAATTAGAGTTTTTTTTTTTTTTTTTTTTTACATTTCGCTTAATATCAATGTGAATGTGAATTAAAAGGCTGCAGTAGATGATTTTTTTTTCCGATTACAATCCTGTGCCACACCTAGTAAAGTTATAAAATAAATACATTTATTTTAATCAAGATAAATCCAATTGGGCAACTTTTATAACGTATCTTTAAGGAAAGAAGAGTTATCCTTGATTTAACACAAGTGCTCCGTAAAAGATTCATGAAATGTACTTTTCTTCTTCTTCTATATATTTAGGGCCCACGATCAATTTATTTTCTCTCGTAAAACTTGTTAAATTGTTGTTGTAACCAACCAAAGAAACTTTTATAAAGAATTAAACTAATTTGACACGGGAAAATACGAAACTCAATCAGAAATAATATACGCACCTGAACTGCACTTTTACCATTAACTCTATCTTTGGTAAATTCAGACAATTGTTGCCGTGACATATCACAAAGTAGTCGTTTTTAATTAAAAAATATATAGTCGTTATATTATTGTTGTCCCCATTTTGCTCCTGGGGGGGGCACTTGACTTTCCCCGAGGGAAGGTGCAGTGCCCCCAGAGAGATGGCTGAAAGAAATCCTGTGCTCTGGGTCTGGTAGCAAATGCCCTGATGACACCTTATTGTATTATTAGCCTTATTCTAGAGGAAATTTGCCGTTCCCGTGGCAACCTGCTCTTTTTTACTTTTATTCATTTTCATGATACAACTTATATGACTCTTTAAAATTAGAAGTTGTTGGAGGCTACTCGCTCATTGTTATGAGCCTGACACTGACAGTTGAGTTCTATGTATTAGCCACATCAATACTATGACTATGATTAGTATGCGCTTATGCAGGCAATGCAGTACCTGAGTACTTGTAACAACATACAGTGTATGCCTGAATTTACTATCACTATTACATTTATAAAATTTACGAATAGGCCAATAAATTATAAAACACTATTTAGTAGTAAAATTAGCCCTATACTATATACTATAGTCACTATAGATTTACAGCTTGACTTGTTATAAGATGTGACCTAATTTTTTAATAAATTAAGTAGGCCATATTCATAGCTGTAGCATATAAATATAAGGATAAGCTGTTTCTAAAGTTGAACCTGGTTTTTGGGGTTCCTAAAATTAAAAAAATGAAATATTTATTTAGATGTAGCTTATACTTGGTAGTTAACTTGGGAAGTACTGGGGTTAAGGTTCATTGCTTAATGCACATGCCATAGTTATACTGAGTTGTTCTTTTAATGTTGGCCTATTTGTTTGACTGTTTATATTTAATCTAAAAATATACAAAGCCATCACATTTTTACTACAAACATTTTTTTCACACTTGCCTCACTTAGTTTGACATTTATTTGCTTTGTAAGCTACTGAACAGTTGCTCTGTATTATATTTTCTAAACCTTTTTTTTCCCCCATATTAAGCAAAGCATTTGTCTTAACAAGTGTCAACAACAAATATCAAAATGGGTTATGCAACACTAAATCTCGAAAATCCTGTATTTCGGCAATTTATTGGCTATGCAGCTTTGGTACTTGTAAAGACAAGTTTAATGAGTCTTATTACAGCATATCATCGCCTGACTAGAAAGGTAGTTTTTATTTTTATTTAATTTTTAAAAAACTTTTAAGTGGTTTTATACAAATTTTGACAACTCATTCATAATAATTGGGACCATTGAGCTTGGGCTTTTATCTAAAGAAAGAAATTTTAGAGAGAACAAATGTGTAATTTTGTACTATATCATAATCATTTCTGATAAAAGACAGTCTCTGAAGTACGATTATTAATTTTCATCATTAAAAGATTGTCACCTATTTCTTTTAAAGGTAACTAGAATGTCATTATTTTGTTTTTGATGGTTTTGCAAGAATAAATTATAATTTTATAAACAAATTCTTTTTTTAAAAGGCCACAATTATTTATTTCACATTCATTTCTTTTATTCAAGTTTTTTTTCTTTTTTTTTTTCAAAATTCTTTGGATTCTAAAAATACAGGTTAAAGCATGTCATTTTGATTTCTCTTGTAAATAATATACTCTATATTTTTTTATTAGGCATTCATCAATGAAGAAGATACGGCATCATTTGGAAAAAAACTGCAGGTAGTCTTAAATAATCCACAAGTGGAAAGGGTTCGAAGGTTAGTCTTTAAAGAAAAGAATATGAAGAGCTTATTTTCAAAACGCGGTATCCACCATTTTAAAAAAAATGAAAAAACCTAACCATTTTTTAGAGCAAACCAGGTTCGTTTAGGACATGGTAAATTCTATATACTAAACACATTATATTCCTATTTTATTCGTGTCTAAAAATGACTTAATCCTCTAAACGCTTTACTAATTTTTTTTTTTTTTTTTTTGTAAAAAGTTGAATAATCTCAAAACCCCCAAAATGGATATACAGCATTTTGAAAATGAGCTCTTCATATGTTGATTATGCACTTAAACCTGTGCTGCTATTTGAACATAAACATGAGCAGCATTGTTTTTAACATTTAACGTTTAATGTTAGTGTTTTTGTATTTAAATATTTATTAAGTGGGCAGTTCATTTGAAGATTTCTAGTTAGAATATAAAGTAATCTCATGGGGGAGTATTTTCTTGTTGCATTTCTTCTGTTCCAGTGCTTGATATGCCTTTAAAATTTAGTACATACTGTCCCATTATTTATTACAGACTATTAACTTTTGTATTCTGTCTTGCTTAAAACATTCAGATTTCACTTGAATTTAACAGGTGCCATCTGAATGATCTTGAAAATGTCATCCCCTTTGTCTTGCTTGGTCTTCTTTATGTTGCCACTGGTCCCAATCAAGCAGCCGCTTCTCTTCACTTCAGAATTTTTACAGTCAGCCGCTTCATTCACACGTTTGTCTATTTGTTCGCTATACCTCAGCCAGCTCGAGCCCTGGCATTTTTCACTGGATTGCTTGTAAATTTCTCCATGGCTTACAGCATCTTAAGCCAAGCTTACTTTTAAAGGAGTAGCTGTGTATGATCAGGTGTTCTATCTCCAATCCAATTACCAATGATCACATTTTGCCACTCGGGTGTTCTATCTCCAATCCAATTACCAATGATTACATTTTGCCACTCAGGTGTTCTATCTCCAATCCAATTACCAATGATCACATTTTGCCACTAAAATAATGCCGCCTTTTGTAGTAACTTTTGGGGTATAAAACTGGTATACTTTTTCATTATGTGGGTCAACATTTATTTCCCCCCCCCCCCCTTTTTTTTTTTTATTTAACAAAAATCATCACACATCATTTTTAAAACTCAAACATGTTTACGCCAATACCCATATAGAATCACCACTGTGAAAGATTCCCTTACTAGCAAATGTTTCCCTTAAAAATTATACACAAGCTGTATTATAGAACTTTTACTGTAGTGCTCCCTTTTATCACAGTATCAGGCTCACACAGAGGGAAGTAGGACTGTGAAAGCAAAAATACATATTCTATACCAAACCATATTTAAAAAAAATTTTCTTTATTTATATTACTTAAGTTAATCAGACTTTTTTTAAACATCTATGGAAAAGATTTTAATCAAAATTAAATGTTCTATCAGTGAGATTTTTTTTTTACTTTAAAAGATGTATGAATGTCTTTTGAATATAACTGAAATCATGTACCTCTTATTATGTGCCCATATCTGAACTAATAAGAAGTATTTAACAGATTTTTCTTTTAATTTACTAAAAATTTGACTTTAAAGCTATAAATAATTTATTTGCTGTCTATTCAGATAAATATATGAAATAATATTATTCCATTATTCTGAAATTTAGGTAGTTGCAGAATTATTTGTTGTACAATTAAATAATATATAAGATTTTGATGAGATGACACTTATTTCAAGGAAAAATTGTGTAATTGTTTGTTTTTTTTTTAAATGTTGAGTGCAGCAGATTGACAGTTCTTTACAAATTTTTTTTTTTTAAATTGAACACCAAGTTTTGCTCATTGTTTTTCAACTTTGTGATTATATTTTTCTTGTTATTTTGTTTTATAGCTTGTTCTCAATCACCATTGTGATTGTGGGATAATTGAAATATTTACAGTTTCCAGTACATTACTGATGCAGGGTTAGAGAGTTCAATGTGTCCTTATATGCCTTGGGAAATTTCTGTATGTACACATATTATGTGACATACATTATTGGTATCTGATCCTAACTAAAAATGTTTAGACAAGTTGTCAATTTGAGTTATTAGTATTAGTCAGTTAGGTGTTAACCCTACAGAGTTTAGCTAGTGAGACATTATTTATTTGCTAAATTTTTTAATGGACCTTGTGATTGTGAGCTAATATTATTTAAATGAAATTAATTTTTTTTTTGTTAATGTTTTTTTTTTTTTTTGTTCAGCTGCAAACATTATTTGAATACATTTTTTAAATATTGAATAAACAAAGACCTTAAAGTTTAAAGTCTAGAGTTAAGAATTTTCTATTGTCACTATTGTCTTTTTTTCTTATATAATTGTTTAAAATGTTGTTAATACAAATTAAATATACTTCAATAATTATGTCAGTGTTTTTTTTATATATAAAGAAAATAAATTGGCTATGGTCAAAAGTTGTGGTGGTGGATTGTTCCATTATATTCATTTATCAAGCTATCTGAAGAGAACTGATTTAACACAGATAGCTAATTTCCAGTAAATGAAAGTGGGCTAGACTGGTACTGAAAATGGATAGTGTCCACTCAATGCTGTGTAAATCTTTCCTAAATAAATTTTCCATATGGTCCATTGATTCCACATTTTTCAGCACCCTTGTAAGTATTAGTTAGGTCACCTGATTATATATGGTAACTTGTCAGCAAAAGGTCACTTGTCAGTATTTGGTCATCTAATTCTCAATAAAGCTGAATTGGTTGAAGATAAATGTAAATTTTAAATAAAAGTTTAAAATAAATCTATAAAAAGTTTCACATAGCGTTAGTTAAGCAATTTTAATTCATGGAATTCCAAATGGGGATAGGAGGTGCTGCCCTCTGTATTCCCCCCCCCCCCAGTCCTTTCCAGAGGACACACCTTTTCTTCTGGCCCTAACTCTAGTTTTCTTTATAATTATAGTCTCATACCCATGGTAAGTATTTATACTTGTTGGTGAATGTAGCTGTGCAGTGGCGTAGCTAGGGTTAGTGCTGCCCGGGGCGGGCCAAGATTTCCTCCCAACCGCTATCCACATTAAAAACTCTGCAGTTGGCCGAAAATGCCGCCAGCTACATATTAAGAAAAAAGTTGTGCCCTCTCCGCCCCACTTTCCTACGCCAACTAGTAACTCATGGTCAGTGAATGCACCAGCCTACTTAAAGTAAGAGCTCAATAAATATTAACAACAACAAAGTTTCAGTGCAAATAAAAGCTTAACCATATTTTATATTAACAAAGATAATCATGTCCAACAAATAGCTAAATTCAGAAAAGCATAATCATGTCCAGCGAATAGCTAAAGTCATTAAAACATAATCATGTCCAGTAACTAGCTAAATTCATTATAACATAATCATGTCCAGTAACTAGCTAAATTCATTATGACATAATCATGTCCAGCAACTAGCTAATTCATTTAAACACAATCATTTCCTGCAACTAGCTAATTCATTTAAACATTTAGTCCAGCAACTAGCTAATTCATTATAACCTAATGTCCAGCAACTAGCTAATTCCTAAAAACCGTGACGACTAAACAAAGCAATTTGTTAACAAAAAGTACGGTTAGCTCCCCTGTTTCACAGTTAAACTCCCCTGTTAAGTTGTTTTACATTCCTCAGTAGAATCGTGCTCACAACCTGCTTTGTCACACTTTATTTACTTTGCAGTTTGTTTCCTTTTCGTTTCTTAACATTACGCTGACTGAGCGGTCTGTGGAATGGAAATCTATTCATTCCCACACTGAAAGTCTGTATATTTGGTAGGTTGCCTAATACCACCGACCTTTGTCTGGTCAACGGACAACCTCGTTGACGTTGCACGCTTGCGGGATGGCCAATGAATAAATAGTCCGAGGGTTTTCA
Organism: Omphiscola glabra; assembly: GCA_964017045.1. Lineage (NCBI taxonomy): Eukaryota > Metazoa > Mollusca > Gastropoda > Lymnaeidae > Omphiscola > Omphiscola glabra. Next base: position 16,145,154 of record OZ024808.1, on the reverse strand, counting down.
ATGGGGAATATATTATGGCAATGGTAGAAGACCTACATTCATGGAATTATCAAAGTGGATATCGCAGGGGAGGTGTTTCTCAAAATGCAGATAACCTGATCACACGGGATAAGTTGCTTTTAAGCAACCTCCATAGTTATGGGGAATGACATGAGAATCAACACATGATGACCTTATTGATATGATACATTTTCCTGTGATGCCAACTTTTTTTTTAGAACAGGGAATTTGTGTGATGACGGTTTGGAGAGGATCACGTGACCGGGCATAGAAAACTCTGCTGAAACATGTAGTCTAAAACAAAATAACAACATGGAGTCATAAACAGTATAGTCTTACGCCATAAACTTCAACTACATTTTGTGCATGAAGTGTAAATAAAATTACAAATTTGAGATTGAGAATCCCCGTTTCAAATAAAAAAAAATTTTTTGTTGAAAAGTTGAGATTCAATGAAACAAATACACCCGGTTCAAAATGTGGTACCATAGAACTCTTGACAGGTTCAAAGTATTGTTACACTTAAGCAGTACTTTTCTAGCTTGAAAACACAGTGCGACGGAATTTCAAATATTACACCATTTCATAGACCCCGGAGTGCTGCCAAGTGTATTCGAGGCATCCATTCTCATCATTCTGGTGGTATTCAGTCTATTGCAAGCTAACAGACTCACGTATTAAATCATGGTGATCGCGGCCCTGGACGTGGACAACCCCGTGTTTCGTATGTTCATTGGACACGGCGCCCTGGTGCTGGCTAAAACGTGTGGGATGAGCGTGCTGACGTCGTTCTATCGCATGACTAAAAAGGTAAGCGAGAACAAGACATAAAGAGGGAAATTTATGAACTATAATTTGACTCTACTCCATTATTTTGATTCGCCTTACACAGTATCTGATTCGCAGTTGGACTTTGGCCCATAACGAATGGTTTCTGCTGACCTACTTGGGACCTACTCTAGTTATTATTTGGTAAATGAAATCTTTAAATCCGTTCAGGGATGTCTAGCCTTAAAGTAGTTTAAGTCTAAAAGTCAAACCTAATTCTATTTAAGTCAGAGGTGTAGTTAAAGGGAAAGGGGGTTGGGGGCGCAGAGCTCGACATATACCCCGGGCGCTACACTAGCTTAGGGCGCCAAAAATGATTGATTTCAGAGTTGGTAGGCTTAAAATGAATATTTTTCCCCGGCCTATACCTCTGATTTAAGATGTAGGCCAAAATATTAATAACTAGCAGAGTTTATTATGTATATATAGTGAGGCGAATTTTACTTTTCATTCGCTACAGATATTGCTGTTTTGGAAAAAACGTAGTCAAGGAATGATTATTCAATGACGATAATTTTCACAATGTTCAGGCGTCAAGTAAATGAACACTCATCAGAACACAACGTTTTAATGTAATGAGCAACGCTTTATATTTATACACACCGCACAAAAGAAAGATGCGCATGTTTGTACACCAATAACAACTTACATGAAACGTTCATGGCCGACCTAGCCGCAGCGCAAAATCGTTTAAAAAAAAAAAAATAATTAAATTTGTATATCCTATATAAGGATAACACGCACTTGGATCTCCTGATCCAGGCATTTCCCATGACCAGAAATGCGTTTCTTCCACCCTAAACAATCTCAAGAACATCTCTATAAAAAAAAATTCAAAAATTCTTAATAATTACTGTCACCTCACCACTTATGATACATTGATACACTACATCCATATACAACATATAATGGTAAAATTCTAAAATGTTAACGACAATAAGAGTTGTAAATTAGGCTCATAAGTGAGTTCTTCAAAGCCAAAGCATAAGAATTGTTGTTTTAAGCAAGCGGGAAAAGCAAGGGGACATACAACCAATGAAATGAGCGGGTGCATCATTACATTGCATACTATTTTTAATGCATCCCAATGAGGGGGTGGGTGGGTGTAAAGGCACCTTACCCGGGTCCAAATCACCTGTATCGAAAGGAATGCCTATAATGTTCTCAGGTGGAGTTAATGATGCAGCGCTCGAGTCCTGCGGAACATATTGGAACTGCGTTCCCGTTAGCAGTCCTGCATATAGCTATGTTGCAGACATATATATGTGTGGGGCCAGTGGGCTGGGATAGCCTAAGCGAGCTATGTGGCAGGCATATGTGGGGACAGTGCATTGAGATAACCTATGCGAGTATACATGTGGCAGTCATATGTGGCAGTCATGTGTGGGAGTCATATTATTATTATTATTATTTGCTGTCTTATATAGCGCGGTACCCCAGCCTAGGGCTAGGCTCACCGCGCTGTACATAAAAATATTTTAAAAGAGACATAATCGTGACAATAACATAAAATACATATATGTAATAAAGAACAGATGTATAGAGACAAAACAAAATCTAATGCATATTGACCTCATCCACACCAGAACTTTTACATGACAAGCCATGGACGACGACCAGCAGCAGCGTGTATCGGTCAGATGTGAGGAATCAGTCCGGGGTAGTAGAGTTTAAAGAGATGTGTTTTGAGTGCAGTTTTGAAGGATGTGATAGTTGATATATTGCGGATGTGTAGTGGAAGAGAATTCCATTGTTTGGGGGCACAGTAAGAGAAAGATCTTTCATCGTATGTTTTTGTGCGAGTCTTGGGGACAGAAAGAATACGCCCGTCTGCGGAGGAGCGAAGCTGTCGAAGGGGTGAATAGACAGAGAGAAGTTCGGTTAGATAGGAAGGGCAGGAATTCGAGAAAAAGTTGTGGCAGAGAACAGAGAGTTTATAGTCAATCCGTGCTTGTACAGGTAGCCAATGAAGTGAATGAAGTTGTGGTGTGACGTGATCACGTTTTTTTGCCTTTAAACCTAGCCTAGCAGCTGAGTTTTGAACCTTTTGTAGTCTTTCTAAGAAGTGTTTTGGTGAACCTGACAGAAGAGAGTTGCAGTAGTCAAGACGAGAGAGAGAACAAGAGCATAGACTAGGGTTTTTGTTGCACTAGTTGTGAGGTAGTGGCGGATGGAGCTGATCTGACGGATGGCCGTGTATGCAGAGCGACACATGTGGGATATATGATTATCAAGAGACAAGTTGTGAGATAGAAAATAACCAAGATTCCAGTGGAGGATGTAAACTGTATGTCTGAGTTACCTACTTGAAATGAGGTGGGGAGAGCTGAGTTAGAGGATGATTTGCAATCGTGAATAAGAAGTGCTTCCGTTTTGTCATCGTTAAGTTTCAACTTGCTGAGTGTCATCCATGACTTGACATCAGCAATGCTCTCCTGCAAAGTCCGGACAGCTGAATCGACAAGAGAGGGATGGGTATGAATGTATAGCTGCGTGTCATCCGCGAATGACTGGCTCTCCACAGCATAACTCTCTAGCAAAAGGAGCAGTGGCCTGGTATACATTGTAAATAGAACCGGGCCTAAAACGGACCCCTGTGGCACTCCATACACCAAGTCAGCACTTCCGGAGAGACAGCCATCGACAGCGACCGCCTGCGTTCTATTGGAGAGGTAGGACCTAAACCAAGCCAAAACTGAACCAGAAATGCCAAAGTAATTTTCAAGGGTTTTATAAAGGGTTACATGGTCAACAGTGTCAAAGGCCGCACTGAGGTCCAAGAGGATCAGGATTCCTCACATCTGACCGATCAGGATATGTGTGGATGAGCATCACCCATTTTGTACATATATGTAAATCAACACTTGATAATAAATGTTACACTGTGGGGGGCGGTCCCCCTTGGGAGAATTCCGCACTTTTCCCCCAGAACTTTACCATTGCGCTGAATGAACCCAATAGTTATTTGTTTTCTTCTTAATTTTTCATTTGCTCTAACTGTCCACCAGGTGTTCATTAATGAAGAAGACACAGGTTTTGGCGGGAAGAGAGTTCAAATTGTCACCAACGACCCGGATGTAGAGAGAATCAGGAGGTAACCTTACTAACAAAGATTAGTGTGTATTTCATTCATTAATCCTCGAAGTTCCTAGTTCCATTTGTCTAAATTTTATCCCCAAACCCAGTATCGTAAGGGTCGGACAACATTTTAAGCCCACCACCCCCAGTAGTGTAGCCAGGCTTTGAAATAGCGGGGAGCGAAAATTCTAAGAATGTCCACCACACCAAAATAATCAGTTCAAGAATTAAGATTGATTACGATTATGTGGTTATTTGATTATATTTGAAAAAACGTTAACTTCCAAAATATTTGAAACTTTTTTTTTTTATTGAAAGGGTGCCGAGACTGTCACTGTGTGTGTGTGTGTGGGGGGGTCTAGGGAGCCGTAGGATATCGAGTGAAAATAGGTGAGGGGTCTCGCGCTTAGCCCACTCACGAGAAAATATTTGCACATACTGGACTTTAGTTCTTCGTCATTCTAAACTTAATCTGAAAGCATCGGATGAGATGCTAGTGGAAAGTTAGGCGCACTAACCTGAATGGGACTAAACAAAACTGTTATACTTAGTTGTTTCCAAACATGCAGCTGTTGTCACTGTCACACGTGTGAAGTGTTAAACCAAGCGGCCAGTCTCCATGCAGAAGAAATCCTCCTATATAAGTATACAAAGCCTTTATTTCTTATTTATGTCACGCCTTTTTTATCTGCGGAACAATCGAGACCATCAGTGAAGACAGATTGGATTTCGTTGAAGTTGCATTAAAGTTAGTGTTTAAGTTTTTTTTTTTTTTTTTCTACAAAAATAAATTATGCACCTTATGTAAAACTTTTTTTCCCTTAACTAAGCAAAAGTTTGTAAAAAAGATCGACAAACTGAATTTTTTAAAAATATTAATAATAAAATGTTCCATTTATGGAAAGATGGTCTTATGGGAAAGCAGTCGCGACCTCTTCTCCCCCATTGGCTACGCTACAGTCCCTCCTCCCCACCCACCCCACCCCCCAAAAAAAAAAAAAAAATTCAGCAGTTGGCCCAATAATGCTGCCATTTTAAGACAAAAAATGCCGACCGTGGTGGACCTGCCTTCTCACATACCCATGTCTCACACCTTGTGCTGATTTGTTGGTGGAACCCTAATGATGAAGTTTTGGGAAGAACCTAATGTAGTTTGGTAGGAAACTAATGTAGCTTTGGAAGAACCTAATTTAATTTGGGAAGAACCTAATTTAGTTTGGGATGAAACTAATGTAGCTTGGGAAGAATCTAATTTAGTTTGGGAGGAAACTAATGTAGCTTGGGAAGAACCTCATGTAGTTTGGGAAGAACCTAATTTAATTTGGGAAGAGCCTAATGTAGTTTGGGAAGAAACTAATGTAGCTTGGGAAGAACTTAATTTAGTTTGGGAAGAAACTAATGTAGCTTGGGAAGAATCTAATTTAGTTTGGGAGGAAACTAATGTAGCTTGGGAAGAACTTAATTTAGTTTGGGATGAAACTAATGTAGCTTGGGAAGAATCTAATTTAGTTTGGGAGGAAACTAATGTAGCTTGGGAAGAACATCATGTAGTTTGGGAAGAACCTAATTTAATTTGGGAAGAGCCTAATGTAGTTTGGGAAGAAACTAATGTAGCTTGGGAAGAATCTAATTTAGTTTGGGAAGAAACTAATGTAGCTTGGGAAGAACCTAATGTAGTTTGGGAGGAAACCAATGTAGTTTTGGAGGAAACTAATGTAGTTTGTGAAGAACCTAATGTAGTTTGGGAAGAACCTAATGTAGCTTGGGAAGAACCTAATGTAGTTTCAAGGGAACATAATTCACTTTTTTATTAACCTTTAATGTAAAAAAAGTTTCTAATCATAAAAGCTATAAACATATAGTTATTAACATATAGCTAAAAAAGAACATATAGCTTTTAAAATCATATAGCTATTAACAATTTTATACTATCATTAGCAGATAGAAAGTATTAGAATAAAATTATAACACGTTTAAATCCCATTACCACATGCTATTGTTTTCTCCAATTCCTCAGATGTCATTTGAATGATCTGGAAAACGTCATCCCGTTTGTGCTACTGGGGCTTCTCTACGTGTCAACAGGTCCCAGCCAATCAACAGCCGCCATTCACTTCCGAGTGTTCACCATCAGCCGTTTTCTCCACTCGTTTTTCTATCTGTGTGCCATCCCCCAGCCCACACGGGCTATAGCTTTCTTCGTAGGACTCGGAGTCAATGCGTCCATGGCTTACAGCGTCATCCGCCAGGCAGCCTTTTAAATCATTTGAGATATCTCAATTCATGTTTTTTTTAATATTGATATATATTTTTTTTACTTTAAAAATCATTATCCCAATATTATGGTGATTCATTCCAAAATGGATGTACATTTCACAAGGCATATATTCAGGAAATAAATCTTACTTGAATTTCTCTTTTTCTTTTGCTGTATAATAATAATAATAATAGCTCGCCAAACATTGGCGACAGCAATGCGTGAACTTACCATCTACTAAAGTTACTTGACAAAACATGAACTCAAGTAACGCACATTTCAGAATCCCCAAATTTTGCTACACCCCTTCTTTCCCCCCCCCCCCCCACAGAATACGTCACTCACACTTTTTTATTTCACGCCCATGAACTATATTGATATTCTGATGTTCCAGCCACTTTTCAACCGAATTTTTATTACACAATATTTTAATTGAGACGATTTCATTTTCCGAAAAGAAGAGAAATAGTATTCACCAAACGCAGTTGCGCTATTATTTTTGTTAGTTATCGGGAATTATATTTTGTTCGCTCTACGGAAATGGAAGCAATCACACCACAAGCAAAATATAATATAAGTATAAGAGACAATAAATGTCCTTAAAAAATGAGATTGTTTAAATCAACAATAATATTGTATTGATTGAAGCATTTATAAACAATAGGACCTTCGCCCTGGCTTGCTAAAGCCTCGCATTGAGCAAAGCCTGAGAATAGGTGCATTCTTTCAAAAAAAGTATTTAATAATACACACTTTTTAACAGTATAAAATGACTGTTTAGCGCCCCCCGTGATGAAGCTGTCAAGGGCGGGTGCCATCTTCACACGCTTCCATTATACTATACTTATGCTAACTTCGAATACAAATCTATTTTCAAAAATTTACTTTTCGTAACGCGACCAAATAATTGTGTTTTAAGGGGAAGTTTGTAGAAGTCTATGTTTAATTGTTGTGCGCACACAGACTGCAAAATACCGATACTTACATTCTCAGACAACATCAACAACAACAACAAAAAACCTGAAAATATTTACATTCGCCTTTCACTTTCAGACTACCAGAAACATTTTCAATCTCTTTCCATCCAAACATAACTTAATGTATTTTTTTAAATGAGTAATGTTCTAATGTTCTCATCTTCCTTCACGTATCAATTACTACACGCCCACAATTGGTTTAAAAAGAAGCAGGCTTCCCCCGTACATTTCGGAATGTTTTTAACCCAGCCCGCAAGGCTATCCACCAACATCTTCTTGTGACGATTTGCTCACTAAGACAACCCTGCCCGCAAGGCTATCTACCAACATCTTCTTGTGACGATTTGCTCACTAAGACAACCCTGCCCGCAAGGCTATCCACCAACATCTTCTTGTGACGATTTGCTCACTAAGACAACCCTGCCCGCAAGGCTATCCACCAACATCTTCTTGTGACGATTTGCTCACTAAGACAACCCAGCCCGTGATTTATTTCCCGGTTCATCGAAGTTATCCCCCCCCGCCACCCCTCTTCTAAACATCCACCATCTTTCCTTTCACACAATATCCATCCTTAAAAATAAAACAACTCTTTTTAGCGCCGATTGTTTCGGTAGTTCTGTTTATTGGTGCGTCCAGTCAGGAAATACATGTCAAAAACGAATTTAAAAGATTCTTAGTTGTTAGATCAAGAAAGGCCGGGCCATGCATCAGACGAACCCAGGCGTTAGAGTCTGGGGGTGGATACAAGACTACGAAAAATTCGATATAAAAAAATTAAATTATCTAACACATTAAACCGTTTGTTCCAAGTTAACGCCATTCGGGGATCACATCTGTATTTACTATAAAGCTTTGAGATGAAATAAATTTTACAGATGGTTTAAACGAAGATCGGGAAATAACAAATAAGTTCGTTGATAGAAGGGGAGGATGGAAGAGAACATGATTTAAGTCTCACTCAGGTATGCACAGCACATGGACCGGCCCAGGTAATAAAATTTAGGATAAGATTTCATGTTAAATGTCTTGAAATTCCACTTTTTTCAGTCGTCAGCCTATAATTCCGTGTTGATTGGTCAGCCTATAATCCCGTGTTGATTGGTCAGCCTATGCTCGCATGTTGATTGGTCAGCCTATTCTCGCATGTTGATCGGTCAGACTATAATCCCGTGTTGATTGGTCAGCCCATTCTCGCGCGTTGATTGGTCAGCCTATTCTCATATGTTGATCGGTCGGGTTAAAATCACTTGGTTATTTGCCTACAAAGAGAGGGAAGAAAATTAACACGTTAAATACCATGTGGATTCACACACAAAAATTAAAATCAAGCAACAACCAAGCGAGTGTTTGGAAGAAATGGAATGCTCCAAACGCCGTGCCAGAGTGGTGAGGTGGTAACTGATCTGAGGCAGGATGATCTGAGGTGAGCTATGATGATCTGACGCGAGATAGGCTAATCTGAGGCGAGGCTGGATGATCTGAGGTGAGATATGATGATCTGACGCGAGATAGGCTAATCTGAGGCGAGGCAGGATGATCTGAGGTGAGGTATGATCTGACGCGAGATAGGATAATTTGAGACAGTGGCGTAGTGAGGGGGGGATCATGCCCCGGGCGCTACTCACAAAGGGGCGCCAAATGGTATATTTTGCTATAATATTGTATGGTTTTCGAATAGGGGGGCGCTAAAAAGGTATTGGGGGCGCTAAAAAGGTATTGTGCCCCGGGCGCGAGTTAAGCTCGCTACGCCACTGATCTGAAGCGAGGCAGGATTGTCTGACGGGAGGTATGATGATATGATATTAGATATGATGCTCCGAGGTGAGATAGGATTATTTAAGGTGAGGCAAGGTGGTCTGAAGGGAGACATGACGATCTGACGGCAGATTGGCTGATCTAAGATGAGGTATGGTGATCTGAAGTGAGGAAGGAATACTGAGGAGAGATATGATGATCTGAGGTGAGATACGATAATCTGAGTTAATGCAGCTTTTAAATTGAAAATAAAAATATTTAAAGAGAAAAAGCTGAAATAAAGTTAAATCAAACTCATGTAAACCAATCTAATGTAAACCAATCTAATGTAAACCAATCTAATGTAAACCAATCTAATGTAAACCAATCTCATGTAAACCAATCTAATGTAAACCAATCTAATGTAAACTAATCTAATGTAAACCAATCTAATGTAAACTAATCTAATGTAAACCAATCTAATGTAAACTAATCTAATGTAAACCAATCTAATGTAAACCAATCTCATGTAAACTAATCTAATGTAAACCAATCTAATGTAAACCAATCTAATGTAAACTAATCTAATGTAAACCAATCTAATGTAAACTAATCTAATGTAAACCAATCTAATGTAAACTAATCTAATGTAAACTAATCTAATGTAAACCAATCTAATGTAAACTAATCTAATGTAAACCAATCTAATGTAAACTAATCTAATGTAAACCAATCTAATGTAAACTAATCTAATGTAAACCAATCTAATGTAAACCAATCTAATGTAAACTAATCTAATGTAAACCAATCTAATGTAAACTAATCTAATGTAAACCAATCTAATGTAAACTAATCTAATGTAAACCAATCTAATGTAAACCAATCTAATGTAAACCAATCTAATGTAAACTAATCTAATGTAAACCAATCTAATGTAAACCAATCTAATGTAAACCAATCTAATGTAAACCAATCTAATGTAAACCAATCTAATGTAAACCAATCTAATGTAAACTAATCTAATGTAAACCAATCTAATGTTGCCCATGCTTTTATTATTTTCTAAGCTGTCTTAGCTTGTATTTTTTAACTATAAAGTTTCTTGTTTTAAACGAAGGCCATTATTAAACATTACAACACAGAGTTATATTCGGTGGTAAAAACTTCGGCATGAACCACAGACAGCGGTGTAGCTGGCCGGGGAGGGGTGGGGGGCAGGATCTGGACTCCCTTGCAGTAGGGCTCAGCAGTTTATAGTGCTCCGGGGATGGCTAAGGTTGGAGCCCCCACCCCTTTTATCAAAGATAACCCACGCCCCTGATCATCGACTGGTGCTGTATGGACAAATCTGACCCTGGTAAGTCGTTTCACTATCGGCTGTTCACTGACCTTGCTTGTCTCTTTTCGGCGATCCCTTATCAAAAGCTGTCGGTTTTTTCCTCATGTTATCTGACGTTGACTTTTTGATTCTGTTGTAGTAGTCCCTGTGATAGAAAGTCACAACAAACATTACAGTTACTGATTAGACGAGGACAGGTTTGCTAACACCATGCAGTTTCAAACGTCAGTTGACATTGAGCAAGGATATAATGTAGCATCCAATACTGTAAGAAGGGGAAAAGCAAACGTCCATTTTTTAAAATGAAACGTAGACCTTGCTATCAAATATTTGATCGAAGGATCAAAGTTCTTGCCGGTGTGGAAAATCTGCATTAAGACATTTTGACCCAGATACATGTATTCAAGATTCATTTGGGTGTGGGGGTGTGGAGGGGGTGTCGGGTTGTGGTGGAGGGGCTTCACCAGACAGGTAACTACCTAGTGCCAGGCCGTTCGCACAAAATCATAAAATTTAATACTCTGATAGGGCTACTGTTGAAATGGTTGACGCCCCTGGCTAGCTTAGCGTCCAAAAAAGAGGGTTATTGGAGGAGGTTGTGAATTTTAGCTTTATGGAAACCCTTACCGTGACATTTTCAAAATACTCTTGTCTGAGAACATATGTATTTACATATGATATTTAAATTAAAACTGCACTGCAGGTGTCTTTTTTTTATTCTCAATGTCCAGGTACCTGTAAAATGACTTGAAGTGGCGGGCATGATCAGACTTTAAGTTAGGCATACTGCATCGCCTTGAACGTTTGCATCTGAGAACTTGGCGCAAACTTTCTCTGAAGTACGACTTTGACAATTTAAACGTCTCTTGAAAAACCAACATTGTACTTTGTACTACCTTACTAACCGTAGACCGACTGCAATTTAAACAAATGGATTCAATAACAAACACAAATTAATGCTTCACTTACATTCTGGGCTTGGGGTCGGCTACAGTGCAATCATCGTCTGGTATACGTTTCCAACGACACGGGGGTAGATTGGGGGCCGGGCACGGCGACAGCGGCATGTCGGGTTCCGGTTCCGGAGTGCGAGTTTTGATCCCACATGGCGGCAGCACTGATACACAGGGCGGTCGAACATATTCCTCCACCTTCAGATCGAAAGTCCGCTCGTCGGGCAGACCACAGTCTTTGTTCGTGCAGGTGGGTTTTTGGGACATGTCCACCAAGCGGAGATGATGCTGCTCTTGAAATCTTGTCCCAAATTCCGTTGTTGTTTTTTTTATCTCGAATCACGCTGATGGAGAATACAAAACCAGACTCTGACGAGGTTAAAAAGAATGTGTTCTGTACGTTGAAGTGCTTGAAAGTAAGTTTTAATCTCCCGCCGGTAACATAAGCCCCGACATTTGTATGGGAGGAAATGAATGTGTGCTGTCGCTACTTGCGTCGTCACGAACTTTGTTATTTACGTCATCAAGCAAAGATGGCGAACGTTATAAATAGAATGGAGGGTGCGCAAATAGTGTGCGTTGTGTCCAAGTGCTTCTATAAATAGGTATGAGCATGTTCTTAGGTGGCAGAAATGTAGAGTGTTGCAATAAATTCAATCTGAGACAAGCAATATACTGAAAAAGCTATTCTGGTTCTGGTAGGTCGGGTACGTTGCTGCATCCATATACTGGCATATATGCAACGGTTGGGGAAGCGATGCTACCATCCTAACGGCTCCTAGCAGATGCCAGGGCAAACGTGAAGCTTTCGACAGATGTAGAGTTCACGACGGTATTGTCTAGGTGGTTCCAAGCGATTATTGTGCGTGGGAAAAATGATTTGTTTATGTTGCACTGTGTTACTCCGAGGCACAGTGAAGCATTTGCTATTGCTCTGGGTGTAATTGCTCATGGGGTTGTCAGAGGTTAAGTCAGGGTTTAGTGAGTGTTTTACTAATATTTGAGTCTTATAGTATTATATTAGGCTCTCGTGTATGCCCGTACTTGGGTACTTAGTAAGGGGCAAGGAACCGACATCTCCCTCTAGTCAATTGGGTTTGCTTTCCTTTGTGTTGTTTTTTTGTTGTTGTTTTTTTGGAAGAGAAAAATTATGAATATTTAAGAATTCACTTCACCGAAATAAATAATTTTAAACCTAGATACTAGGGGAAATTTATTCCCTTAAAGTCAATTATTGAACAAATATTTTTTGTTGTGTCGTCCCCTTTAAGCAATGGAGGATTCAAGAGATCTCGATGGCTACTGGCAAAATTTCACGAGGGTTCAGATGGGGACGATGAACCAACGCTTAGGATTTAATTATTATTGTTCGTCCGTGGCATTGAAAGATGACCAAGGCTATATTCCATTTGAGTAGAAGCCTTGACTTGCGCTCTATTTTGTTTAAGGTAAGTGGGAGTGGTGCGCAATTCGTCAGCCTTCTTCTCCAGTCCTTTCCTGTAACGGTTCAATTTCGGCCTCTCAGCCCCCTTGACCAAATCTTGCCATTAGCATTTAAATTACTATATTTATTATATAACTATATTTATATAGCTATAAGACAGATTTTTTTTTTAAAATTGTAAATATCCTAGACGTGCTCTGCCATCTGATCTTGAATTACAACTTACAATTGCGTTGACGCATGTGACGCGATATCTAACTCACACATTTGAAATAAAGTAGTTCCAAGTATCTGTTTTTATTTTATCCGAAAGTATGAACGACTGCCCTCAAACCGGGCGAATTACTCCGATCTCAACTTACAGCCCTAGTAAAGCGTAACACATTTTTTTTTACGGTTCAGTTATCGTTACAAAACGATCGCTAACCATCTGCTGCCCCTTTTGTCAAAGTCACTGATGTATATCCATTGATTGAGTGTTAAATGTTCCAACATGGTCTCATTTCAAGCCAAACTTCGAACCCGACCATTTACATTCTACAATTTCTGGAAAAAATAGGAAAGAGCGTTAATATAAAACTTGTGCTACTCTTTAAAGTTTGGAGCCAATAGGAAATGAAACAAATACATTGTATCGTCATCTTTCTTTTATTTCATTCGTAAATGATAGCAAATACCAAATATCCTTACATTTCTTTAAAAAATATATATCTTAAAATTATTTTTAAAAATACTTTTTGACTGATTTCTAATGAATGGGGAAATCATAACGCAGAAGGAAATAAAAGAACAAAGATAAATGACGTAGTCAAACGATAGGGGAGAGAAGAGAGTATTATAGTAAAATTTGGAAGTTGTTGCGCTTTGCGAGCTCCAGGACAGTTAGTTTCATGCTATAAAATATGTTTATTGAGAGCTCATGGGTGAATGTCACACAGACACACTCACACACAAACACTGAAACAGCTGGTTTTACACATGCATAAGTTAGTGCGTTTACGTCACAAAACAGTGGTTCTTACACTATTTTGGTATACTTTTTCGAAAAAAATTTAATGTCTTGTCCAAACAAAGAAGTTGAATCCAATTGAAAACAAATGATTTAAACTAATGTGTTTACTGTTTGTTTAAAAATGTGTTGTTGCGGATGTTATGTTTGCTGCTCTTGTTGCTGCTGTTGTTGTTGTTGTTGCTTTTTCTGGTGTTGTTTTGAGTGTGATTTGTAGTTAAGACAATGTTATAGCAAAGTTATTACAAATAAACTTGAATTGCAACATTTGGATCTACATTCAACCAGCTTATTTCATATTTAAATATGATGCTTTACATTAAAAATATTATAAATTTTTTTATTGTTAAACATCCCAAAAAAACGTCACGTTTATGTTTAAACAGTTTGGACAACAAAACAGTCAGCTCCCCCCCACACACAACCTCCTAAAAAATGACCCCCTTACCCCACACATACACAAACCCCACAATCGTCGAGAGGGGGAATCCCCGTTCACTCATACCTAACAGCCCAGTCATGTAATCTCAAGCTGTTACATCGAAGTTCACATCTAACTAAATTAGCATACCATCGATAGCACTGAAACGCACGCGCACGAATACATCATCGATCTGAAAATGAAAAACCAACCAACAATACACATCGCTGGCTTGAATCAAAATATCGACAGGAAGTCTACACCTGGAAATTTTCCATATTCGAAATTTTGATGAAGCAATCATGACGTCATTTGATGTTTTAAAAAAAAAGAAAAGATTTCGTTATTGGAGTTCGTTGGATATTTCCAGTACATATTTTTGAATTGCTTGTGTTAGAAGACTGAGTTAAGCGCAGTCTTGCCAGTACAAAAATACATCTTCATGTTAAGGTTATTTCCCGTGTGGTTTTATCTGTGACTGGAGTGCAGAAATTCTTTATCGAGTGTTTGTGAAATTATTGTTCAAGGAATTTTTTTTAAAAACTTGTTAACAGTGTAGATGTTTTCTAGAATATTTTCCTTTCATGAAGCTTTAGCCCCGTGCAGAACCATCGCCTAGGCTCTGCGACCTCGGATATTTAAAGGGCCCCAAAGTTGTGATGTAGTAGAAAATAACTGTCAACTTGGAATGCAAGGTGCAAACACCGAAAAGTGGCAAAAGGGGGGGGGGGCTCCGAAAGCCATGCGACGGTTCTGGGCCTAGGCAGGGAAGGGATCGGCACACTGGGCCTTCTGACGTATGAGTTTGTCAAAAGACATTTGTATCTCTTCATGCGTTTTTTTTTGGGTGGGGGTGTCATCTGGTACCAGTTTTATCGCTATTAGTGATATCTTTGTCATGGAATCCTCCTGAACTATTTGCGTGTCTCCTAATAGGGTTCCATGGTGGTCCGCACAGTATTTCCGGATGTCACTTAGTATAGTGGGGTCATCCAACGATCAAGTATTTGGAGCATGTTATCTCCAGGGGTTTTAATCAGTCATTTTGTTTTTAAGAAAGTTGTGTGACATGACCTATCCCCTTTTAAAGCAGTATTCCATCAATAATCTGACATTATTATTGTATGTTCAACGAATGATGCTTGACACAAATGTCTAATTGTCAGACATCTAAATCACGAATAACCCTGGTATTGATAATCTCCAGTAGTAGAAGGAAACGTGTCTATTTAACTGACTTAACCTGTAAACTGTCCCAAACTTTGTTTTTTAAAATTCTTTGACGATGTATTCCGGTTCCTGTGTTGGAGCCACTTGCTGCCATGGACGATACAGACTAGGCAGTCAAGACGATCTAACGTGGGAGATTGTACTGATTTTGAACAATTGATCTCTTCCTCATGATGCCCAAACTTGATGATTTGTGTACACGCTGAATTCAGCCCGAACATCAGGTTTTGTTATTCGTCGGCCAGACGAAATTAGTTGATGACATCAATGTCAATGTCGGGTCGGCCCATCGCAGTCATTGCAGATCTTCTCTGAGTAAGATCGTTACCACCGCAGTTTGAACGGCAACAAACATTCCAACACGCAGTCCTCGTTTAACTTTCCGTTTGAATGAATCCTACCGCTGTGTAAGAATTCTGTTGACCACGGCTAGCCAAGAAGACCGGATGAGACACGCTTTATTAGGAAAAAATATTTTCAGAGTCCGTCTTCGTGCGGGAGCAAGAAAGGGGTTCTATGTCACTTAGACCTGCTGGCTCCATTGTCGTCCATGTGTAGAGTTAAGATGAAAAGGAAATCACGCGGTTGTTCTGAACATAGAGTGGTTGGTTTTACATCAGAATTTACTCCTCCAAGACTGGTCCCCTCCCCTTACTAAGGTATTTCCATCCCCACCCCCCAACATCCCCTGAGCCGGTTGTGCGGTTGGCCGATCGACAAACCCTTGAGTAACTTGTTTTGGACTGTAACAACTCCATTCAGTCTTCATGATGTATACTGTATACAGTGGTACCTCGAGATACGAATTTAATTCGTTCCGTAACCTTGCTTGTTTGCCAATTTGCTCGTATCTCAAAGCAATTTTCCCCATTGAAATTAATAGAAATGCCATTAATCCGTTCTAGCCTCCAAAATGCTACCCCAGTTGTTTTTGTTACGTGTTTTCGAATAAGAAAAATGTATTTATAGATGACAAATATTGTATAAAAACATAATAAAAGAGAATGTAAAGAAATTAACTGGTTTTATAAAGTGTATTTACGTTGGAAATCAGCTGACTTGAGCTCACGGAAGATGCTGACGGAGGTGTAGGGTGGAGGAGATAGGCGAAGGAGCTTCACTTCGTTCACTTATGCCTACTCGCTACACTGTTAATGCTAAACTCTTTCGGTCACTTTAATTCACTTACTCGTTACACTCTTAATGCTACACTTTATCCCTAAACTTAATGGAACTTAACTAAACTTCACTGAACTTAATTGACCTTAAATGCTACTGTACAATTTTTTGTTACTTTCGCTTAATTTTCGTCACTGCAGCCAGCCGACCCGCTTATCCGGTTCCACGTATCTCGAATGTTTCTCGTATCTCAAAGCAAAACATCGCTCGCTCGACGGCTCGCATCTAAAACAATCTTGTCTGTTAGGGCAATCGTATGTCGATGTACCACTGTATATTGAAGCTCATATCAAGCCATGATATAGTCAAAACGTCAGCTATAATTCATAACGGTGACGAGAACGGTAACATTTAGTTTCTTTTTAAAAGTCGTTTAAATTTACAATGATAGATGAATTGAAACCTTTTGATACAATATTGGTCACACATCTTTAGTTTCGTTTCGTAACGGCAGTAGACTAACACAAGTATAGGCAATAATTTATTTTTTTTGTGAGTGAAGGGCCATTTTTAGATAATCTTGTAAAAAATACTTTGGGAACGACATGTCATTACAGATTATATAGTAAAAATAAAATAGCCGCATCGTTTCCTTCAAAGCAGAGGCGTAGCGTAAGGGGGGCAGGGGGTACAGATTTACCCGGGCGCCAGCTAGTTAGGGGCGCCAAAATGTGCCTTGGTATTATTTTATTGATGAAAATAATGGGTTTTGGAGTTGAAAAAAAGGAAAAGAAGGCGCTTTAAAATGAATCTTGTCCCCGGGCGCGAATCTTGTCCCCGGGCGCCAAACACTCTAGCTACGCCTCTGCTTCAAAGAGCGATTCTGGATCCACAGATCGCTAACTAGTGTACAGGCAGAATGTCCCGTGATTAGAGCGGACAATGGACAAACTACCCAGTTTATTTTAAAATAAATGCAATTTAGAATTATAGAAAGTCTGAAAAATTCCAGGCTTCCCTTGGGCTTGGTCAAAGCATGTTCCCTTGGCGTGGTCAAGGCATGTTCCCTTGGGCGTGGTCAAAACATGTTCCCTTGGGCGTGGTCAAAGCATGTTCCCTTGGGCGTGGTCAAAGCATGTTCCCTTGGGCGTGGTCAAAGCATGTTCCCTTGGGTGTGGTCAAAGCATGTTCCCTTGGGCGTGGTCAAAGCATGTTCCATTGGGCGTGGTCAAAGCATGTTCCCTTGGGCGTGGTCAAAGCATGTTCCCTTGGGTGTGGTCAAAGCATGTTCCATTGGGCGTGGTCAAAGCATGTTCCTTTGGGCGTGGTCAAATCATTTCCCTTGGGCGTGGTCAAAGCATGTTCCCTGGGCGTGGTCAAAGCATGTTCCCTTGGGCGTGGTCAAGGCATGTTCCCTGGGCGTGGTCGAAGCATGTTCCCTTGGGCGTGGTCAATGCATGCCGCTGTTTGAAGTTTCATTTCAACACACCCGACACTGAACAGTGAGTCACAGACTCGCAGTCAATACTCCGTAACATGTGCTGTCATTAGAGCCCCTAGTAACATGTGCTGTCACCGGAGCACCTAGAAACACCTTAAAAAACAAACGCATTTTCTTTCATTTAAGTCGCAGGAAGTTGAGTTTGTGAACATCGATTTTTCCGCTCAAATTGGTTCATGAACGTACGCAAGAGTCACCGAGACTGTTTGAAAATGTTGACAATGTATAACTATACAGGCGTTACAATAAATTATTATATAAAATGTTGACATTGTATAACTATTCAGGCGTTACAATAACATATAGTATAAAATGTTGAAGTGTCAATCCAAATATATAAGATTTTTAGATTGTGATGAAAGGCCAGAACATATTTAACGACTTAAATCAGAAAGAGAAAAAAAATTAATGGTTATTTATTTTGTTAATGTGCAGAATATAATTTGTAAAAACGCTAAAGTTTTTTATTTTAAGTTAAGCAAAGAAATCATACATTAAGACATAGGCAATAGATTGAGCGCCTAAAATAGTTAAATTGTATTTTAATCGTACAGTTTTGTCTTTTTTCCAAAACACCTGATTCAATTTTTGTTAAAACTCGAATTCTAACAATTTTACAGAGATTATAATATAATTTAAAATATTTCCATCATCAAGTTAACGTTACTGCCAATAAACTTTCGTTTGAACGCCCCAAATTATAATTTGTGCATAATTTAATTCATAATTTTTAGAAAGATACCCCCGTCCTCTCGGCCCAAACAAAACAGGCAAAGATTTATATTTAAAAGAAAACATACGTATTTTAAATATTAATTTTTTTTTTTTAAATCTCTATATTTCGTTTTTCCAACATGTACTTTACTTAAATTTAGTGAATTTTTTGACAGTTCATATTTACAACAAAATTACTATATCATAACATTACATATAGTTATAAGTAAAATTAGAATTTTCCAAGAAATGTTGATTTAATTCGTTATAACTATTGCATTACCAACAGCAAGATTCCAATGCCAATTTTATTTCGTATGACTCATAACTCAATCCCTTACAACAGTGTAGCTGGAAATTAAATGAATTTTTAAAATTGCTATTTGAGTGCAATTCAATAGTTTTACAGTTTTTCCCAGACATTTTGATTTTTTAAAACACCAGTATTTTATTAATTTCAAACGTGTTTAGTAACGACAATGTCGGTTAAGATTTAATTATAGGATTTATGACATTTATAAAAAATGTTACGCTACGGTCTGCATTTAGCTTATCACCAATGACTTTAATTCAAATGTGTGAGTTATAAGATGATTTACGTGCATATCTTCATTTTCGTTAACTGGATACAGCAAGGAGTGTGATTTTTCTGAAACCAATAACCGAAAATGACAACAAGTACAAGGAAAGGACGCAGATCAATGGTAGAAGGTTTAATGCAGACAGATTGCAGTAAATATATGAGTAGTGCTTTTCTGGTCACATTGGTCATCGCGGCTGCTACAATGTCTGGTGCTTATTCCCAAACCACACCATCGTGCAACAATAGCGCGGGATGCTTTCCTGATACATATGCGTTACTAGACCTAGACACGTACCCGGCGAGGACGGTCTCTGTCAGTTCTACTTGTGGAGACAACACAACGAATGGCGGCAAGTACAAGAGTCTGGTGACGTCAGACGCGGCCGAGTATACGTGTAACGCCTCTGAGTTACAGCTAAAGAATCTTTTTGATAACGATGAAAGTCAGCCAGAACCGACCTACTGGCAGTCGGCCAATATGATTAACGTGACAGGGGCGCATCCAAACCCTCAATATTTGATTTTTAACTTTACGGACGAAGTTTTGATCACCCTGGTGAGTTCTTAGTTCAGTTTGGTTTTGGGTTTTTTGGGGGGTTTTTTTTTTGTTTTTTTTAAATCAGTTTGATTTTTATGATTGCATTTTGTTTAAAATACAATTTACACTTTAACATATTTTTCTGAAAATACTTTTGAGACTTTATTAAAGTAATCCAAATGGATTATGATAGCCGATATGGGGGATGGTGCAAGCAATAGATTGTGTAACTTTCGCGATGAGACACAGTTCTGACACTTTTGATCCATCATGCAGAGCTGAGCATTGTCAGTTCTTGTGTGACTAACTACGCTACAAGACCTAACACAGACAAATCGTTTGCATCTTCTTTTACAAGAGCTTTAACAAATAAATATCAAAAACTTGATTTTGATGATTTCTCTTTAGAAGTCCTCGTTCAATGTTCTGTTTTAAATATCTATATATGTATATAAAATGCGTAACTCATTATCCACATTCCAAAAAATTATAAAAATAAACATAATAAAGTTCCATAGAATCAGTTTGTTAGATGCAATTTTTTAGTGCGTCCTTACTTACTCACTGTCTACAATTTTGGATGTTTACTTTTTTATGAAATGAGAAGGGGAAAAAATGGAATACGAAAGGGGTTGGTATTCATTGATTATTTCAAGCAGGCAGTTTAAAAAAATGTGTCTACTACCATCTCAAATCCGTATACGTCTGAAATAATACATTAAAATATATAGTAATATTTTGAATTCTTTTAGATAGACCTTACATTCATTGCACCGTCCAACACCAGTGAAGACTCTACGGTCAACGCATTGCCAGCAGCTTTAAGTTTACAAAAAATGGATTCTATCAGCCCGGATTGGGTGACACTTCACTACTTTGCTGCTAATTGCACGAAGTCCTTCCCTGGAATTCCTCTACTTCCCAGTGATACCAAAGCTAGAAAATTTAACATCACGTATTGTCAAAAAACAAGTCTGGATGATGATAACTTTGTAAGTATTAAAGCAGAGGTGGGCAACCCTTTTTTCCACACAAAAAAACCCACAGTTGTGGCGAATGAAAAGTAAAATACGCCACACTATATATTAATCATAAAATATTACTATTAAATAAAAATAATTGAAGAAATATGCTATTTAATCATATTTAAACGAAGACTGTTTGTGGTATTTTCGCATTTATCGATTTTATTTAATGATGATTTTCACAACAAAAAACTAATAATCAAGCAACGATCAGTGAATGTAATGGATACACCAGTTTCTGGCATCGCGTGTCAAGCTATGTTG
The DNA here is from genome assembly GCA_964017045.1 of Omphiscola glabra. NCBI lineage: Eukaryota > Metazoa > Mollusca > Gastropoda > Lymnaeidae > Omphiscola > Omphiscola glabra. Next base: position 16,124,137 of record OZ024808.1, on the reverse strand, counting down.
AATTCCAGAAAGGTCACTTCCATGAAATCCGAGGTCACTTTGTTTTAGCACGTGTGTAATCTGCTATCAGTTAAAACGTTGGCGTCAGTACATAAAAAATTACGCGATTTATTTTACGCTAGATAAAGCCTGCCAAACATTGGCGGCAGCAATGCGTGAACTTCCAAATTACTTTTAAGTTACTCGACAAAACATGAACTCAAGTCACGCACAATTAAGAATCCCAATTTTTGCTTCACCCCTTCCCCCATGATGCGTCACTGCACACTTTTTTATATCACGCCCATGAACTATATTAAATACTCTGATGTCCCAACCACCTTTAAAACGAATTTTTTATACCATACTTAAATTGAGACGATTTCATTTTTCGAAAAGAAAATATTACGCGCCAAACGCAGTTCATCATCATGTCCCTTAGTCGTTGGACCGTTGGGGCGCCACAGATGACATGAAAACTATCCTTCTCCATTCCTCTCTGTCTTCTGCACTGCGTACAGCATCGCCTAGTTTTAATCCCATCCACTCTTTGATGTTATCTTCCCATCTTTTTCTTTGTCTTCCTCTTCTTCTCCCTCCTCTAGTTGTGCCCTGCATGATTTCTTTGGCGAGCCCTTGTTTCCTTGTTACGTGGCCAAACCATTCAAGTTTTCGCTTTTTTACCAACACCAGGAGGTCATCGTACTGCCCAATTGCTTTACGAATCCTTTCTTTCACTTGTTCATTGGTGATGTGGTCTCTATAGCAGATACCAAGAATGCTTCTGAAACATCTCATCTCCATCGCCCTTATTTTCCTTTCGAGTTCTGCTGTTAATGTCCAGGACTCACAGGTATATAAGAAAATGGAGAGGACTAGTGAACGCATCAGCCTGATTTTGGTGCTGGGGGCTATGTTTTTGTCATTCCATATTTTCTTGAGCCTCTTTAGTGCTGTGGTGGTCTGCGCAATCCTGGCCATCAATTCGGGCTTGGAGCCTTCTTCCGAAACAATTGTTCCTAGATATTTGAAACTGCCAACTCTCTCTAGTCTTTCCTCCCCGACCTTAATTTCAGTGGCGATGCCAGTGGTGCTGTTCGTCATCATTTTTGTCTTTTCTGCACTGATTTGCATGCCAAAGGACGATGAAGTCTTGTCGAGACGCTTTACAAGGTTGGCCAGCTCTTCTTCGCTTCCGGCGAGTCCGTCTATATCATCCGCGTAGGTTGGTGATTGTTCTGCCACCAATGCTGACTGTTCCTGCATGCGTTTCCAGTGCATCTGACATAATTCTTTCTAAGAAGATGTTGAACAGGATGGGGGAGAGCAAGCAGCCTTGTCGAACTCCAACCGTGGTCCTGAACCATTCTCCGATGCTATTGTTGAAGAAGACTGCACTGGTGGCCTTATCATAGAGGCTGCATATCATTCTGGTTAGGTTTGTATTGATGTTGTAGTACTCCATGGTGGCCCATAAAGCAGCATGCCAGACCTTGTCGAATGCTTTCTTGAAATCCACAAAGACGTGGTATAGGTTTTGTTGGTGTTGAGCATATTTCTCACATAGTATTCGGAGATTTAAGATCTGCTCAGTAGTGCCACGTCCTTGCCTGAAGCCTGTCTGTTCTTCAGCAATGATTATGTCTGCATATGGTCTTAGTCGGTTCAGTATGACCTTCAGCATGACCTTGCTTGGGTGGCCTATTAGGCTAATGGTGCGATAATGTAAAAAAAATGTATCATTTAGCGTAGTCATCGGGAATTATATTTTGCGCCATATTGAGCTGGAAATGGAAGCAGTAAATTAGGAAGCAGTTCACGAGTCATACCAGAAGCGTAATATATATATATATATAATAGATTCAATTGATGTCCTTAAGCTCCAGCTAGAAGTCAGTTCAGTTTATAAAATAATTGTTTTGAATTATTGAAATCAAAATTAATTTACAAACATGGCTGGTGGTTTTAGCCAATCGGATTTCTGGAAACAAATAACTACCACACGCTGCCCTGTGGTTTGGTGTGGCAACTGCCACACGCTATCCTGTTTTTTTGTTTTTTGTTTTTTTGGTGTGGTGGGTCAAGTGCTGCAACCAAACTGTAATATCAAACTCGTATTGGCGAGACACTGGCTTTGTGATCTCTAAAAATAGACATCTACTTCCACTTCCCAGTTCAAAAAATATGTCAAAATAGTATCTTGTTGTGCATATAGTTGAATTATTTGTAAAATAAAACAAAAGAAAAAACGAAATCCCATTTTAGCATCCCTAATTTTAACCAAACCTTTTATCGAAATTTGATATTCTATTTCAGGCCTGCACAACTCAAAATGTAAGGCGGGCCATAATACTTTATGAAAAACTTGTGCGGGCCGTAAGATGATATAACAGAGGGGAAAGCTATTAAGAAAATAATAATATAAATGAATATTTCGTGACTTCGCGGGCCGCCAAGGGGGTGCTATCCGTATGTTGGCCTGTTCTATATCATAGCTGCAAAAAATTGGGTCAATTCTTGTACTCAAGGAAACCATCCTCTCTGTCTCTAAATTTACATAAAAAATTCGTAATCTTTATCTTGACTTGATCACATCCAGTACAGGGATTGCTGATTCGCCAAGTGAAGTTAATCGAAACATTGAAAATGATTTTGGAATGCCCACCTTCAATATTTTGAGATTCCTTTCAGTCAGAATTATTGTTTCCCACACGTTTAACTTCTATCTGCTTTAACTCTGGTCAGCCATGAGCTGTATCTTTTCTACCGCATTTTTTTCTGCAGCTATGTATATCTTAAAATAGCAGTCCGTATTATAGATGGAATTTGAAATGAACCCGAATCGAACACATCGAACTCAATCACCGCTAACCACTGAACCCGAACTTCAACGTCACTGAGTACGAACAGTTCACAACACCTGGGGATGATGTGAGATATGCATGGGTGGAGAGGGGACAAAACAGCGCAGTAGTATGATGATCCTACAAGCAGTGGCGTAGGAAGAAGTGTACCACATGAGGCACTTTTTTAAATGACGTAGAAGGGCGTCATGTTTGGCCCACTGCACAGGTTTTATCGTGGTAGGGGCGTTAACCCTATTTACGCCGGTGTCTACAGGAGACTGCAACTTTCCTTGTCATCCAGAGTTATCGTTCATACCGGGGAGTACAAAGAAAGTACAAAGATGGCTGCTCACATGGAGAAAACATGTCGAAAACAGCATTTGAGACCTGGCGAGTTGAAGAAATTAAGAAATTTTTACGGGAATTGCATCAGCCGGTATCTGGAAATAAAGCAGAACTTGTAGATCGGGCACGCGGCTGTGTAGCGTTGTCAATTTGTGGGGGAAAAAATCGTATGCATCCGAGACATTTTTCTAATTTCTAGGCGAAAAACATTAACAAGGGCAAAAACCATTGCTTTTTCATGAAGTTGCAGTCCCCTACAGGATAAGCGTCAGTTCACACGATCAAATTTCACATCAAATTGTTGTATAAACGCACTATTTTGTGCGTGGTTTCTTTTTTTGGGGGGGAATTTGATCAAATAGTAATTTGAAAGTTGTGACAAGGCTTCATAGACGAATTGCATCAAATGCTTGAAGGAAAATTTGATCGTGTGAACCGACCCTAATTCATGAACAAACCCCGTCACGCCGCAGTAGATCAAATTTGAGGAAAGACATGATAGAAATTATTTGTTTTATCGCGTGCCGTCGAAAGGATTGATATATAATAATGAATTATTTCGGATCGTCCTTTCAATAAGCAGAAAGATGTATGTTTTTCTTATTTTCATGATAGTTTAGCAACACACGCGTTTATTTATAGATGTATAAATCCCGATGTAAAAATGTATTTTCTTTTAGGCCTGTGGCCTAAGCCTTATAATTCCTATCCAATGAGTCAACGTGAGGGTAAGATATGAAAATATAAAGGAATATGATGACAAGATACACAATTATTAGGACAATCTGATGACAAGGTAGACACTCGGAACTCCGCGTAATCTCCGGGAAGTTGCTAAAAATCTAAATAAATTGAGTGACAAATTAGATATATTTACGCAAGAATGTGTTTATTTGCCTTCAATATCTCTAGCTCACTCGCCGTTGACAAAGAGGTGAACATCAGGATCGCAAGAACAGCAGCAACCATGGCTAGATAGAATAAGCGAGTGTGGAATAATCCTAAACTAAATGAAAGTACAAAACCAAGCGTTGATCAGACATGTGTGCTCAGTATGCTCCCGTATGGCAGTGGAGTGTGGACCACATATGCCAGTCATGAGCGGAAGCTCGATTCCATGACAGGATCTTGTGCCTAACACAGAGTTTTCCAAACGTTGCGAAAAGCATGTCTTCCGCTCTTAGCAAGAGGCACTTGCACTGGTTGGACCATTTAAGGACAATGGAGGAAGGCTGTATTCCAAAGGATCTGATGTATGGACAGTTGGCAGAAAGGACAAGACTTATTGGACGACCACGGCTGCGATTTAAGGACGTTTGCAAAAGGAACATGAGTGGGGGCAAAATCCAAGCGTCATTGAAATCTGCATTTGCTAATAAGTAAAATTTTTGCTTCGGACATCCCTGATTCTGAATAGTATACATAATAATTGGGCGCCTTGGTGGCACTGAGATCGATTATGAAATCTTGTTGAGCCCCAAACATTAAGGACGTTGTAATGTAAGCATTAGTGCCCCCTCTTCACCCCCTACCCCTTTTGCACAATAAAGAAAAGGGGTTAATTGAGTTTTAACTTTAAGGCTGGATAGTTTATCAATGGAGCTTGTTAAAAGCGCGGAAGCAACGGGGGAAAAAGTCACATGAGTTCGGTACTATTTATATATTTGATCTAGAGTTATTTAATGCCTTTACTTCATCTCGGAATTATAATATAAATTTCAATATTAACTGACACTAATTATCTATTTTAAAGTATAAACCTTAAAGCATGCATATATATATATATATATATATATATATATATATATATATATATATATATTATATATATTTATATATATATATATATCATAGCTAAATAAAAGTGAATATTTGTTTGTGGCTTCGTTCCACATACATTTTTACATGGATTGATCGATCTTGACCAAATTTGGCACATATATCCATCATTATCCAGAATCAAATACTGGGGGGGGGGGGGGGGGGTTATGAACTTTTTATAACATTCCATTTGGGGCCGGGGGCCCCGAATTCGTTTTTTTCTTCTTATATGAGCTATTTAAATAAAATTAACAACATATACTCCTACGGACTCCTACGTATATAGATGGATCTTGACCAAACTAAGTACACACATATATATTCAAGATTTTATAACAAAAACATGAGTTAAAAACATACTAGTTATTTAAGTTTTACGGTAAAGACTGATATATATGGTATATTATTTACCGTGTACAATGTAATTATGTTAATCTATTATTTTGCTCCTTGTGTAGCTGGTATACAGCCCCCTCTATGTCTTTGATAAAAATTATAAAAACAACATGGCCGCCATTGCTCGTTTTTCGGCGACTGCCCTGCGTGTCTACATCACAGCTCCTGCGAGTGGCGTCCCCTTGATGAGTTATGTCGCCATCAGTGATATATACATAGAAGGACAATGCAAGTGCTTTGGGCATGCCAGCAGCTGCGGTGGATCGGTAATACTTTGGAAAAAAAAATTAAATAAAACATCAATCGATAATTTTATTAAAGAATTATCATTATCAATTAATACAGGCAGCTCCCTTGATCATATCCTTACATTTCCCTTTGACTAACTTTAGGCATGCCTACATTCCCGTATCTAAAATCTTCCAGAATCTAATGCAAACTGACCCAAAGCTAACTACAACAAATAATCTCAAAACAGATTTAACATGCATCGGCTAACTTCCAAAAAAGTATATTTCATTACAAAGGTGGTAGATCAAAAGAAGAAATAAAACCGAGGATCAATTAATGAATGCGCACATAGTTTATGTAAAGGACACCTGAAACTACCTTTAAAAACGACTCTGTTACCATTCCCATGGGAACATGTGCAATTTAAAATAATATATATCAAAATGAAACGCGTAGTAAATCTATCATCACGGCATAACGCGAAATATGCAGTAAATGTGTATGTGGGTTGGTAGTTGACATGGGGCATAAGGTCAATTTTATGTGGCTTGATAAAAGAAGCTGTAAAAAGTTACAAAAGTTATGACGTCTCTGAGCCCCATATAATTACATTTAAATTTTAATACTTCTTTTATGAACCGGTAAACATACTAGCACCTCATCCATGATATGCACAATTCATTATTCTAAAACATCCATGATATGCACAATTCATTATTCTAAAACATCCATGATATGCACAATTCATTATTCTAAAACATCCACGATATGAACAATTCATTATTCTAAAACATCCATGATATGCACAATTCATTATTCTAAAACATCCACGATATGCACAATTCATTATTCTAAAACATCCATGATATGCACAATTAATTATTCTAAAACATCCATGATATGCACAATGGACAAATTTCATTCACAATCTCTGTTTCGTCCCACCACAGAATGGCGCCACGTGCGACTGTAACCATAACACGACGGGCCAGAAGTGTGACGTTTGCCAACCTTTGTATAACAACAGAGCTTGGTTGCCAGGCAACGTAACCAACGCCGGGCAGTGTCTCGGTAAATACATTTAAGAAATACCACACGCTGGATCGAGGTTATTAGCTAATGACCCGGCAATGTGTCTGGAAAAGAATCTTTTTCGCATTTAAATGCAAACAATATTTTAAAGTGAAATGCAAAGTTTGATATATAAACTATGTTATTCAAAATTTGTCAATACCATTTGTGCTTCATGTGCTATAACTAAGAACTACTCAAGCTTGGGCTGATACTGTAATATGGCACAAGTGAGATTTAATTTTGTTAATGGTATATTTAAACGACAAGTTTTCACAAAGTTTGATATGGTCGGTATGTGTAATCACCTTCAACTTCAAATATGTGATTCACCAAATGCTACAGAGCTTAAATTCCTTCCCCAACTTATTTTCAAGGGGACGTTTAATATTGAAAAATAAGGTAGATCCTTGGTAAGCGTCTATGTCAATACGTTCATTTTTTTTTTTTAAATTTTTTTTTTTCAAGTTTTAAAACAGGGAAGTCGTGTGTTATAACAATAAAATAGCACCAAAAAAAAAAAAGGAACAAGAAGTAGCGTCATGACTCTTTGCACTGTTTAAAAGCAATAATTTAGGGATGTCAGTAAATTAATTTTTGTTTCATTGTTTCGTGCTTGTTTTGTTGTTATATTTAACAATAATGTCAATATAAGTTGACATATACTTTTGGGGTGTAATGTACAATAAAGCAAGCAACTGAATGTGAAGTAAAGTAAACTTTTTAATGTGAAGTAAAGTAAACATTTGAATGTGAAGTAAAGCAAACAATTGAATGTGAAGTAAAGTAAACATTTGAATGTGAAGTAAAGTAAACATTTGAATGTGAAGTAAAGTAAACATTTGAATGTGAAGTAAAGCAAACATTTTAATGTGAAGTAAAGTAAACATTTGAATGTGAAGTAAAGTAAACATTTGAATGTGAAGTAAAGTAAACATTTGAATGTGAAGTAAAGTAAACATTTGAATGTGAAGTAAAGTAAACAATTGAATGTGAAGTAAAGTAAACATTTGAATGTGAAGTAAAGTAAACATTTGAATGTGAAGTAAAGTAAACATTTAAATGTGAAGTAAAGTAAACATTTGAATGTGAAGTAAAGTAAACATTTGAATGTGAAGTAAAGTAAAGAAATCATTTGAATGTGAAGTAAAGTAAACATTTGAATGTGAAGTAAAGTAAACAATTGAATGTGAAGTAAAGCAAACATTTGAATGTGAAGTAAAGTAAACATTTGAATGTGAAGTAAAGTAAACAATTGAATGTGAAGTAAAGCAAACATTTGAATGTGAAGTAAAGTAAACAATTGAATGTGAAGTAAAGCAAACATTTGAATGTGAAGTAAAGCAAACATTTGAATGTGAAGTAAAGCAAACATTTGAATGTCTACAATTTGTAAGATCGTATGCAGCGCTAGAATGTTCTGAGTCACTTCTGTCAGTAGGCCTAGGCACAGGATGCATTGACCGCCAAGCATTCAATAAAATACTCTATGGATTCACCATTAAGCTACAAGACAATGCAATTTAAGATCTTTTCCTTTCTCAGAGTGCACTTGTAACGGATACGCAGATACATGCGTCTATGACACAACCAAGGGGACGGGAGTGTGTATCAATTGCACCGACAACACAGTCGGTGACCGGTGTGACACGTGCACGACTGGATTCTACCTGAATCCAAAACGTGCCGCCGTCAGTAACAACACAGCAGAACCATTTTGTTTGGGTGAGTCTATTGTGTTCATCTAATAGGTGGGTACGTCTGGTGTGTTTCAATATGTCTGAGTAACAAGGGTGCCGCCGTCAGTAACAACACAGCAGAACCATTTTGTTTGGGTGAGTCTATTGTGTTCATCTAATAGGTGGGTACGTCTGGTGTGTTTCAATATGTCTGAGTAACAAGGGTGCCGCCGTCAGTAACAACACAGCAGAACCATTTTGTTTGGGCGAGTCTATTGTTTTCATCTAATCATTAGATTCTAATGGCTAGGTAAGTCTGGTGAGTTTCAATATGTCTGAGTAACAAGGGTGCCGCCGTCAGTAACAACACAGCAGAACCATTTTGTTTGGGTGAGTCTATTGTGTTCATCTAATAGGTAGGTAAGTCTGGTGTGTTTCAATATGTCTGAGTAGCAAGGGGGTCGTAAATTTAAAGTCAGGCCGTAAAAGATTTGACTTAAAATTACTTTGTTCCGCAAATGTCCGTAATAGCTTTAAATTCTCCGTAAAAAGTAAGAGAAAAAAATTGAAGTCGAAAAAAAACCGACATAGCTCAACTTGTATGATTTCTTTTTACTCTGTTGAAACTTGTTGGGTTGTATTTCTAATACGGTTGGTTATGTAGGTTGCTAGAAGTAAAGCAAGTAATGCTGGATTTTAAAGACTTAACTACTGATAAGAAAAAATTCGATGTATTTATCATCCAAAATATTTTTAGTTTTACAATAGAATGTTTCTTGAAATAGTTCCTCGAGCGAAGGGTGTTTAGCTTGTGTGATGTAGCTAGCTTTCTTGATTGTTCTATTTGACCAGTAGAACTTTTAGAAACGCTCCGCTTCGAAACTTAAGGCTTATCTAAAGCTTATCTTGACCAGTCACATAAACCCTAGAATGTGTTGACAATATTCGCAAAAATAATCAGACGACATATGTGTTAAAAATTATTAAAATGAGATGCTGAAATTCACTTGTAATTTTTGTTAAGCCCACTTATCTTTACGCTGCGATCAACAATGATAAAAAGTAGACTACATGTAATGTAAGGCTGGTGATGTGTGTATGATAGTACATTTTATGTAAGGCTGGTGATGTGTGTATGATCTTGATAAACTGCTCCTCGCTCCTGAAGAAAGCGCACAGCAAGGAAAATATGAATTGCCTCCAATACCACTCTAGGACACCAATGTGTCCTATACATGCGAGCCAGCTTTCCAGGCACAAATAGGACTCACGGGCAATTGCGTAGGTCTCCTCACCACCGGGATATTGCCGTATTTATTTTTCTTGAGCGTGTGACAAACGACAAACAATTAATTTAATAAATGTACCATTTAAAAAATATAATCAAACATCGGGAATTTGAAGATTCGCTGTAAATAATGCTTCTTTGTTGATACCATTTGGCGATATATGTACCAAAACTTTAAATTATTATATATAAAATACTACTATAGCATGTTCAATATATACCTATACTTGAATTTTTTCAGATGGAAAGCAGCTCGTCTAAATATAAAATTAATTTAAAGCCCATTAATTATTGTGCACCTTTCAGCGTGTAACTGCAATCAAAATGGAACTCTGTCATTGTCAACCGACATCTCCCCTTGTGACGTCACTACCGGCCAGTGCAGATGCAAAGAGCGCGTGACACAGCGAGACTGCAGCGAATGCAATGATACATATTGGGGTTTGGCTGGTGATAAGCCGCTGGGTTGTGATGGTAAGTACATTCGGCCAAGATAGGATTTCCAGAATTTATTTCAGCGGTCACTTCAACACATGTGTCTATAACTACTTCAACACATACTCCATACTTTGGAGCGCCGTGAGCATGCTATCATAGCATGGAAATGAGCGCTATATAAGTACTCCAATCAATCAAACACACGTGTCTATAACTACATCAACACATGTGTCTATAACTACTTCAACACATGTGTCTATAACTACTTCAACACATGTGTCTATAACTACTTCAACACATGTGTCTATAACTACTTCAACACATATGTCTTTCACTCGACAAATAGCGTCTTTATAGCCCATAGAACATATTTCCAATCTCTATAATATGGGCGCTATGGGGGGGGGGGCGACTTTGAAAAGTTTTCCCACCCCGTGAAAAGAGGTCTTGAACAATACGCCTGAACCACAGGAAACATACGAGAGAAATTTATGAAGATCACAAAGGAAAAAAATTGGGTAAAATGTTGTGCCACGCTCATGCTGATTTGGGCAACGCGCGGGCCGGTCCACAAAATGTTGCTGCTGTATTTTTAGCACATATTTTTAGTAATGAAAAAGTTTAACGGTTATTGAAACATAAAATAATTTCTGTAATAAAAGATTAACTACGCCAGTATTCAAACAGCGAGTAATTTATTTGGGATTACGGTTACGTTTCTGTAGTAAAATAGGAAAAGGGACCAACGATGAAGATAATCGACAACAGGCTAGACACAATAGTATGACCTCAGCGGCTCCAGCCCACACACACACCCACTTGTTTTTTCAAAATTTAACAGACGTGTTTTACCAATGGGCACATTTAACATGTATCTCATCCCACAGTATGTGCATGTAACACGGCAGGAACTATCAACAGCACCAACGTGTGTGACAAGGCCACTCGCGCGTGTGTGTGTAAACAAAATGTAGAGGGCGCCACATGCAATCAGTGTAAAGTGAGTACTTCTTTGACACCATAGTTTATTGACAGCAGCAGCAGTTTAAAAAATAAAAGTAACGGGCTCGTTATTTATAAGAAGAAAACTATTTATAGCCTGCCAAACAATGGCGGCGGCGATGCGTGAAATTCCCATCTACAAAAGTTACTTGACAAAACCGGCATTTAAGTAACACACTATTTTAGAATCTCAATTAGTGCTACACTCCCTCTCCCAGAGAACGCCATTTTTTTCATGCCCCTGAACTGCATTGATATTATTATCTCCCAACCCTTTTACAATGAAGATTTATTACATCATATTTAAATTGAAACCCAATTCAATTTCCGAAAAACGAAAGGAAATATAACGCACCAACCATCTCATTTTGCGCGATTATCTGGAATTTTATTTTGCGCGCTATTGAACTCACCATCACACCATACTCATTTATTTTTCTGTTGTCATTAGATAGCAATACGAATAGATTGCAACTAAGCGTCAGTCTAAAAGTTGTATGCTACCAAAAATTTAAAAGTGCGGTACTAAGAAGTCTAGCAGTTATTTAGGAATAAACTAAAGCCCCTTTGCGGCCCGCGAAGTAACGAAATATACTTTATTATTATGTTTTTCTTTATAGCTTTACCCCCTGTCCCATTTTCTTTCGGCCCCCACAAGTTCTTTATAAAGTATTACAGCCCGCCTTACATTTTGAGTTGTGAAGGCCTGGATTAAGATATCCAATTTACAGTCATATCAAGTAATTATGTGTTGCGACGACTGAGGTAGCGAAAACACAGTGGGGACAAGTCCTGTGAGGAATTTCATGTGTGATCAAGAGCTTTGGCAATCGACAACACAATTAGATCAAGCAACATGTGTCCCGGGGGTTGGGGGGGGGGGGATAAACACAGCCGATATCCACAGCTTGCCGAGCAAAACGTTCCTGAATGTCCTATTCATCCGAGACGGTCCGTGTCTAACGCAACGTGTTGCCTCCCTTCATATCGCCGTTAGATTTCATCATAACATTTAACAACTTTAATCATTAATCTCTGTAATTATTGAACGCCCCCCCCCCCCCAACCACCAAATAACTCAATAATACATGACCACGATTTCAGCCTTGCCATCAACCAGTTCGCTGTATTGTGTAATATTGAACCTGGAAATGTACACGATGTGATGAATTGAACACTCGAAAGAAATGTAGTTTTGTGTCCCATGTTTGAACAATTCAGTTAATGACATCAAATTGTATCCATGTACTCACTCTTTTAACAAGCTAAATTTTTAACAAAAAATAAATGACTTTAAAAGTGAGGGTGTGAGTTTGGGGAGGGGGGGGGAGGAGGAATACTCATAATGCAAAAAGGTTTTAAGTAGTTCTTACATTATATTTATATTATTTGTTATTACTCCCAAAATCAATCTAACCTTATCCCGGTTGATATACAGGCTTCAGACCACACAGTTTATTATCTAAAACGAAGTGGCTATTGGTACACGGGTACCAGAATTGAGAGGTTGGGATTAAAAAACGATTTAAAATATTATTGTTGGGTTTGTAAGACCAAATGAGGTATAAAATGAAAGATAATTGAATGTACTAAATGTTTGTAAACTTAATTCTTCATTTTAACTAAAATAAACTACCACAAATGACATCATTGGCGGAACTGCAGAAAATTTAGCCAACTATATCATTCTTGTGGGTCGGGGGGGGGGGGGGTGAGAATTTGGCTTTATCTGAACAGCTATGTCTAAGATGATTTTTTTTCTACACTGATATTATTATTATTATTGGTAGTTTTCTAAGTTAATATGTCTAAATTGATGTCTAAATTAATATGTCTCAATTAATATGTCTAAATTAATATGTCTAAATTAATATGTCTAAATTAATATGTCTAAATTAATATGTCTAAATTGATGTCTAAATTAATATGTCTAAATTGATGTCTAAATTAATATGTCTAAATTGAGGTCTAAATTAATATGTCTAAATTGATGGCTAAATTAATATGTCTAAATTGATGGCTAAATTAATATGTCTAAATTGATGGTTTTGTTGATAAGTTTAAGCTGATAAGTCTAAACTGATATGTCTACGTTGATAAGTCTAAATTGACATGGCTTAGTTGATAAGTCTAAATTGTTATAATATGGCAGTGACAAAGACCGAGTTTAAGAGATTTTGAGAAACTGAAATAAATAAATTACTACAATAACTTAAATAGGTTACATTGATTTTTTGCAAAAATGGTTTTATGATAGGTTTAAAGTGGACTCAAGATTTATGGTATGTTTAGAGTGGACTCAAGCCAAAATAATATTGTTTTCAAATCATCAAAGTTCTTGTATAATCTCAACAACCCAGAATCTGACCTTCATAGCCGACTCGTCTAAACCCTTGAGCTGCACGTTGTGTGACTGCGATCCTGGAGCGTCCAGTCAGTTGTCATGCGATGTCGCTTCCGGTCAGTGTACGTGTTATGGTAGCCACCTCGGTGGGCGTGACTGTAGGTCACTAACCCCAGGCTTCTTTGTGCCGAGGCTGGACTACATCATAATAGAACCTGAGAACCTCGTCACCATGGTGAGTAGTGCTAGTTGTAATGGGGAAGTTTATACATTGGTGAGTAGTGCTAGTGGTACTGGGGAGGTTTTACCATTGGTGAGTAGCGCTAGTGGTACTGGGGAGTTTTATACCATTGGTGAGTAGCGCTAGTGGTCCTGGGGAGGTTTATACCATTGGTAAGTAGCGCTAGTGGTACTGAGGAGGTTTATACCATTGGTGAGTAGCGCTAGTGGTACTGAGGAGGTTTATACCATTGGTGAGTAGCGCTAGTGGTACTGAGGAGGTTTATACCATTGGTGAGTAGCGCTAGTGGTACTGGGGAGTTTTATACCATTGGTGAGTAGTGCTAGTGGTACTGGGGAGTTTTATACCACTGGTGAGTAGTGCTAGTGGTACTGGTGAGTTTTATACCACTGGTGAGTAGTGCTAGTGGTACTGGGGAGTTTTATACCACTGGTGAGTAGTGCTAGTGGTACTGAGGAGTTTTATACCACTGGTGAGTAGTGCTAGTGGTACTGGGGAGTTTTATACCACTGGTGAGTAGTGCTAGAGGTACTGGGGAGTTTTATACCACTGGTGAGTAGTGCTAGTGGTACTGGGGAGTTTTATACCACTGGTGAGTAGTGCTAGAGGTACTGGGGAGTTTTATACCACTGGTGAGTAGTGCTAGTGGTACTGGGGAGTTTTATACCACTGGTGAGTAGTGCTAGTGGTATTGGGGTGTTGTATACCATTGGTAAGTATATATTTCCACAGCCCAGACGTCACATAAACGTATAAATTAGGTTTCCCTTGCTTAAATTTATTAAAACTTAAGAGTAAGAACTTATGCCATCGATGTCCCTGGCTTCGAAAGCAAAGACAATTTTACTTAATAGCCGAACATGATGTAATTAAAGAACTATCTTCAATAACTATTTTCTGCAGAATAATGTTTTGTTGTTGTTTTTAATTCATTTCATGAATCATATATTGTTTAAGAATACCGGTTCTAGGATAACCTTAGATAGTTTAGCTAGTGTGTTATAAATTAGTTTATTTTTTATGCAGCCTTTAAGGGCAATTCATTTCATATTATGATAAGCAATAATTCATCTTAATAATCCAAAGATTAGATTTTGATCCATCCTAACGGACTGCTCCTTTCAGAATGTTGTGCTGAGATCCGGTCATGGTACAGCTGGCAGTACCGTCAGTGGGACTGGCTTTGTCAAAATTACAGCTGCCAATCAAACTCAGTTCACCTTTACTGCCACTTACAGTGGACCAATGGAAGCCGTGGTTAGATATGAGGTGAGGATCACTGCAGTGCCGTCTTAAGGCATGGGCCCACTGCCTCACGTTTCTAGGGGCCTCACGCTTCTAGGGGCCTCACGCTTCTAGGGGCTGTCCATTAATTATGTCAACAAAATAGGGGGGAGGGGGGTCTGAAAATTTTTGACAATTGTTGACAAGGGGAAGGGGGGGGGGGAGATCAAGAAAAGTTGACGACAACAATGTTACTTTTTTAAAATAAATTTAATTTCATAATTTAAAATTTATTTTACTTTTCTTTCCTAAACATTTTACTTTTTTTCACTTTTTTGTTGTAGTTGTAAACTAGTCTATTTAAAGTGTTGTTTTTTTCCATTTTATCTTTTTTTTTGGGGGGGGGGGGTAATCAAATGTTGACGTAATTTTATAGGGGGGGGGGTCTCTGGAAGTTTGACAAGTTGTTGACAAGGGGGAGGGGGGGAGGTAAAAATCGCCAAAAATTTGTTGACATAATTAATGGACAGCCCCCTAGGAGGCTCACTCTTTTAGAAGCATCATGTTTTACATATTCATATTGTTAATGAATATTGAAAGATTTTAAAAATCTTAAATTGATTTAAAATTCAGTGGAAAACACGTTTCCCAATTTTAACACATGATATTATTGGCGCATTCCAAAATTGAAGTTATAAATGCGAATCACAAGGTGGATACTTCTTAAAGGGGAATAATTCTCAACAAGTTTTACTTCTCCCAGATGTGAATCGAAACAAATATTATTAAATATAGTAAGATTTTTGTTCACGATCATGTTAGACTAAGATGTTAGTCCCGGGTAATAATAACATTAGCTACGCCACTGCTCCGTACTTAGTGAAAATTAGTGGAGAAAAGCAGTGCCAGTGCCGTCGTTACTTAAGAATTGGCGCACTTGCCAAGGTTCTCACGCCTCTAGTCTCCAGGCATGCTTCATGCCTCTACTCAGTCTACTGAGAGTCAGCCTGAGTCTACTACTAGACTCTAGAGGCCTCACCCCTTTGAACGGACAAAACTATGATTTTCTTTCAGTTTGGTATATGTAGTTGGACTATAAGGATGCTAAGAACGATAGTAAGCTGGAACTAAAAACATACCCTCAGGGGACTCCACTAACAGTAACAGAATGAATTTATCGTTACGTATGACGGTCATGGTGACGAAATCAGAGCTGTCCCTGGGCATCTAAATTGATTTAAATTTCGAATTTCTGTGTTAATAGATGCCCTGGCCCCCTCCCCCGAACGCCTGAAATATTACACCCCCTCCCCAACATAAAAATTACCTAGAAACTGGTCAAAAGGCACAGGCCTACCTAGGCCATTCATGATGCTTTAATTTTCATATTATTACTTCAATAGTAGACTATAGACTATATAGACAGCCGTTCCCAGGAAAAGCGGTGCACAGGGGGCACAATTAAGACGATTTAGCCGCCCCTGGCTATGTGACGTACATGGAATATTATTGTTAAATTCACTATTAATTAAGGGCATATCTTCAGACGATTTTGCTGCCCCTAATGTTGCCGCCAGGGTTGATTGTCCCACTTGCCCCTTTTTTAGCATGGTCCTGTGTATACAGAGGGTTAAGGGCCTCAATGCATTACTCATTACTGTGCCCAGGGCCTGCGCTGCTGTAAAGACAGCCCTTGATCACTGTCAAGTAGATCCTAAATGTGGCGCATGACGGATGAGAGAGGAAGTGCAAATAGATAGGACTGATTTATAATGAATTTCTTTACTTGGTAGAGATGCTGATCCAGTGTCAGAAAACTAGGGCTCCATCAGCACCCCTGCTTTTTACTTACATTCAGTTTTGAAATCTCAATCTTATTCCAATAGTTAAAATATTCATCTGAAGCTGTTAGGAGTTTATTTCATTAGCATTAGCATTAGGCCTATATGAGTTGATTTTTTTCACTGGTTTTTTGCAACAAAATGAGAAATGCACATGAATTCCACCTTAAAGATAATGGGTTCTTTTTAAACAGATTTTAATTTTTTTTTAATGAAATGTGATTTGCCTTTTCTTCACTTAAATTCATTTATAACCTTTTAATTCTTATGGGTAGGTAATTAAATTTTTTTAATGATCTTTGAAAAGACTGATTATTAAAAAAAAATTAATGCTTCTTTTTAAAAGCCCGAGTGCCAAACTTTGTTTTTTTTGTTAGTACAATAATTATTTTTAAAGTGATATTTAAATTTTTTACCTTGACAGAAAATAATATTTGACAGCTCCGTGTCAGTGAGGCTGACCTTAACAACTTCTGGAAATTATTCTTGTAATGGTAACACAATTACTGCTGGGCAGTCATGGACTTTGGATTCTACTAACACTCAAGGGGACATAAGAGGTGAATCTGATATAGATGGATACAAGAAATTTCTATGAATTATGCCATTACACCTGAGATGTCATTACCTATGTCATGTCAACAATATAACTTTGTCTTTTAAGCTTCATTTAAAAATTGAAATGACATGAGATGTACAATTGGTAAATGCTCATATTTGTTTCCTAAGGCTGAATTTTCTTTTATGTACATATCATTTTAAAATTACAAAATTTATCTTGAATATGGAAATAAGATATATTTTTTTATATGTACAGAAATCTTAATAATAAACCACAAAGTAAAGAAAATGTATTTGTGTTTAAGCTGGACTATCTGTGGGCAAAGTTTGCTTGAATGCTGGAACATCTTATACAGCTGTCATTAGTACATCAGGCTCTGCGATGTTGGTCGATTCCGTGAGTAAATCTTCCCTTATGCCAAGAGATTATTTCATTTCACCTAGCTAAATTCATGATGAAATCTCTGATAATACAGTCATTGGAAATTTTCTTTGATTTACATTCTGATCAGGATATCCTATGTTCTGGTTTTCTTTCATTCCATTGTTATTAATCTATCTTCTTGAAAAATCAGAATAACCCAGTGTGAGGTTTTGTTAACAATCAGCTATAGTTTTTAAAAAAATATATACATTAATATAACACATTATAAGTGATACGAATCAATAATATGTTGAAAGATCCATGTTTTTTCCCCATCAGTTTCAAAAACACATCTTTTACATTAATGTGATCACAACAAAATCTTTGCATCCTGTGGCTTCATTAACTAACTGCTTAGGCTGATCCATACTTGAGTTAAATTATTGTCTAGTAACCTTTAATCCGTTAAAGGCTACCCCCACCCCAATCTGTTATACCTCAAATCCATTATACTTTCAACCCAACCTGTTATAGCTCCAAATTGTTATGCCTCCAACCAAACCTGTGCTCCAACCCAAACTGTTATACATCCAACCTGACCTGTAGTTATACCTCCAACCCAACCTGTGCTCCAACCAAACCTGTTATAACTCCAACCCAACCTGTTATACATCCAACCCAAACAAATTCTCTCTGACTTCAAAAGACTAATTATTCCCACAAACTCTCTCTGACTTCAAATTATTAATTTCCCAACTTATTGTTGACATTCTCTTAACTCCCTAAGTAAAAGTCATCCTAATGTAAAGCGTTGAATTATTTTTATATAATATGATGATGCACTAGTTTGAAAATCTTCACAGTTTCGTCCCAAACTAATGGGGGCCACTGTGTAAACCTCTCAAGTGAGAACCCTTGGATACCATGTCTCTGGAGTCTGCATACACGTTTTGACACAGTAACCCTGACTCCATCTTTGAGCTTTGACCCTTGCAGAAACACTTGGCCAGACCTAGCTTCAGCCAGACACAGATGGACATTATATTATGCAAGTGTAAGGTATCTTAACATTCTGTGAATTTGTCCACAGCTTGTTTTCATCCCAGATGCAGCTTCCTTCACAGCACTCACAGACAGGATGGACCTGAACAACATAACAACCTGCATCCAGATGGCCAGAGATGCTGTCAGGTCAAACAGAGACATTTGTGCCAAAGTAGAGTACAGTCTGATGGCGTACCTGCTCAAAGGAGCTGTAGGTGAGTTATCATAAAATACATAATAAGCCAAAGTAGAAGGAAACATTAAAGGGAAAATATGTTATGAGAAAACTCTTCAAAAGTCAATGTGTCCTGATATTATCATAAATTAATAATTTTAATTCCAAACTAGAGATTGTGTACCTATTGTGTTCAATAAGAAAAATAAACAGATTTTGTTGGATTGGAACAATAGCTAGAGATTGTGTCCTTATTTATTTTATTTTTTGATTGAATGAAAAATACTAAATAGAGATTTAGAAATGTGAGTTTAAATTTTAAAACATGATCAGGATTAGTTCGTTTATTTTCGAGAACATATTTCAATAAAAGTGACACATATTGATAAAATAGGAAGTTGAGAATATAAATAAAATTAACAAAGTTACCTGACATGAACCGTTGTATTTTTTAATGTTTTATTTTATCTCTGCAGCATGCTCCCCTGCATCTGGAGCCATTTCAAGCTCCCAATGTGACTCATTCAGTGGTGATGGCCCTTGCTTGACTGGAGTTCTTCCCCCTGACTGTTCCAAATGCAAAGCTGATTACTTTCAGTTCTCATTGACCAACGGCTGTACTGGTGTGTTTCAAGATAGTTTTTCAAATGTTTACTTTTGAATTATTTTTTTTAAGGTGTATGTGAGATTTTAAAGATAATATTGGCTAATTATTAGATTAGAAAGCACAATTGTGTGTAAGCTGTCAATGGGAAAGAAGGGAAGGAAAATTGAAAATAGTAATTATCACTCAATTATCACATTTAAATTGGCAGCTTGTCAGAGAAACTCTAATGTTATGTTAATATCACTCAATTATCACATTTAAATTGGCAGTTTGACAGAGCAACTCAAGTGTTATGTTATTTCTGTAGAAAAAAAAATAACTTTTGTGCCTTCAGCTTGTGGCTGTCACCAAAATGGTTCTTTGTCTGACCTTTGTGATTCTACTGGAGTGTGCTCCTGTAGACCCAATGTTCAGGGATCTAAGTGCGATGCCTGCATACCAGAATTTTATGGCCTATACACAAGTGAGTTTTGATTTCAACTGTTTAATCTTCTCTCCATTACTCTCATACTTTTATTGTTGGCAAATCTTTCAGAGTGTTATTTTTTTTTTAAATTTCATCCAGTGATATATAATATGATCTTTTCATTTGTTTTTTAAAAAATGTATTCCTTATTTCTGAAAAAAATGTATTTGCCGTGACAGCTTGTGTCTTCACAAAATGTATTTGCCGTGACAGCTTGTGTCCTCACAGAGCTTTGTAGAGCTCTGCATTGAGACAATTCTTATAAAAGCATTGAGACAATTCTTATAAAAGCATTGAGATACAGATAGTTAATTAAATTAATGCAATTAAAACACCAATTTTTTCATTAAAAAAAAACAAACTACAACACCGTTTAATTAATTAATATTTAATTTGTTAAAGAAATGTTTTTTAATTAATTTATATTAGTTTCCATGTGCACATGAGAGAGATGGCTACTTTTATCTTATGAAACATGAATTATTTTCCTTCATAAAAGTTTATGTTCTTGTTGGATAATCCACACTTTTATGGGGATGTTGCTATTTTAATTATTGTGTAGCCCAACCCATTGACTGAAATTTAAACAAACTGCTACTTTCAAGGGATTTTTTAAAGACAATGTTATGACATCAAATCATTTCTTAATATTAAGTGGGGTGTATTCTTTAGTGCTAAGTTTTATTGAGTATGGAATACAGTTACTAATAGTTCGAAACACTACAAGCTGTAGATGTAAAGGGCTTAACTACTTTCTTTGATTGTTAAAATAATATTATCTGATTTCCTTGTATGTGTAGCTCTGAAATGATTTACTGTAGTTATACATCCCAGAGTCTTACCTAGAGCACTTAAAATTATTGTTTGACTCCTATGACATTTGTATTCTCTAGAAACTGGTTGCGCAGAGTGCAAGTGTAATCCAAAATTTTCCTTCAACAATTCATGTAATGACTATGGGGATTGTCCCTGCAAGCCAGGGGTAAAAGGTCCTTTATGTGAAAGTTGTATGAATGGGTGAGTACAATGGCAAATTTTCAGAAGAAAAAAAAGTGATTTTAATGAAGGGTCGGTATTCTATGCAAAGAATTTATTTTCCTTTTTTCAATTTATCAAAGCTTAACCATGGGGTTCACAATGGAAAAATATTTATTTTCGGTGATAAGAGAGCCTAATGGGTTAGCTAATATCATTTCCACTTCCATATCATTTGTGGTTGTCATGGTTTGGCTAAATAAACATGGATTGGATGATGTTACCGTGAATTGAGAGGAAAGAAATTATTCAGAGTAAAAGTATAAATTTCATTTTAAAAACTATATTATTGATTCTGTTTTAATCAACTCTACTTAACTTACTGGAATCAAGTTTAGAAACAACAAACATGATTTTGGAACCAACCCAAATTGGTAAAAGTAGGCGGCAACCACTGGCAAGCTTCTCTGTTTAACAAAAATTTGAACGTAGCCCATAATTACTTTTTTTATCTACACAATTTATGTCTTTAATCTACTTAAGCATTATTAAAAACCTCTTATGATTAGTCATTAACTTCAGGGCTCTGCTATATATATATTTTAAAAAAAATAGATTTTATGTTAATTTAATGCACCAATAACTAAATATTTGAGGATGAAGTGATAGAATCCAATCTTTATCATTTATTGCTTTAAAAGTACATGACTTTGTAAGCCATTTTGTTTAATAAATTATTTTCAAATTATTTTAAAAAAATAATTAATTTTTCATTTAAAAAAAGATGATAACATCAAGCAGCTGGT
This sequence comes from Omphiscola glabra, assembly GCA_964017045.1. NCBI lineage: Eukaryota > Metazoa > Mollusca > Gastropoda > Lymnaeidae > Omphiscola > Omphiscola glabra. The sequence goes on along the minus strand of OZ024808.1, from coordinate 16,102,393 downwards.
GTATGCTTATTTAGCAAAACTATTTCTGAATGTTCACAGATTTTATAACCTTACTGTCAATGGCTGCACACAGTGTGGGTGTAATTTAGATGGAAGCACAGGAAGAGCTTGTGATGTTACATCTGGGAGCTGTGAGTGTCTTCCAAGTGTAGAGGGCAGCACATGTTCTAACTGTAAAAAAGGTATGTATAACAGAAGGAGATATGCTAATATTTATTTATGAAAGACATACTACAGTAGGTCAGTACGTCAGGCATACAACAGTAGTTCAGAAGTATAGACTTACAATTTCTGTCAATGCACCAACTCATTGATTGTTAAATCAAGTTTATAACATAATTAAGTTTCAATAATAACTTTGTCAAGTCCTCCCATTTTATAATGGAGATAGTTCAGTTTGTGTTTATCCATACAAGATACCCAACCATCAATGACATCACATTCAGCCTGTGTATTTTGTGTTCCTTAGCTGTTCAAACAACAACATGCCATGTTTGTTCTCAGTTGTGCTCACTTTCTAACTATTAAATATGATCTTTTTGTTTTAGGAACCTTCGGGCTGGGAAAGTGGAATCCTAATGGTTGCATCCCTTGTTTTTGCTGGGGCCATGGCCAGGTCTGTGCATCGGCTGAGGGTTGGTACAACAAACCGGTCACCAGCTCTTGGCCAACAAGTTTTGATGTCTGGTCAGCTCAAGATGCTGAGGGCAATAGTATCAGTGTGCAGAATGTCTCTGCTGGTAGCCAGTAAGTTGCACAATGTCTGTTTCTGGATTCAGCTTTTTGTTTCTTTTTTAAATCTGTGGCTGAACCATTCACTTAGATCTGAACCATCCACTTATGTATAAAACATTCAGTTACATCTGAACCATTCAATTATTCTACTTCATTCTGGGCTGATGTCTTCTTCTTTGCCTTTTCAACCCCCTTGATGGAGTCTAGGTCATAAACAATTTCTTCCTCATCCCCTTGATCCTTGATGTATAATATTCCAGTTATTTAAGCTCATCCATCTGTGACCACTTTAATTTATATTTAGACATTTCAAGAGGACAATTTAAGTCCTCACTGTTCCAATATCATTTATTTTAAAAATTTAATGCAGTGATTACTACTAGTAGACCCATGAAGCTCTGCCTTAGGAATAGAAGATAGCATACTGTCCAAAAGGGAGAAAGTAATTCATCTAAACAAAATATATCAGTTCATTTTTTATTGTTTCTGATCTGCTGTGATATTTTAATTAATTTCAAAATTATGAGAAATTATTTTTGTTCCCCAGAAATGCAATGAAGATAGATCCTGATCATTTGGCAGCATCGGACATTTACTTTGTTGCACCAGGAAAATTTCTGGGTGATCGTAAATCTTCTTACGGTCGTTACATCACCATTGCGCTGTTCCCATTTGATGCTGGTAACAACACTGAAGTACAACTTTCTGGTGCTTACACAAACTATACACTGGTCTATTCTCACAGTGGAACTATCAATAATTTAACATTGAAGGAGTTAACCTTTCAGGTGGGTGACTATTTATTAGCCAAACCTTTATAGAATATGGAAATGGAAGAAAAATTAGTAATGCATGAATTTGCATAAATTACCAATGCATTAATATAATTTATAAAACTGATTGTTACAGGCATCTCGTTTACTTTCATTTATCTTTTCTGGTGAATGAATTTAAGCTGACCTCAAGTTCGGCAGCGCATTTAGGGTGTGGCTAGCTAAAAATAGTCTCTCTTGACCTTGTTAACAACTAAATATAATTACTAGTCTGTATCCTTAGAATTCTGTAGAAAAATCTGGAGAAATCTGGAAAGGAAAACAAGGTGTAATCCCGTTCGAGAAATGTCTTTGAAACAGGCTATATATATTGAGCGACAGGAAGGAAGGGGGAGATTTTTGGCTATCATTTAACACGAGATATTTTGCTACACGAGACAGAGATTTGTTTACTAACTGCTTACCCAGGCCCAGTTTTGGAATGCAAGCCTATGATATTGTAATAATAATTAATAAGAGTTTTTTTTTCTCATTGTGTTTAAAGTATTATACATGATTAAAGGAAAATTTTATTTTTTATTTGTCATGAGCTTCACAAAAAGAAAAAAAAACGTTAGTTTATTTAGGCGAAATCCACCAGAGTATTTATAGTTGACGTTCGATCTACCTTGGGACTCAGAGCCGTCACGTCTGTCCTGTTTTGCTTAAATAAGGGGCCCAATGTTGTGTGGTGGGGAAAAAATGTAATTATCAACTTTGAATGCAAGGGGCCTCAAACCGAAGAGTAGCAGGGGGGTATCCCAAAGTCAGTTGACACCTCTGCTAGGAACATAAGGACATTCAAAAAAAAATTTACCAATTTTTTAACAAAGTTATGGACGCAAGCCTACACGATGTAAAAACGACAAAATGAACTGCCCATCCCTGGAGTTTATAAAAAATAAATTTGTGTCAAGAATGTGCATATTAAAAGTTACAAGTGCACTAGCTCTCAACATGTCTTTACCAACAAGTGTTATTTGATGTCTTTACCAACAAGTATCCTTTGATGTCTTTACCAACAAGTATCCTTTGATGTCTTTACCAACAAGTATCCTTTGATGTCTTTACCAACAAGTATTCTTTGATGTCTTTACCAACAAGTATCCTTTGATGTCTTTACCAACAAGTATCCTTTGATGTCTTTACAAACAAGTATCCTTTGATGTCTTTACCAACAAGTATCCTTTGATGTCTTTACCAACCTTTGTTTCTCCTACAGATTCCAATACTGGAGCGGCAGTGGGAGGTTAAGACTAAAGTGGTCTCTACATCGGCAAGCACCAACATTACCACCACCAGCTTTACCTCTTCTGGTAATGCATCCTACTATCAGCTTCTGGAGACACTTTCAAATTTGGCATCCTTCCGCATCAAAGCTTTCACAGCAAATGCAAGTACTGCTCCTTATATCTGAATATAACTCTGTGACGTCAATCAGATGTCATTGACATCAGCAAGATGTCAAAGTTTTATACATTTAAATTCTTTTAGCTTTTTTTGTGTATTTTTAGAAAAAATTTTCAGGGAAAAATCAACTTTTTTGGGGAGTCATTGGATTCATTGCAAACAACAGGCAAACAAATGTGAGATTTGATCATGACTTTATTTTATGTGAATATTTTGTTTCCTTTCTTCCAGTCCAGCCAAGTCTTTAATCTCCTGAGTGTGACACTAGAAGGTGGTACCACAAACAATGTGTCCAGCACATCAGTAAGCAATGTGGAGATGTGTGATTGTGAACGTGGCTACACTGTAAGTTGCAGTTCTTGACTTTGTTTTTTATAGTCTGATCTTTTGTTTTTTTGTTTTTTTTTACATTTTTTGCAGATAGTTTAATTTAATAGATTTTTTTTTTCTAAAGTAGCCCAGAATAGAATTGTAATGAAAATTGGGCTAGTGAAACTATAGCTGTAGAGAATATACTAAAAATTGAGTCATGGCTCCTTCCTTCTTTGGTGTCCTTATATTATCAAATAATAGCAATGACACTTCAACTTTTTTTGTAAAACATCCCAAACTGGCTGCTGTTGGCGTCCAACTATGTGCAATTAACTAATTATAGCAGTGTTGGACTGCAACAAAGATTTCAAGTAGATCAGCAGTTCTCAACCTTCCCAATGCCGCGACCCCTTAACACAGTCCCTCATGCTGTGGCGACCCCCAACCACAAAATTATTTTCATTGCTACTTCATAACTGTAGAGTACATGTGTTTTCCAATGGTCTCAGGCGACCCCTGGAAAAGGGTAGTTCGACCCCCAAAGGGGTCGCGACCCACAGGTTGAGAACCGCTGAAGTAGATGAATGGGACACAAACAATGTCTTTGTCCTGTTTGGTTTTTTAATTTTACTTCCACCCACTTTTTTTCCATTCTTCTGAGCTTTGTTTTCATTGGGGACTTGTGCCCATTCTTATTCTTTCGTTTTCTTTCATTTTATATAGGATATATATATTATGTCAATTTAATGTATACTTTTCTAAATGTTTTAAACAAAAAAATTATAATTGTACTGATGAAGGCATTTGCCGTAACATTTGCATTTGTATTCTGTGTAACCGTGATTAAAGCTTAACAACAATTTGTAATGGCGATACAAAGTTTCTGCATACTGACATTTTGGTTTGGTTTACACCACAGGGAAAATATCTGGTTTTCACATTCTTCTGTCTACCTCTTAACATCCCATTTTAGGGTAGCAGCTGCCAAAATTGTGCACCAGGCTATACAAGGGTCAGCCCAAATGCAACACATCCTGGGACCCTGTGTGTTCCTTGCCGATGCAATGGTCACGGCATCACAGCATGTGATCAGCTTGGTCTAAACTGCTCCAATGAAACGGTCATTCCATGTGACCCAGTTACAGGGGTGTGCACATGTCGGCACAATACCACAGGAGACCACTGTCAATTCTGCAAAACCGGTTACTATGGCAATGCAACAAAAGGAACCTCAGGTTATTTTTAAACATGAAAATTCATTTTTATGTTTTTGAAAAAGTCTGATTGATAAGATGTGTTCATTTATTTCACATTATTAGCATTTGTAGCTTTGTTATTTAATAAATTTACTGAAAACAGTAAATTCAGTGAGACAAGGATTAGCACATAACATTATAAATTAATGCTGTGTGGTTATATTGCAATAAAAATCACATGTAGCCAGCTATGACATATTATTTAAATGGAAATTGTGCAATGAGATTCTGGTTGCCATAATTCTTTCAAAAGGCTCAATATTTCCACAGCTGACTGCCTGCCATGTGCTTGCCCTGGTTTGATTGTACGTGGGGATTTCAATGTATTTGCCAATTCATGCTCTCTCATTGGTGGCCAACAAGTCTGTGATAACTGCACAACTGGACACACTGGAAGTCGCTGTGAAATATGTAGTAATGGGTATTTTGGAACCCCAGAAAATGATACGGTATGTGAAACTCAAGGAAAATGTATAAAATGTTGAGAATTTGTTTTTACTTTTTTTATTTACATATAATTATTAGTGAATTTAAATGGAGAGATTTGCATATTTATAAATAATTTTAATTTATTAACAGTAATTAAATCATTTTTAAAAATCTATTTATCATCTTGAAAAAAGCATTCACTTATCAGTTTGTTTGAATGTAGTTTCTTTTTAAAAAATGTTCCTCATGTCATAGTATAGTTTATGGACGGTTATGTAGATATCATTCCTGACCCCCCCCCCCCCCCACACAAACACCCCTTCCCCCCTCCCCCTCAATTCAAAAGCTCTACCAGCATTATTGCATATAAAATATTTTATAAATCTTGGCAACAAATCTTTCTCAATGCTTGCAAATAATAATTATGTAAACCATATCAGGATTAGGCCTACATAAAAATCAATCTCATAAATGTTCAGATTAAAGCGACGAAACAACATGTTTGTTTCTGTGATCTACATAAGGATTTTTCACAGCCGAACCAACTTATAATTAATTATTTAATCATGGTGGTGTGTAAAAGTGGTTTAAAACAAATGATGATCCAGTAAACTGAAATAAATGTTATGTGCCGCTCTCACAAAGTTTATCCACATCCACGCCTTTCTCAAACAGACTATGCTCCTTATAAGGCACTTTGTAGGAATATAATTTGATGCCTATGGCGACACTGACAAACTTTGCTACTCATGTGGCACTTTGAAGGAATATAATGTGATGCCTATGGTGACATTGACAAACTTTGCTCCTCATATGGCACTTTGTAGGAATATAATGTGATGCCTATGGTGACATTGACAAACTTTGCTCCTCATATGGCACTTTGTAGGAATATAATGTGATGCCTATGGTGACATTGGTGTAAATTTATAATAAGAACAATTAACTTTTTTGGTTTTGTTCTGAAGAATAACAGTGGAAAATGCATAAACTGTGAATGCAATGGGAGAGCTGACACATGTGATGGTAGAACAGGAAAGTGTGTGGCATGTAGAAACAACACGGCAGGACAAAACTGTGATATTTGTGACCAAAGATACTTTGGTGATGCCATCAATTCGACATGCCAGTGTAAGTCCTAAATATTTCTTGGGATTTCAGCATAAGCTGTCAAGAGAACATAAGGGATGTCAGAGGCATAAGTTATCATTAGAACATAGGATATCAGTATAAGTTGTCAATAGAACAAGGGTGTCAGTGTAAGTCATTAAAAGAACATAGGATGTCAGCATAAGTTGTCAATAGATCACGTCAACATAAGTTGTCAATAGATTAAGGGTGTCAGTGTAAGTCATTATTAGAACATAGCATGTCAGCATAAGCTGTCAATAGAACATAGGATGTCAGCATAAGCTGTCAATAGAATATAAGATTTCAACATAAGCTCTCAGTATATCTTTTAAAAGCCTGATCACAAAAGTGTTCTTGTGAAACTACAGCCTGTACTTGACCTGATAAATTAGTATTAGAATATCTAATTTCTTAAGTTTAAAAAAATAGGAAGAGTTACCTGATCAGTTTTGACCATTATCATTTATTTGGCTTTAGGACTTAACAAAAAATGTATGACACTTAAAAGCAGCCCCATTATACCAAAGAAATAATTCTATCATCCTTATTATATCACTAATGGAAATATAGATATCTTTTTTTTTTTAAAACGTTAGTGTAATAAATAATTACATTATATATTTTATTTCTAAAACATTTTGGGGAAAAATTCAGTTTAACAAATGTATGCACTGCTCTTTTGATTTTGTTTTGTTTTGTTAAAATATATTTTTGTTAAATAGCAGAAAGTCAACCACTTAAGGAAAAAAAATAATATGGGGGGTCAACCCAAAACCTTAAAAACAATACAAAGTTGGTTTTGAAATCTTTTGGTGAAACTTTCAGTCAGTGGAGTAAAGAATGTATGTATCTACAGCCTGTGCCTGTGAAAACATAACTGGAAGTACAGGACTTTGTAATCACACGACTGGGGTATGTGAATGTCTGCCCAATGTAGCTGGGCCCTCCTGTACCTTGTGCAATGACCTTGGCTTCAACTTGACAGCGGGGATAGGCTGTCAGCTGTGTGAATGTAGTGCAGATGGATCAACAAGCACCGCCTGTGATAAGGTAAATAGTGTACGCAAGGTGCAGCATTTTCTCGTGCTAAGAAAACAAACATTTGTGGCTTACCTTATTAATTCAGATGTTTTAGTAACATTTTTTAGTAATATTGTGGGCCACGTTTTACAAATAATAAGTTATATAAGTAAATATTATAGCTTAAAAAATTAAATGAACAAAAATTATAATATATTTAAATCTTAGTTCATTTATTAACATTTTCATTCGAGGGAAGCTGTTTATATTAGTGAAAACAGTACCAGAAATAAAATAATTTGAATTTAATTTGTTTAATTTAGGGACTAAAGGAATTTTATAATTATTAGATCACTTTGATGTTGAGCACTTGGGCTTGGAGATGCCATAGGAAATCAATGTTGAGCCTGGCAATGCCAGTTTTGAAGAATTTCAATTCTATGCTATGGAAAAATTGATATGCATTGATGTATCTTTTAATGCAAGTGGAGATAATCATGTGGATATTCTTGAATAAGAAATGTGTTGATAGTCTGTTCAAATGATATGCAGGCAGACCGAATAATACATGCACTATATTCCTGCACTGATTTAGTTAAATTTCTTGTATAAAAATACATGGTTCACTAGACACACTTCTTTATGTTTGGAACTCATTTGAAAATTATTGTCATTTGTCCGTAGCATTTGATCCGATATGCTTTCAACTTTTTTCTTGCACATTATTGGTCCAAATATAATCAAGCAAAGATAACAAAAATTATATTGTCAGAAGTTGAAGATGGCAGTATATTTATTTTCGGTTTCTGTTTCATTCTTTATAAAGGGGCTTCCTTTTAATATCTGGTCTCTAAAAAATAATTCTTTAACCTCAGCTGTTTACTCCACTGCTGGTGGCTGTCTGCAAAATATTTTCAATTGCATTCCCCAATCTTCAGCCTACTTTGCTTTTATCTCAATCTTTACTTTAAACTCTAGCCTGTTAAATATATATAATCAATTTGCATATCATCTTTAGATCAGTGGTCAGTGCATATGTCGTAACTTGGTCACTGGACGCAAATGTGATAAGTGCCAGGATGGTTACTGGAATGTTAATAACGGGACTGGTTGTGATCGTAAGTTATTTAGAGAAATTATTTTAAAAATTAAATTCCTCTCAGTAATTTAGATCTTTGTTTAAAAGTTAAATTCTTCAAACTCCCTTAACTAAATGGATAACTTGTTAACCTTTATCTATTTTTTAACATGTTAAATTTTTAAAAATATCATTACTTGTGAAATTATGGAGTGGGAAATAAACTGGAACAAAACTCTTGTGTAGCTCTTTTATAGGTGTTATGTGTTAAGAAAATATATTTTGATGTGTGTAAGATTTATGTCTAAGAACCTCTTTATCTATTAGCTTAAATTTAGAGCACAGAATTCCATTAGATTACATAAAACACTTCAACTTTTGAAGAATTTCTTAGATACATTAGTCTCATTCAATAATTATAACTGTATTTTGTCAGCCTGTTCGTGTAACACTGAGGGAACAGCCAAGTATGACAATGGAACGGTCCAGCAGTCTTGTGATGTCAAGACAGGTCAATGTAACTGTGCACTGCCTGGTATTGTAGGAAGGACTTGTGACTCTTGTTCTCCGGTCTCAAAAAGTAAGGGGTTATTTTTCTTTCAAGAAAAAGAAAGCAATTTACATTGGAATTTTGTTCACAATATTTTGAGAGTAATGGTGGTCAAAAGATTTTAAAAAATTAATTTTCAGTTTTAAACTTTATTTAAACATGCTTGTCTCAAGAATCTGAAACGTAAAAAATATTATTTTAATTATTTTTGGATCACCCTGACATAAGATTTTATGTATGGTTAACAGAAAAGCTAGGTACACAATTAGTTACATCAGAAAAACACTTTATTGCTATTCTCACTGTTATTGTTTCAGGTGTCTTCCAATACGTCAGACTGTTTCACATTGGTAAGCAGTCATTGTTAAACTTTATGTTATTGCCTGATAGGGTAACAAGGTGATCACCTGGTCTGAAAAATTTCACTTACCCTACCCAGTTGATACTTCATAATTTAGTGATGACACATTATACATTATTTTAAAACTTTTATTAGGATTTTTGAAAATTAATTTTAAAATGTATAATTATATAAAGAAAAAAAATTACAGTGGTTAAATTTCAAATAAAGATAGCAAATAATCATGGGTAGAATTTTCATTTCAATTTAAGACAAAGTAAAAACAACTTTTTTCAATTAAAAAAAGGCAACAGATTGTAGGCTAACAGTCTCTAACAGTTTTCAGTTTTTATGTTGTTTTGTTTACACCTCTGAAAAGATACAAATAAAAGGATAATGGAATGCCTGCTGCTTTCTTAAATACAAAGAAAGATATGGACAATATTAAACTTTTAAAGAATATTATGTGATTATCAATAGACCAGGATCATTAACTTCCCCATGACATTGTGGTGCCTCACCCCACTTGTAATTTATTGGGCCATAGGGGTAACTGCTACTGCATTGATGCAGGCAAAAAGTCAGTGATACTTAATTGTCTATAGCATTGGCCGACATTTTTATTAACAAAGTCTAGACAAGAATGACTGCTCAAGTAACTATTATTCATGGCACAGGTGACTTCCCTCAATGTGTTCTATGTGGCAACTGTTTCGACTCATGGGCTGAAACAATAGACAACATTGGAAAACATTTGCATGAGATGGACTTGAGAGCTGATATCATTTGGGGTGAATTTGGTAGGAATTTCTTCACCATAGTCATCAAAATGTATACAAGAATATGCTGCAAATTTTAATAATTTTTTTTAAAATTTAATTTATTAATCTTCTAATCATTTGAATAGTTTATTATGAATAACTTAAAATGAAATCTAAGTAAGTGAAGTGCTTTCTATCCCCATTCTAATCTAGATAACCAAACATCAGAACAAGTTAGACAAGCACTGACAAACATTGAAGAAAAAATCAACTCTACCAATGTACTGTTGTCTAAATTTGAGGCACTAGCTCTCCAACTGGAAGAACTACAGAACAAGTCTGCAGAAGTAAGGCCGCACGTCTCATTTTAATGATATGTCAGTGTAGGTGGGAGCAGATTGTCAAGTGTTAACTATCAAGATGTGAAATGTTAACTATCAGGATGTGAAGTGTTAACTATCAGAATGTGAAGTGTTAACTGTCAGGGTGTGAAGTGTTAACTGTCAGGATGTGAAGTGTTAACTGTCAGGATGTGAAGTGTTAACTATCAGGATGTGAAGTGTTAACTGTCAGGATGTGAAGTGTTGACTATCATAATGTGAAGTGTTAACTGTCAGGGTTGAAGTGTTAACTGTCATGATGTGAAGTGTTAACTGTCAGGATGTGAAGTGTTAACTATCATAATGTGAAGTGTTAACTGTCAGGGTTGAAGTGTCAACTTTTAAACTTATAAAATCATTTTTGAGTCATTTTCTTGTGGTTTGAGAGTCTCTCTTGTTACTTTGAGAAAACCTATGGCTATAAAGATGATTACAAACATATGGATAAAAAACACTCTTCTGATGCTCCATTTTGTACACAGGCACATTTCAAGCATAGTGACGTCTCCAATGAAATAGATTACCTAACAAACACTGCCAACATCTTGTCGGCTGAACTTGGCTCTCTCCTATCTGTAACAGAGGTGGTACCTGTCTCTGACACTGTAAATACTTCGCTGTCCAGCCTCGGGCAAGAACTCGTCACCATCGTATCAGCGGCAGAGGTACAGTGGTGTAGATTTTGTACTAAGTTATTTGCAAATGATCTAGAGAATATATTTATTTTGTTCTTTAATCTGCATAAAAAAACTTGTTAAGAAGATATTTTAGCCTAACTTAGAGTTGTATTTAAGCTGCAGCACTTTAATGATTTAAGTACTTAAGTTTGATAGTCATATTAGTAAGACACCAAACATATACGGTAGAGTATGAATTATATATGTGGGGAGACTTGTTTGAAAGACAATTTTTTTACATCATATGTGTGTCACAGATATTAGGGGCCATCCATAAATGACATCACACGTCTAGGGGCAAGGGGGGTCACATATTTTGATGATGTGTGATGAGGGGGGAGGGGGTTAAAGCAATGTGATGTCACATTAAAAGCGGAAGATTATAGTAAAATAATGCATCTAATAACTCTAGATTACTCACATTATTCTTTTATACAAAAATTATAATTAATTTGTTTTTAAACTATGATAACAAAGAGAATTATGAAGGTCCGAAAAATGTACTCTGATCAAGTTACAGGACGCCATGGAGGAGGATAGTTGTAGTGACTTTGAAAGTCATCTGAATTTATGTCAAAATGTGGAGACGGGAATCATTGAGGCTACCACGGGAAGTGAGATGGAACAAAATATGTTGGACTGGGTTGGTTGGGGGGGGGGGTGAATTTATTAAATTTCCTAGGCCAGGGATTCTTAGATTTTTCACAGTGCTGCATCCCCTCTCAACTTCTAAACACTCCCCCCTCCCCCGTATTAAATAAATAGTACCCGTAGTAAAATTTAAAATGAAAATAATTAAATTATTTATTTATTGTCATCTCATTTGTGAAATTAACCTTCTAGGTACAAGAAAAATATTACCAATACCAGTAATGCACAAAAAACTTTCAGCAGAAAGAAAGCAATTACCGCTGGCAGAGACGCCTGGCAATGGTAGCAAGTGAAATTTATTTTATTCTGAGTCTTCCGCACTTTCACCCTCGTTTCGGGAAATGTTACTGACACAGGTGCAGTAATTTGATATCAATGGGAGGTGATTTTTGTAAGAGGGCTTGTAAAGGACAGTAGTGGTCAGAAGGGTTTTTTTTAGGGGGTGCGGGGTTGCAGAGGTTTCTTACGTTATATTGGAGGGGTGGTCTAACAATTTGTGACGATTGGGGGGTGGGGTGGGGTTTAAAAATTGGCAAAATTTGCGTGACGTCATTTATTTGAAAACCTGGATGTCTTTTTTTCATGTTCAGCTATCAGCAAATCAAGGCAACTCCAGTTTTACTCACATTCAAACTCTTTCCTTTGTGGTGGCCTCCCCTGAAGAAAGGGAGCAAAACCTACGCAACCAGGCAAAGAAATCCATGGAGTCTGCTGCTCTGGTAAACCAGACATACAACACGCTAAGTAAGAGTTTTTCAGTCCATAAGAATATAACATGCTAAGTAAGATTTGTAATGCGTTCAGTCCATAAGAATATAACATGCTAAGTAAGATTTGTAATACGTTCAGACCATAAGAATACAACACGCTAAGTAAGAGTTGTAATTCGTTCAGTCCATAAGTTTCAATACTGGGTAAGTCAATTTTTAGCTGTGTAATATTTTCAAAAAAGGTTTTTTATTAAATCTCATATGACTCGCTTGTATAATGTATAATGTCTCTGCTTGAAAGCCACTACTGACTTGTGCAATGTCTCTGCTTGCGCTTGAAAGCCACTACTCACTTGTGCAATGTCTCTTCTTGAAAGCCAATAAACAGGTGATTATTTTTTCTGTATTATCTCTTTTTTACTTTCCAGAGAAACTCTATGAAACGTCCTTGACCCCAGGTGCCAATCAAAGAGCTTCAGATTTGAGCGCAACTTCAGAGAAACTAAACAACGTCTCAGCATTAGCCTCAGAGGTGGCCAAGATTGTTGCAGGCATCACGCTGGATGTTGACAGTGTCACCTCAAATGTGACATCATTGTTAGCTGAGTCCACAAGAGTCAGGGCCGACATACTGGACAGTGTCATGAAATTACAGGTATGGTGTCAGTGAATTCTATGACATTCATTACCCATTCCCTCTCTCTGATAGTTACCACAAAGCAAATTTTTTGTTTTGATATGTATTCTTACCTTCCTAAACAGGGAATCGACTCAGTAATTTAAAAAAATACATTTTGTTGTATATATCTATTCTATTACTTTGCAACACAATTCAATCACAAGATATAATATAAATTAGATGCAGTGGTAGGCGAATTGCGGCTCGCGAACATGCTCCTTAACAACCTGAAACTCCGAAAAACATGGTTCTTGAAAAGAAATTTGGCTCTCAAAAATGTTTTAATCATCCTAGTGCTGATTTTTTGCTTTTTTTACCAATGAGTTTGCCGACTACTGGTGTGGTGTCTAGTACGACCACTGGTGTGGTGTATGGTATGACCACTGGTATGGTGTGTAGTACGACCACTGGTGTGGTGTATAGTATTGTACTTTTAAATATCAAATTACTAGCTTACAACCCTGCTTCTAAGCAGTGTGTTTGAGGGAATGAAAGTTATAACAATAATATATGAAAATTTGAAGTATTTTAAAACATGAAGGCTTTTATTTTTGGAAATCTTCAGTGCATGAAATTAGTCATTAATGATTAGCTGAGACATAAGAAAAATAGTCTTCTCTAAAAGATATTGATAGTCATGTGTTAGAAGTCAAACAACAATCAGATTTTCGGTCACAGCCCAGCACCACTCAGATAATTTAGATGTATGTAACCAGGGAACTGGCTTATTTAGATTTCACAGAGATTACCAGTTTACCCTGCCATCATCTTCCTATAAGTTCCCATTTCCTATTAGCATGAGGAAGTTTGATGTTGTGAACCCTCTCCCTTTAAATTGCTTTGAGATTATCCTAATGGTGTGTTTTTCAAGGGTCAGGTTTAAACTTCAGGCCACAGGTTGGATGACTTATCAACTATAGGTGGTATGACTTATCAACATTAGGTTGGATGACTTATCAACATCATCAGCATGTGTTCCCAAGGAAAAACGGGTTGTTTCTGCCTGAAGTCACTGGCCAGTAGCATAATAATCCCACCAATAAGGCATTTACTTCTCTGGATGTCCTGAAGAGTTCTGTCCAATGCTTCTATTCCCCCCATTGTGAGCCATGTTACACTCATCCCAATCAATGCTTCTACTCCTCCGCTGTGAGCCATGTTGCACTCATTCCAATCAATGCTTCTATTCCCCCCATTGTGAGCCATGTTGCACTCATCCCAAATAATCAACTTGAACTCTCAAAGTACTTGAGCTGTATTACACTATTTCAAAATGTTGCACAAAGGAGTGATTTAAGTTGAGAGGCAGTTTGAAGGCAGAGTGAGCTGTCTTTCCACGGGTCAAAAAAGTTGCTGCTATCCATGATGAAGCTACAGAAATTGTGATGTTCTTTTCATTTCTTAAGCTATCAAACAACAGATTATTCAAAAATAATTTCCCTGTACCATCTGGAACATCAAGAAAGAATAACTTTCTAGAATCATAACCAATGCTGCTGAACACCTCATTGCAGACTTCACTGTTCAGCATTGAGTTTTTTTTTGTGTTTTTTAATAAATGTTTTAACAACTAACTCAGAAATCTTAACTATGTTGAAAGAATACATTTTGCTGCGTTTGCGATCCTGATGTTTATCTCTTCATCAATGGAGAGAGAACTAGAAATATATATATATATATATTTAAAAGAGTTGATTCTTTCCCCAGCAATATGTCACAAATGCCACCAGTGCCCAGAGGGCTGCAGATAAAGCTTTGAAAGATGCACTCAATTATAAGGTAGGCTATTAAAAAGTTTTTTTTTTTGTATTAGAAACTCAATTTAAGTGCTACTCAATATCATCAAATGCCTAGCATTAAACCAGCAATACGTTAAAACATATATTGATAAACACTCTTCTTTTATAAGCACGAAACCTTGTTTTGCATTTAAAATCATTGGTTATCTCTGTATTACTACTCTGTTAAAAAGAAAAATATGCTAAATTTCAGACTTTTTAATAACAGTTGAGAGTTCTCCATATCAAATGACTATGAGTTTAATTTTTTTTCAAATGTTACAATTATGAAATTTTTTTGTATGTGTCTAGTGACAAAAGAAGTTTTTGTATTTTTTTAAAGTGAACTCAGCCACAAAAAAATCAAAACAAAATACTAATAAAATCAAAAGAAACATTGTTTTATGAAAGCTAAATTAAATTTCTTCACCCATGTAAAATCTCTTTAATCCATGCCCCCAACAGAGTGTTGCTGAAAGGGCTGAGAAAACAATGAGAGACTCCATGACAGCTTTGTTGGAGAGTATAACATCGCTCAATCAAGCTGAGACTGACCTGAACAAAGCCAAATTTCAAAGTCTGGCAGTGGTTCTCATACAGATACCGGCATTGGCTGACATGCAGAATTTAGTAAAACAGATACAAGACTCAAAAGTTTCTGCAGCAGATGTGGCAGATTTGAATCTGTTAGTCCAACAAGCTCTGTATGACGCCACTGAGGCCTTGAAGTTGTCGCAAAAAGCCTTGTAAGTTGGTCTGGGGTATTAATTCTCAAACAAATAGGTCCAATTTAAAAAGTGGAGAAACAAAATTTTGATACTATAATAATGGCTTTTAAATTGATTGGATTTTACATAGCCAAAGTTTAAATTTTTTTTAAAACACAAAGAGTGGTGCAGTGAAATATAGTTATCAAGAATACTGGCACACATGAAGGAAAATAAATGAGAAAATGAATTTACCTCAGTTTTATGATATTGGGCACCACCGAAACCCCAGAGGAAACCTGGGCTTATATGAATGGATGATGGGGGGGAAAAAGCAGCGGGGAATCCAAGCATAGAAAAGAAAAGCATTAGTTAGGCCTGAGTGGAAGGACATGGTGAGGCTGGCCGGTGCCCTACATGGGCTGTAGCAACACAGGGATGGATGGATGATCTGAGTGGAAGGACATGGTGAGGCCGGCCAGTGCCCTACATGGGCTGTAGCAACACAGGGATGGATGGATGATCTGAGTGGAAGGACATGGTGAGGCCGGCCAGTGCCCTACATGGGCTGTAGCAACACAGGGATGGATGGATGATCTGAGTGGAAGGACATGGTGAGGCCGGCCAGTGCCCTACATGGGCTGTAGCAACACAGGGATGGATGGATGATCTGAGTGGAAGGACATGGTGAGGCCGGCCAGTGCCCTACATGGGCTGTAGCAACACAGGGATGGATGGATGATCTGAGTGGAAGGACATGGTGAGGCCGGCCAGTGCCCTACATGGGCTGTAGCAACACGGAGATGGATGGATGATCTGAGTGGAAGGACATGGTGAGGCCGGCCAGTGCCCTACATGGGCTGTAGCAACACGGGGATGGATGGATGATCTGAGTGGAAGGACATGGTGAGGCCGGCCAGTGCCCTACATGGGCCGTAGCAACACAGGGATGGATGGATGATCTGAGTGGAAGGACATGGTGAGGCCGGCCAGTGCCCTACATGGGCTGTAGCAACACGGGGATGGATGGATGATCTGAGTGGAAGGACATGGTGAGGCCGGCCAGTGCCCTACATGGGCCATAGCAACACAGGGATGGATGGATGATCTGAGTGGAAGGACATGGTGAGGCCGGCCAGTGCCCTACATGGGCTGTAGCAATACAGGGATGGATGTATGGATGATATTGTCTTGTACTTGTTTATCCACAGACAAAAGCCCACCATCTAAGTTCATCTTATGTAAATTATTATCACAAATCTCTAGGCATCAGATGTAAATTATTATCACAAATCTCTAGGCATCAGATGTAAATTATTATCACAAATCTCTAGGCATCAGATGTAAATTATTATCACAAATCTCTAGGCATCAGATGTAAATTATTATCACAAATCTCTAGGCATCAGATGTAAATTATTATCACAAATCTCTAGGCATCAGATGTAAATTATTATCACAAATCTCTAGGCATCAGATGTAAATTATTATCACAAATCTCTAGGCATCAGATGTAAATTATTATCACAATCTCTAGGCACCAGATTTCTTTCTGGTTGTTTTTTTGTCCTCATGGCATGAATCCCCTTTCTAGTCTTAGATTCATGGCAGAGCCCTATTTCTTTTTGGACTTTTTCCAACTTTTAAACATTTTTGTGTCTGTTTCCTGTAGGTCTTGTTTAGAAGTTTTAATTGTTTTGTTGCGGTACACATGTATGTTAATATACCTTTGAACCTAAGAATTGATGGCATTGAATCAGGTGTAATCTTTATTGTACAGGACACTGACCAGAGAATTAAATGAAGAGATACAACTGATGAAAACTGATGTAGCAGATTCTAAGGATTTAAGAAGCCAAGTCGATTCCGTGCTTACAGCAACGAATGACTTGAACACTACTATAAACAGTGCTATAATGGAGGTGAGATTAGATTCTTTCATTGATTCAAATCATTGGAAATTATTCTATTACATTGTACTTATTGATTTTCGGCATATAAATATATACATATTTTAACCATTTTTAGGTAATCTTTGAAAGTTTCTCATTTTGACACCCCTGTATTTTTTTGTATCTGTTGAAAAGATCCTTTTAATCCAATATATACAAAGGTCCAATCCATCAAGTGGCAAAGCGTCTGAACAGTTTTTTTAAAAATTACAATATCTTGCTACAATTCCAGGCTGCAGCTCATAGTGATCAAGCAGATGCCAATGTTTCTGCCGTGACACAGTTAGCAAATGATGCCCACTGGGAGGTGACCAACATCACAGCCTGCATCACACAACTAGAACTGGATGCGTACAATGCTGAGAATGCGGCAACCCAAGTGAACGACAGAGCTGAGACATCCATGAAGGCAAGTCATAGAAGTCTGGCTAGAGTATCACTGGGTTACTTGCAATGTTTTTACAAATATGTGAGAAAGATTGGAATGGTTCGCGCACTTCATATGGAATCATATCTAGCTTTCCCCACTGCACAACACAGCTTATCTGTTAGAGAAGTGTTTCTCAAATGGTGGTCCGCAGACCGGCGCCGGTCCGTGAGCCTAACGCTACCGGTCCTCACAACATGAATATTTATGGTCAAATAAAAGAAAATGTAATTAACAAATCTGGCAAGTTTCCCTGATGCAATTTCAAAAAGTGTCCACCGGTCCACCATACTTAAAAGTTTGTGACAACACTGTGTTAGAGAATCAGTTTGTGACAACACTGTGTTAGAGAATCAGTTTGTGACAACACTGTGTTAGAGAATCAGTTTGTGACAACACTGTGTTAGAGAATCAGTTTGTGACAACACTGTGTTAGAGAATCAGTTTGTGACAACACTGTGTTAGAGAATCAGTTTGTGACAACACTGTGTTAGAGAATCAGTTTGTGACAACACTGTGTTAGAGAATCAGTTTGTGACAACACTGTGTTAGAGAATCAGTTTGTGACAACACTGTGTTAGAGAATCAGTTTGTGACAACACTGTGTTAGAGAATCAGTTTGTGACAACACTGTGTTAGAGAATCAGTTTGTGACAACACTGTGTTAGAGAATCAGTTTGTGACAACACTGTGTTAGAGAATCAGTTTGTGACAACACTGTGTTAGAGAATCAGTTTGTGACAACACTGTGTTAGAGAATCAGTTTGTGACAACACTGTGTTAGAGAATCAGTTATGATCCCATGGATGAGCTCATGCACCTGTTTTGTATGAAATTTAAAGGAGGATATTTTTAGAATTGTAGCCAACTAGGTGAGAATGATTGGCTGGTGATGCTGCACACAAACCTTGCACTGTGCATCAGTTTGCTGAATGCCAATTAGTAATATATTTGACAACATCTTAACATTTCATTATGTATGCATACATAGGCAAACAAACTACAGAGGAAGCTTTTTTTTAAATGTTGGGCCGATGCAGCAGTCTCTGTGCTACCCCCACTGAACCTTGTGCCACACAGAATGATCATTGCATTGATCGTGGGCCCTCAAAATATAGAAGAAGAAGAGCTGTGTTGTAGGTTGTCTCAAGTAATGTCCAGCCCCCAGGATGGGTTGAAGCGGATATAATTGAAGACCTTAAACCACCCCCTTCCCAGCCAGCCACCCTTTTAGAAAGATTTTGGATAGCTGGACTCTGTGATAAAACTTAAAGAATTCCACATGATGAATTTTGGCTTGCCAAGTTGCCCTTTAAGCATTAAATAACACAAAATAATTATTTTTAAATTTGGCTTGTGTTTGTTAGCAATTTGTTTAAACATGTGTATCCTAAAAATTGTGATTGATTTAAAAAAAGCTCGTAAGTCATTTTAAGTTTATTTGTATTTTGCTGACATAGCATTCGACGGAATAATTTTAATTGTAGAAACAGCTTGCACTGCTTGAGGTGATGAAGAACATAAATACACAAGAAATTGCTGCCACCATGATACCACCTATTGGCAACTTGACACAAGCTGATACAACTGTGAAGAAAATGAAAGATGACTTGATTCTACTTGAGCAGTTTGCAAATATGGAAAGTAAGGTCACCAGGTCAATTGTGTTGATGATAACTAAGGTTATAAAGTGGTCGTAGCAGTTGCTATTCACCCAAAGTACATTTTTAAAAAAAAATTATTTTATTAGATCTTGTCCAAAATAAATTTTTGTTCATCTCATAAAATGGTTACATTGCTTGAATAATTGCAATGTTTCCAAACCATTTCTATATTCCATACCAGCTACAAATTATTTGACTTGTTGTGCACCCCATGTGGGTTGTCTCACTAAGTCTTGTATCCCCTACATAAGTAACAAAGCATTTTAAAATTATGAAATAATAAGCTTCTCATTTTTTATTGTATCTGGAAGAGAACGGTAGAAGTTAGAAAATAAACTTATGACTTATTACACACATGAAAATGTTCATGAAGAAATATTTAAAAATCTATGAACATTTATATATTAACTTGAAAGCTTATGTCTCCTCTGTTCTTATAATTCCTTTTCTAGCACCTACAAAATGCGACCTTGCACCCCCTGAATAGTTTTATAATATTTAAATATTTCAGTAATAATATTTGAAACATGCCCAACATCCTCTGTACTTTGTCGTCAATTATCAATGACGAAACGTTATAATCTTAGTACCTTTGTGTAAGAGCTGTAAGATCTTAATATCCTTGTGTTCATCTAGCCATGACTAGAGATATATACTTTGATAGACTATCCCCCCTACCTCACCTAGCCATGACTAGAGATATATACTTTGATAGACTATCCCTCCTACCTCATCTAGCCATGACTAGAGATGTATACTTTGATAGACTATCCCCCCTACCTCATCTAGCCATGACTAGAGATATATACTTTGATAGACTATCCCCCCTACCTCATCTAGCCATGACTAGAGATGTATACTTTGATAGACTATCCCCCCTACCTCATCTAGTATAAACAATGACAACCAATACCGATACACCAACCGGATTAGTTGTACAATAATGTTTATTCTCTAACAGTTAACTATCGTGGATATATCTAATAATGAAGTCATTCCAGCCAAACACACTAATCAACACACTATTGCACAACGGCCATCAATGCACAATGATAACAACCACTAAACTAACAACATTTCCCCTACCCAAATACGTCACAACATTCTCACACAATATATACAGCTACACATACAATCTCTAACTAAACATATGTTTTACGTACCAACATAACAACAGTGATCTCATACCCTTGACAACCAGCCTCATCTTAGTTGTCATCTTTCTTGTTTCACTTTTTTTGCAACATTGTTTTGACTATCGCTGCTTCATTTATTATTTTTCTTTAACTTGATTCCAAAGATCCTGTCCTTCTCTTTATAGAATCAAAGTTATAATCTAGTGTTATAAATATTAATTTGTCATTCCAACAACCTTGCAAGAAATTACACAATTTCAATTGGAAAATATTTTTTTGAAAAAATATAAACTGAGATAAAGGGACAGCAACTGGGAATGTAAGATAAATGTAGGCATAAAGCTGTGGGCTGGTGGGCTCACTTCCAACATTTATGCTCTATAACAAATATCAGCTTTTGCTGTTTCATTGACAGCTTTAATACAAGAACTTCTGGCTCAGGACAAAACAATGCAAGATCTCGACAATGAAGTAACCCAACTGACGGCTACCCTTGACAGCATCATTCTTGCCCTGAAAGAATCCACAAGCGGCACATCCTGCACTAACACATAACCCTTGTAAATAATGCACTGAATGATCTGCATGGAGGAAAGGTGAAACATGAATTGCGTGTCAAGCACCTACAGAACAAATATAATAATTTTAATCATGTTTTCATTTTTTAATAATTGTTCTTAACTAATTCCCATTTATTGTTTGATGCATAAAACTGTTTATTATTATTAAATTGATGATTCCCTGATTATCAACACATTATTTGAAGATTTCATTTAACTTGACAGGAACAATGTTTTTCTGCATGTTTTTTTTTTTAAAATTCAAAATCAACATAGGCATAAATATTGTGTTTAACATTACAACAACAAAGGGAGGTAACCTTAGCCTCTGTAAAGGTGCTGTTCATTGTTTGAAAAAAAATGTTCTACTCTTGTTATATAATTTGATTATAAAAAAAAAACTCATTTAATAATTGTTTTAATTTCTATCAACCAATTGTCTCATTTATTGTTTCAAAATTTGTGTTGACCACATTTGCCAATAACCACAAGTACAAGGCTTTCCTCATCATAATTTATTTCAGACTGGGCTTTTATATAGTCTTTAAACATATCTTTTGTAACTGAACTACCAGTAGTTTATGGAAAGCAGTATTAAGAGATTAAAGCTAGGATACGGGGGGGGGGGACAAATTTAACAAGGGGTGTTCAGCCTCACCAAAGATAACGTAGTCAGCAGAAGAATGACACAGATTAACAATGAAAAAAAAATTCTCAGTTTTAAACAGAATTGAACATTTAGAAGGAATACTTTGGAGATGATTTTGTCTGGTGGTCTGTTTAAGAATTTCTATGTACAAACAAATTTATTGTCTTTACTTTCACACTAATTCTAAGATTTCTTGTGATATTTTTCTATTGTTCATTTCAATCAATTCATTCCTTTATCTGCATTTGGACCTTATTGTCTTGTATAGAATGAAATACAGAAACCTCCTAGCAAATAGTACTAATGCTAAAGAAGCATTTTTTTTCAGGACTAAATGGCTTATAAGTTATAACATGTAGCTTGCTCATATCTGACCAATGGAGAGAAGCTGGGGCTAGTGAGCCGAAACACCACTTCAAAACATGGTTGAAGTTGAAGTAAGCCTTGTTAGTAATATTAAGTACTAAGTCATGTTTGCTGTACAAGTAATAAGTCGTGTTAGTTGTACTAAGTCTTGTTAGTTATACTTAGTACTAAGCCTTGTTGGTTATGCTTAGCACTGTTTATATGCATTGTTGAACGTTTTTAGTGAACAATTCTGCTTTTGTTGTGTTTTAAACTGTCAGCTGTTTTCTCTGATTTTGTAGATGTTTATGTCAGTCTAAGCAGTTTCCAAACATATTTTATTACAAGGCACAAACATTATGTACACAAATTTTGTGACACTCCATTGAAGCATTCAAAAAAAATCCTCTGGTTTTGTGATGAGTAATTAATAAAATTAATAAAAAAAATATTTATAGATTGTATTTGTAAATGTCAAATATGTCTTACTTTGTGGGTAAAATCCTTCCCACCCCCAAAATACTATACAAATGTACAATAATATCTGGCTGCAATTGGTTGCAGGTCTAAATTTTTAACAGTGACATGATGAATTCTGTTATGTGCTGACAATGTCATTTGTCATTTCATCATTAGATGATTTTAACTTTACTCTTTCATATTCTCCTCCCTTAGCTTAAAAGAAACACTATCTTGGACTGTTAGTAGATTAGGGTGATGGGCTCCATTTCAAGGATGGAACAGGGAAAAAAAAATTAAAAATTTTTTTTATAATATCCTTAATGTGATTTTTCTTCTTTTTTTTTCTGGGATCAACCATCTCATCAATCCGAATTCTTGCCCCTGATCCAAGATCTATAACTTGTCGTTCCATCAATCCTAGTTCTGTCCCCTGATCCAAGATCTATAACGTGTGGTTCCATCGCCTCTTAGTACGTTCCCATGATGCAAATCTGTTTTTCAGAACATTAATTTCATTAAGATGTCAGTAAAAAAAATTCAAAATACTTCTAATGTTGTATTTTGCGAATTTATTATTATTATTATTTAATAAGCAGAGTAATTTTTCTTTATTCAAGAAGTAGGGCTACATTTTAACTCTAAAACTCTTGATCAAAATCAAATGATGATCAGGCTGATCAGGAAATGAAAAGAATGTAAGATAAATGTTTCACATTCCATATGCCATTCACTGACACAATAAGAAAAATGTTGAACAAATTTAATTATTTTTTTTAAATTTGACAAGATGTTTGCAAAATCCAATGACATATTATACTGTAAAGGCTTTGAGAGTTCCTTTAGGAAAAAAACAACAACAACAAACACATTTTTTTTTTTTTTTTTTTTTTTTTTTTAGAAAAAAACAACAACAGCAACAACAACAAACACATTTTTTTAAAAACTCTGTATTTTAATTTTAGAGCATTGTGTGAAGTTTCTGAAGCAAATAAACACTTTCGTAATTGAGTGAAGTGTTTGTGACCATCTATTAGAAGCTGTTAATTATTGCGTATACATTAGAAGACGGTGCGCTGAAGGTTTGGAAAGGGGGTGTGGGGAGGGGGAACAGCCCGTGCATCTTTTTTTTTTAAATGTAGTTAGATCAACAAATACAATAAACATCGATCTAGAGGCGTCACTAGGGTTTGTATCATCCGATGCTGCCCCACACGCTCCTAGTAACGCCACTGTATCCATCCAATACGCCGGACGAAATGAGAAAGTGCTGTGTTCCAACTCAAGCCATCTTAGATTTGAGTTGCTATGGCCATTAGTTTAAATGACTCGTTGTGTAGCAAAGCTACGCTAAAATTAGTAATTCTAGTAATTAATTCTTCACTAGTGCAAAATGGAATTGTGACAAATGAATTAACTGTCGGTTGGCGACGTTTGACAAATAACCGTCACATGTAATCGATAAAAGTGGAATTAACCCTCTCTTCTTGCAGCGCCCCCCCCCCCCCCCCCAGTCCTCACATCCACCTCTGCCCATATAAGCTTTCGATACCGGTATAAAGAAGCATTTCATCTTTGTCTTTAAAAAAGAAAGCACTTCACGATTGACTACAACTGTCCCAAAAACTTGAAGGAGCCAAGGGTGACGGTGGGCGGTATTGTGAAGAAGTAGCACAGCTTGGCCGTGGATGTGTACCCGATATCTCTGCTGGTTGGGACGTAGGCGACGATACGATAGTACAGGCAGCTCATGTCCTGGCTGCACAGTGATGCGCAGTGGATGGCGGACCTGAGGAAACAAGTTGGTCAAAATTAGGGTCATGTAATGTTGGCAGCGAATGGCTGACCTGGGGAAACAAGTTGGTCAAAATTAGTGTAATGTAATAGTAATGTTGGCAGCAAATGGCTGAACTGAGGAAACAAGTTGGTCAAAATTAGGCTAATGTAATGTTGGCAGAGGATTTCGATGTCATTTCACTTATATACTCAGTGGCATAACTAGGACTGCCCACATCCACAAAACAAAGCCCCTACAATTGGCCAAAAAGCCCGCCCTTCCATTAAAAGAAGAAGAAAAAAAAGGGGGGGGGGGCTGCCCCCAGGGGGCCACTCCGCACATTTTTTTTCCTACTTCACTGCGGTTTCGCTCCCCCCCCCCACCCCGGGCTTGTTCCCCTCTCTCGTTCTCTTATTTCTTCTCCCCTGTCTTGTTCTCTCACTTCTTTCCTTCCTCCTAACTCCTACTTACTGCTAGGGTTGCAAACTCATAAATAGTAGCAATTACGGACAAATGTTATAATTATCCATCATAAGAGGAGAGAATGTAATAGGTAAAATTAAATACGATTAACAAGTTTTGGAACTGGAGATGCGTTTGGAGAAACCTGGAGGAAAAAAAACGACGCAACAAAACAATTAACGTGTCGGCAAGAAGCCTTCTTGAGCAGTACAAACAGAGAGTAAGAAATATACAAATAAACTTTAAGCTGAAATGTTGTATGACATTATGACATATAGAACAGCAAGAGGAATGTTGGTTAATCTACATTAGGTAGCCTACTCCAACTCAAATTTTCAAATACATCAGAGATACATATCATTGGAAAGAGCTGGCTCTAAGGTTTCCAATGACACCAAGATCATCTTTCTATCACTTTTAGGAGAAAAGTTATGAATTTTTTAGTCAGTCATTTATTTTTCCCCACTATTCGGCTTATAGCTGTTGTTACTATTTTGTAGTAGTAGGTCTAGAGTCACATGTTGAAAACTACTACTACTACTGATACTAAATACTAGTGATTTAAGTGATACTGAACTATAAAATATACACAGAAAAATAATGATTATTATATTGAGTAAGAAATGAATTAATAAAGTTTAAATTTTTTGAAGTGACTAAGTATCACTTTTGCATATTTGTATTTTATCGATAGTCCATATTGAGCAGTAACGAGTGACACTTCTCAACGGGTTGAAATTCAATTGATAACCAGTAGTAACACAGAAAATAAAATTACCACACGGTCACCTTGGTAATAAATACGCAAAGTTGGTCCAGAAATCACTGTAGAGCCATTTTTCCGTTTCCAACGGCACCTAGGTAAGAGCATCGGTGGTCTAGTGGTAGAATACTCGCCTGCCACGCGGGTGACCCGGGTTCGATTCCCGGTCGATGCAACATTTTTTTCTCCAAGTTTTAACTTTGTTTTTGGTAAGTCACGTAAGTAGAAAACTCTAAATACACATTTGAAATTAAATATACCCACTATTAAACGGTGTCTCTGGTTTTGTTTAAATGTGATTTTTCACATATGTGTGTACGGGCTGGCTGATTTTGACTGTCATGATTAAGTAATGTTTTTAGAAAGTTTTTAAAAATCCGTAATGTTGTGGAGCAAACGACAGTTTGGCAAACGTTAGTGATCAATCTTATGCAGAAAAGAGCGTGGCTACTCCAATTTACTCCAATCCTCCAGATTTAAGTTAATGATAAGGTGGAGGATATTCCACGTTGAATATAGACGACTGGAAACAGTCGAGTTGTAAACAGTTGCTTAAAGTGTCGTCTCCTGGAGATGGGCGGGAAAATAACAACAACAACAAAATACTATTTTTTTAAAAACATCCTTCCTCCAATTTAGCATATATATCTCCATGTCTATGGGCTAAGCCAACGTTGGAAGCTGACATCAAGCACTGTTGGGTATGTTACCTGGCTAAGCCAACGTTGAAGGCCGACATCGAACACGGTACGGTGCGACAGTCTGGCTGTGAGCCTCGGTAGATGTCCGCGAAAATCTTTCCAATCACAAATGGCGCTCTAGTTGCCTGGCCTGCGAAATAATTCATTAACCTTCTCTGTAAACATTGAATTGTACACAAATAAAAGTTTGAATGGAATGTTATTAAACTTGGCTCGACAGCTTCATAACAAACACATTTTAATTTCTATATTTGGTGGGCGGTTGTAGGGGCATAGGATATATAAGTGTTTCTTTTTTCTGTAGAAAGGGATTTTAGGTATGGTCCGAAAAACAGACTTTCCATATGAAATCATTGCTCCACAGTGGCGTAACTATATAGAGTTAGTGCCGCCAAGGGTGGGCCAAGAATTTTGCCGCACCTTACCACGAAAACAACTCTGCAGTTAACCGAAAATCTCTCCCATCCATATACAAAAAGAGCCGCCCGGGGCGGACCGACCCCCCCTCCCCCCACAGCCCCATCCCACAACACAGGTTCTACAATAAAAACGAATGAATCCATTTCTTCAACCTACCTACACAACTCTACCGGTTTAGCCCACGAGGTCAAAGTTTTAAAGTTCAAAGAGGGGAAGCCACTGAGTATGTTATATTTTTATTTACTTGCTGTTGAATCAACAGACGTCAGAAGGGTTGACGACTGCGTCGGTGCTGTTGTCATGCTGGTGGTTGTATTCACGGATGTTACCGCAGATTTAGTCGAAGTTGATGTTGATGATGATGTTGATGATGATGACGATGGTTGAACCGGAATTGAGCCGCTTCCTTGTGCTGCTTTAGAGGAGAAAAAGGAATTACAGTATGGAGGCTAAACTAAGTCTAGGAACATTTTTTTTTTTTAATTAACTACTAGAACCTAACCCATGCGGTTGTATGGATGCAAACTTCTGCAAATATTTCCAGGGGAAACTTAAAATATGAGTCTATTTTGCTGGCAAAAACATATTTTTTAATATTCTTTTTGTCAGTCGGAAACACACGAACAAAAGCGATGTTAATACAGACAGGAATTAAAATATACACAAACTTTTAACAAAAAAATAAGTTATATAAATTGACAATTCCCTCACTCCTATAATCACTTTTTTCTTTTCCCGTCTGACCATCTGATTTAAATATGTGTGTACACATCCGCCGAATTCTAAGCTCAATTTACGTCGTTAATACCTGATGAAGAGTTCACGGACGGACTGTTATATGAATGAATTGTTTTATAAAGCAGTCCAATCATATAAAATAATGTTCACAAGAGAGGACTTTTAGGTCTAACCTATTACTAATATCGTTAAGGGATCCTTAACTCAATGTAGTTTTGTGTAAAATGTTTGAAAACAATAGTATAGTGTTTTGTTTTGTTTTTTGCGATAGCGGTGGTGGCGACTAAAATTGCTATAAATAGAAGTACTTACAATATGAACCTGCCATGACGTCCATTAAACCATTGTGACACACGGCCATCGCGAATATCAACATCCATGACGTCACACCTTCCATCTTGTTAACTTTTTCAGGGGCTTGCAGCACACACAATCTGAAGTCCGGCCAGTGGCCATAAACAAAAGAAAAACGTAATTTAAAAAAAAAAATTAGTATAATTTTCCAAACTTCAACAACGTTATATTCATCTTGGTTCCACTGACACTGTCAGAGCGTGCTGGCCTCAATCTGAGATGCATCGAAAACAGAATTTTGTTGCTACTATTTAGAAATCAGCTACTAACCGATTTTAAACATGTTATGTTGGTGTGATATTGATGCTCAAAACAAGTCTTGCTTTGTTGTTGTTGTTTTTTTGTGTCCATCCCAAAACTTACTTGTATGTATTCCTTCAAGCAACCAGAAGCATACATCGACGTTTGGAGAATATTTACAAACCTAGATGGAGAAGATATCTGATAGAGTTGGTTAGTGATGTAAGTTTTGGTATAAGTAATAACAATGCAATTGTTTATAAAGTAGATAATTTTTCGTTCCTAATTTGTGCTTTAATTAATTAATTAAAATGAAACACGTGGCACTGTTTGTAAGGGAGGTAATTGTCTCATTATACTTTTAACAGTGCAGTCGCTTCAAAATTTGTCTGCGCATGTTTACACAACTGGCAAGCATCCGCCTAGTTTTTCCTAGAGATTAAAAGTGTCCTATGATATACGCTAAGCTGTTAGCCTAATTTTCGGTTAGCCAGATTTATAAGCATTTAATCAAAACAAAACTATACAAACAAACAAACACTCACACACACGCATACACATCGCTAATATGAAGTCAATGGAGGGTTGTTAAAAATGGGTCGGAGCAGATTGAAGAAAAATTTAAGCAAAAAAACAAAAACAAAAAATTAAAGCAACATTTTTTTTTTCCTTCATTTTTTAAATTCTTTTTTTTTTAAATTTGACAAATATGTTGGACTTTTTGCCTATCTCTTATTAAAATTATGTATCATTAATTGTTAAAATGTATCTGTTGACTGTGCCTGACACACCGTCGCTATATACAGAAATAACACGACTCACCAATGCTGATTAATTATGTTAATTTACCTTCATGCGAATGTTAGCAAGTGAAAGAAAACAATTTTAAACTCATTTCTCTTGATCTTGTGAGGAACTCACATCTTCATCTTAGCGCGGACCGACTGGGTGAGTGAGAGAATGGCACCGGTCATGGGCGTGGACTGAGTGAGTGAGAGAATGGTACCTGCCATGGGTGTGGTCTGAGTGGGTGGCAGAATGGTACCTGCCATAGGTGTGGACTGAGTGGGTGGCAGAATGGTACCTGTCATGGGCGTGGACTGGGTGAGTGAGAGAATGGTACCTGCCATGGGTGTGGACTGAGTGAGTGAGAGAATGATACATGTCATGGGCGTTGACTGAGTGAGTGAGAGAATGATACATGTCATGGGCGTTGACTGAGTGAGTGAGAGAATGATACATGTCATGGGCGTTGACTGAGTGAGTGAGAGAATGATACATGTCATGGGCGTTGACTGAGTGAATGAGAGAATGATACATGTCATGGGCGTTGACTGAGTGAGTGAGAGAATGATACATGTCATGGGCGTTGACTGAGTGAGTGAGAGAATGATACATGTCATGGGCGTTGACTGAGTGAGTGAGAGAATGATACATGTCATGGGCGTTGACTGAGTGAGTGAGAGAATGATACATGTCATGGGCGTTGACTGAGTGAGTGAGAGAATGATACATGTCATGGGCGTTGACTGAGTGAGTGAGAGAATGATACATGTCATGGGCGTTGACTGAGTGAGTGAGAGAATGATACATGTCATGGGCGTTGACTGAGTGAATGAGAGAATGATACATGTCATGGGCGTTGACTGAGTGAGTGAGAGAATGATACATGTCATGGGCGTTGACTGAGTGAGTGAGAGAATGATACATGTCATGGGCGTTGACTGAGTGAGTGAGAGAATGATACATGTCATGGGCGTTGACTGAGTGAGTGAGAGAATGATACATGTCATGGGCGTTGACTGAGTGAGTGAGAGAATGATACATGTCATGGGCGTTGACTGAGTGAGTGAGAGAATGATACATGTCATGGGCGTTGACTGAGTGAGTGAGAGAATGATACATGTCATGGGCGTTGACTGAGTGCGGAATGGGGTTTTACTTGCCGAGTACGCTGACTCAGTCAGTGCAAGTGGGTTACCTCCAGGGCGTGGGGTTGAGTGGGCGTATCACCCCGCCACCCTCACCTCAAACAAGAAATTTAGCGACCTGACAGAACAACCTTTCATAATTAATAGGACATGCCTAAGTAAGATTTAACAATTTCATGTACCTGTTCCGCATCTGCTTGGAGCCCAAATTTGTTGGGCAAAATATGCCCATGCAGTGACGTAGGAAATGGATGTGGAGGGGGCGGTACGCCCCGGGTGGAACATTTTCTTAATTTATCGAGGCTGCATTTTCGGCCCACTACAGAGGGTTTTTATTTTCGTGGTAGGGGAATGGCAAAAAAGATGGCCTGTCCCGGGCGGCACTAACCCTAGTTACGCCCTTGTGTCCAACACATGTTAAGATGATTTTTACTATTGCGGTTTATTGACATGGGGAAAAAAGTGAAAAAAAGAGGGGGAGTGGACTGTTCGTCTTAAGAAATAATTACTAGAGTGCAAACAAACGGTTTAAATCTTATCTAACGAGCAGAGCCATGCATGCTAAAGACTGGGGAGATTGGGGGTACGGGAGTGTGGGGAGACTGAGGAGTGTGGGGAGAGTGGGGATATTGGTGATACGGAAGTGTGGGGAGACTGAGGAGCGTGGAGAGATTGGGGTACGGGAGTGTGGGGAGAATGGGGAGACTGGTGGAGCGTGGGGAGAGTGGGGAACGTTGGGATCGCATTTAACTTACAAATCCCACCCATATTCTCTCTTCCCCCCCTCTCTCTCTCTCTCTCTCTCTCTCTATCTCTCTCTCTTTCTCTCTCTCTCGCTCTCTTTGCCTTGGAACATAATGAATAGACGAACAATACTGCAGGCCAGCATTTTAATCTATTACATTCTTCTTTTTTTAAAAAAATTAAACTTAAATACTTTAAAATCTCTTACATAAATTATTAAGTCAATCGTCTGACGTTTCCTCCGCTTTTCTTGATACTCACATCCGGTAATTCTGTACTACGTCCCTAAACCAGGTAGCTTTCAGTCCTTTCAGGTGGCCTTCACCCCCGGTATCATTCAATTGTTTCTGTTGTAATACATATTTGTGGCAGGGGAGGAGCTAGAATTGTGACGAGAGCCACGCTAAAGGGGCACCCAACCTGGGCGCCATCTTCAGGAGGTGGGTGCCATTATCTTCATTTTCCATGCAAAATGTGTCATTATATAATATATATATATATATATATATACATTCTAGTTATAGTCCACAAAACAATTGCGATGGCAATGCATGAAATTCCCAT
Organism: Omphiscola glabra; assembly: GCA_964017045.1. Lineage (NCBI taxonomy): Eukaryota > Metazoa > Mollusca > Gastropoda > Lymnaeidae > Omphiscola > Omphiscola glabra. The sequence continues at coordinate 16,071,091 of OZ024808.1, read as the reverse complement.
CTATTATAGATACTTGAAAAAACATGCAATCAAATAACGCACTTATTAAGTCCCAAATTAGTGCTGACCGTTCCCCCTATTTGCGCCACCGTGAACCTTTTTTCACGTCCTTGAACTATATTAATATTTTAATTTTGAATGACCCACCCACTTCTACACTGCCGATTTATTTCACAAACTATTTCAGGAAAGAAAAAGAAAAGATAATATGACGCACCAAAGACACTTGCGATATTTGTTTTAAAATAAAGAATATCATTTATTGCAGTTATCGGAGATCTTATTTCGTGAAATCATGACCTTAAAAGGGTGTAATGTTTGGGGGTGGGGCTGAAAATTTGAAAGAATGTGTTGTCACCGGCAACGAGTCTATGTGCCAAGTTTCAGCTCGATAGATTGACTGGAAGAGGGTCGGTTAGTCGTCCCGAGATTTTGACAGTCCGCCACCAAGCCAGCCATGAACAAATGCGGAGTAAATATAAAAGATTTAATCAAACAACCCCTAAAAACAAAGTTTTTCGTATAAAATGTGAAATAGAGCAATGGGGGGTTGGGGCAAATAATTTGACGAAACATACACACAAGTAACCAAATTTATAAGAATCCCACTTAGTGCTCCCTCCAAATCTTCTGTTTAAAAACAAGAAAAAATGATTTTGGGGGGGGGGGGTGGGTGCTGGGGCTCAAAATTTGACAGACTACGATGACGACGGCAACGAGTCGATGTGCCAAATTTCAGCTCAATAGGTTGACGGGAAGTGGGTCAAATAGCCGTCCGAAGATTTAGCCAGTCCGCCACCCACGAACAAAAGCGAAATTAATCTAAAGGGTTTTAAAAGTAAAATATTATGCGCCAATCAAACGTGTGGTACATTTTTGAAGAATGTCATAAACGAAATTATCGGAAATTTTATTGTGCACACCATTGAACTTACCCTTATACCATACGTTCTTTCATATACAGAGAATTATTGATATACTAGATATAGCCTATATATATATATTATTGGCGACAGCAGTGTGTGAACTTCCCATCTACTAAAGTTACTTGACAAAACATGAATTCAAGTATAACGCACATTTAAGAATCCCAGTTTTTGATTTATCCCTTCCCTCCATGATACGTCACTGCACACTTTTTATTTCACGCCCATGAACTATATTAATATTCTGATGTCCAAACCACTTTTAAATTCACATTTGTTTTGTTTTATTTAAATAATGTATGTTAATTTTTAAGTTCATGATTATGTTTGTTAAATTGTGTGTACAGCGTGGTGAGCCCAACCCTGGGCTGGGGTACCACGCTATATAAAACTACTATTACTACTACTACTACTAATTATAATAATAATAATAATAAACCGATTTTTTAAAAACCATACTTAAATTGATACGATTTCATTTTCTGAAAAGAAAATATTACGCACCAAACGCAGTTGCGTTTTAATATATAAAAAATATATATCATTTAGCGTAGTTATCGGGAATAATATTTTGCACGCTATTGGCTATTGAACTCATTATTGAACAATACTTTCTTTCAAATATATAGAATCATTTGTAATATTAATACCAAATTCGCTTATTAGGAAGCAGCCACGATATTTAGGAAGCAGCCGGAAATGGAAGCAGTTCACGAGTCATACCAGAAACGCATAAGAGATCAGCATTCATATATAGTAGGCCGTGACCCAGACGAAGCATTTGCTGACCACGACCCTGTTTGTGACGCCCGGGGTGGTCCTTTATTTTATCGCTCTTCTCTCGCGAAAACAACACAACATACAGAATAATCAAGGTATAGCAAAAGAATTTGACCTGAAATACCCCCCCCCCCACCCAAAAAAAAAAAAAAAAAAAAAACCCACACACAAACACTTTTTTAAAAAAATGTATAAATATACGTGCCTTCTAGGGAGGAATGATTATCAGCCTCCCTCCCCCCTCTTTTTTCCCCATTTCTTCCTCAGCATACGATTTATTGTTGACCTGCGAAAACATAATTAAAACCCAAAATCTCCCCAAGCTACCACAGTGGAATCGAAGATCTCCCGGGTTGGGGGGGGGGGGGGGAAGGGGTTCCATGCGCGTGTCACGGTGCCATGTTGAATGTTGATCCCACACTCAGGGGAGCGTGTGACCTTGTCCGGGTCGGACCATTATGGCAATTTGGTCAACTCACCATAAATCACATTTCGGCTTCGTGAGAAATGAAGCCATTATCATTAAGTGGGAAACCTCGTTTTCGGCATAAAAATATAGGCGGGGCCAAAAAAAAGGACCAGTTTTGTTTCTTTATCACAAGAACTGATAGATTTCGACCTTTCTCGAAAATCGACGAATCGTTTTAGCCGGGATTGGTCAAAGTTGTATTTGCATTTGCCTGGAAGCTTACCTATAATGTATACGAATATAGTATAAAAATTGAACGCTCGCTCAGCGCATTCATTTATTATTTTTCCCTCACACATTAAATGCTAGCAATCAGGTGCCCCCGCTCATCTCAAGGAATAGACTTCATTCCACTTCCCTTTGAAACCTTTTAGTGCACTGCATAGTTAGTCCTTTACTAAGCAGGCTTTCGGTTGTCTCATCATTCCCAAACAATTGATAGCTCGTAGGAATTCAAATTAATTTTAAATATGATTCAAGAAAAAGGAAACGCTGAAAATATGAAATACATGTCATTTATTTGTAATAGTTTGTAACAATTAGGCTCCCCCCCCCCCCAAGAAATGTATTACTTTTTTTTGTTCAAACATAAGGCTAGATTACATAAAGTTTGCTTCCCTGGGTTGAAATGTTTTAACACGTATATTAAATACATGTATTTGGAATCAATAAATTGTGGATCCACCAGAAAATTTATTAACAGATTCAAATGTGTCACGTGACTGACTCTGCTGTGCCACGCTTTTAGGTCCCGGAGTGAGCGGAACCTGTAGAAATGTTGTCTAAAAGATGTCGAGGACAGATACACTAAACAAACAACGCTATTGTTAATCTGGGATCAAAGAAGTTGCGTGGCTAAGGTTAGTGCCACTCGGAGTGGGTCAAGATTTTTGCGCCCCCTCCCCAAATTTTTCCTTACTCGAAAAACAACAACTGGAGTTGCTCGAAAAATTCCCCCCCCCCCCCCCCCAATTTCCAGTTAGGAAAAGAAAAGTCCCTCGCGAGGCCGATCGCCTCTTGCACCACACACCCCTCTTTTTTTCCTAAGCCAATCCAATGAATCAAGAGTTTTTACAATTATAATGCAGCCCTTTACCTCAATTATTCCCTCATGTGACCTGCAACTCCAAACATGGGAAATAAATGATTTGTAGGTATTCCAGGGCAGTCAATAAATGGATATTGACCGTCTGCTTTTTTCCCCCCATTATGAACGAGGACACGTCCGCCATTTTGTCAATCAAGCAAATCTCGTATGGGGTCGAGATTAAAGAGCAGAATTATTACAACACAACTTGGGTTTTACGTACACTATTTGCAAACAAAGGGGTCCCCTTCATCTTCTGACAGCACACTCTTTGAAACTAGCGATCAAATAATCATTTGTAATCCTCAGTTTATATATTTCTTACGGATTAAACATAGTTTTATTTAAATCACGGGGACAAACCCCCAGCGCTCTGAGGGTGACGATCAATGAGTTCGATATGAGTTAATGGGCTTAGTGTGTCTCGGATCAGACCAATCAGAAGAGATTGTGTATCGGTCAAAAATTAATGGGCCATTACTAAAGGGGGTTTGAAAGTTTGGAAGGACAATAAAATATTGGCAGAAAATAATCGGCAATGGGTATTTCTAGAAATTAGATAGGGCCTGGTTGACGAGGTGTGGGCGGGGGTGTATAGTGGGGCGTGCTTGAGGTTCATGTTGTGAATTTTTAGGGCGTCCTTACATACATTCCCCCTACGGCGGGGTTTTCCTCTGGCCCTGAAATCTGGGTGGCTTCTATTGAATGCTTTCAATGCAGGTTGACTGAGGTTGGTTGACAAGCCTTCTGACCAGTTGGCCAAACCACTTAATTTGTTGTTTACACGTATTAACTGTTTAAAAGTATAAGTATAAAATAAATATTTTGTTAGAAGTATCTGGCATAATTCATATTCCCCGTTTTGGATCATTTCTTATAAATCTTTGGCAAAACTTCGTTTCTATGACAGACCGTTTAGTTTAGTAGAGCATGCTGGGAAACTTTCATTCTGACCTTGCGTTCCTTTTACATTCAGATTTTGTTTTACAAGCCAGCCATGTTTTCAAGTCATTATCTTTAAGTTGCTGGTGTTATTCAGTCAAGTTTTGATTTCAGTGGAATTGACTGACTGCAATAAGCTATCACTGTTTATTGTCTACTAACAATGAAATTCAGGTTTTTTCTTCCTCGTTGAGACATTTTTCATCGGCACACCTTACAACGTCTGGAGCTCAAAACAGTATTTTTTCTTCTGAAGCTGGACAATTTTATGTGGGGGTTTTTTTTTTGGGAGGGGGGGGGAGTGGTGCGGTGGGGGCATCCCTCGAAACTCCAGCAATTATTTAAAGTGTTTTAATAATAAAAAAAAAATAGTAACCCCAACTATATACTATTATATTCCTTTTATCCAATATTATGGGCCTATTTAACTCTCATTATTATCTGTTCACAATTTTGTGTGGGTTTTTTTAATATCTTTTTTAAGAAAAAGTGTTGTGGTTTTAACGCGATTTAAATTCTCGTAGCCTGTCACTAGAAGGACCACAATTTCTTCACTCTTGATCCTGTCACTAGAAGGACCAACATTTCTTCACTCTTGGTCCTGTCACTAGAAGGATCAACATTTCTTCACTCTCGTCCTGTCACTAGAAGGACCAACATTTCTTCACTCTTGTTCCAATGAAAGGTTACTGACCTCTGCTGGTAGTGATGTTTTTGATCTGGTGGATATTGAGCACATTTTCGCCCCCGGGCCCTTGTTCAGCTTGGAGTGAGAGCAGTTGCGGAAGTGAGTCCTTAAAATTTTTAATGGGCTACCATTCTCTGACGTCAGTATCCATTCGATTGAAAAGATTGACATGGTGGCAAAGGGAAAACTTCTGTGCTGTGAAACAAAGAACATTTATGAACTACTCCAACCCTGTGATAAATCTTCCTTCTCTTAAACACAAAGTTGAAGGTCATTAATTGATTGCATTGTGTTAGATTCACTGTGATACAAATTATCATGCGGGTCTATTTTTGGCACAATGTTACATTAAATTATTGCGGCCCGCATTTAACATTGTAAACAAAATTAATTCGGGACACTTTCATGTTTTAGATGACGACATATCTATACACTTTTCCTATTTCAAACCGTTACAAATGGGATCATTCTGATTTTAAGACGAAGCATAAATAAGACATTTTTGGTGCGGATTCTGAAAGGAAAAAAAAATTGTTGATTTTTACATTTTGGGGATTGAAAATGTATAACTCTTTTATACTTTTATTAAAACTTGAATTCGGTAATTGGATTACTTTATGTCTCAAAAAAGAAAAAAAAAACGACCAAAAAAAAAATATTTGCAAGAAATAACCAATGGTACCTGTTTGGCCTATCAGTGTTTTCATAACTAAACAAATGTTGACTTTCAGACTCTCTTTGTAAACATACCCTCATTCAAATTCAATAGTGAGTATTAAAATGCCTAATAATGCAGTCGATAACATTGTGTCGTGGGCGCATCACTTGACGGCGTGCACAGTGTGATGGGCGCACAGCTTGGTTGCGTTCACAGTGTGATGGGTGCACCGTGCCGTACGTGATGACGCGGTCAAAAAATTCCAGGTCACTGGCAGACACTGTGGGGATAACTCCGTGACGTGTATCTACACTGTGGTAACTGCGTTGGTTCCACTTTTAAAAGGCTCAAAGAGGCTGATGAAAAATTAAAATACCATAATACAAACGTCCCCTTCTCAAGCATAAGCACACACCTCTGCAGGGCGTGTGTTGGGGAAAACCGGCGCCCGAGGCTAAGCCTGAAAATGGCGCCGATCAGTATATAGGAAAAAGTTCGCCGGGGGTGGACTAGTAAAAAGACGACCCTGGAGCCTCTTTAATTTGTGAAACACATATGTCATTTTATTTTTATTTCATCATAAAGGTCCTATCTCTTGGCGCCCCCTGATGTTGGCATCCGAAACGAGTGCCCCCTTCACACGGCCCTGCGCCTCTGATCTGATTGTTAGTGTCGTGCGTCCATTATCCTTGATACCCCAATGTTTACTTTGAAACGAAGGACATTAGCGGAGGGGGCTTGACTCAGGAATTAAAGGGGGCACCTTTTTTTTCTTCTTTTTTTTTATGGAGAGGCGGCATTTTTGGCAAACTGCATAGTTTTTTCTGTCGATTTGTGGGGGGGGGGGGGGGGGATTCTTCGTCGCCCCAGATGGCGCTAATCCTAGAGCACTGACTTGAAAAACAATAGCAGTTTGTTTTGATCTTTATCTCTCTAATTTTTTTTAAAAATAATGGTCAAAATTTAATTCCCATATGTCATGCATAAAGTATCATTTATATTTGTAAGTACTGTATGTGATATTTCGCGATTGTTTAATTTAATTTAAATTATGCCTGTTACTCGGCTTGAGCATAGGCCATCTACAATAATTCCCCCTTCATCTCGGTCCTGTGCTCCCAAGTGTATCCCATACTGTACGTGTCTGCCTTTAGCTTGCGTCTCTAAGTATTCTTAGGCCTCTCTCTCTTCCTTTTCCATGTGTGTTCCATGTTAGGATTGTCCGGTGATGTGTTCTGGGGGTTTACGAAGAGTAACTGGCGTAGGAAGGGGGTGCAGAGGGGTGGGTCCGCCCCGGGTGGACATTTTTTTCTTTATATGGGCGGAATTTCTTTTCGTGGAAGGGGTGGCAAAAATATTGGCCAGCCCCGGGCGTCAATAACCCTAGCTACGCCACTGCAAAGAGTGTGTCATATCCGACTCCCTATTTTCTTTCTTTTCCTTCTCATGTCTCTCCTGGTTGTCTGAAATAATAATTAAGCTGGATAAGAAGGATATCGTTGACACTTATGGAAAAAAAAAAAAAAATATTTTTTGTATTTGTGGTTACCATCATTATCCCTCAAACGTCACAGTACACAGCGAAACACGGCCACGGCGCCCACGGGGCCTTAGCAGTGATACAATAAATGTTTTTTATATAATGATACAAAATTATGATTGAATGAAATCCCTCAAATATTGTGAAGGATTTAAGTATTTATAAGTGATTAAAACTAAGAAACAATTACATTCAAATTTGCATTGAAATAATTATAATCATTGATTCGAAACTATGAGGCAGTCGCCGTCCTCTTAATGCACCGGATGCATGTTTTTCTTTTAAACTTCATTTTAAATGATTCTCCCAATATTTACTAAATGAATATTACCACGAGTCGCTGAGAACTGTCGTTTAAATGGAACAACAGAGTAAACAGACCGAAACCAAAGTACTATTATTTTTTATTTATAAATAAATATATATATTTTTTAAATTGATATTTTCTGATCAAATGCATAACTATGAAAATCATTTGCAACAGTTAGCTACGCATACTAACCGGGCAGCCCCACCGGCCCACCAGTGGACAGCGACAGCAACAATTTCATTCAATTATCTGAATTGAACCGAAGGAATAGACGATTAGATAAAAATAATGTTGTTCTGGTTTTGAAGTGCTATTCAAACTGTTATTCTTTTACTTTTATTAATAAGATAAAATTCGTTTGCTTTTATTAATTGATCCAAATGAATCATAATCATATGGACAATATTGTCATTGTACTGTAGTATTATTATATAAAATTATGTTCATTTCAGCACTTACTGTGACATATTCATATAAATTTTAAAAGACAAAATTGTTCAGTTGCAAACATTTAAACAATTTCATAATGTATGAAAAGAGAACAGAGTTTGAATTAATATCATTTTCACAAAAACAATTGCGGTACATGAACTCGTGCAAACAGATCGTGGAAAAAGATCGCAGCCTGTGCAAACACAGAAACGGTATTTTCATTTTGTGCTTTGCGCTCATCCACATATTTTCCACATTCTATTTGTGGACACCAGCATCATTTGGATCAACAAAATTATGTTGATGGACCACAGCAGAGTATAAGCCACCCATCCGTCCAATACAACAAATGAGTTTGGAAGGATATATCTTTCTATGCCAATATATACACTCCTGTATATTGATCACATGTCGGTTTAGCACTTGAATGAGAAAACAGCGCCCACTTTCTTTCTATGCCACTGAAAACCTAGTTGCCCTCTCTCCGCTGTACTAATAAACGGACATCAATAAAAGAATAATCATTTACTTCAAACTGAAAAAACACAATTCTTTTAATAACCGATGCTGAAGTGTTACTTACCTATTTTGTTTACAACAGAAATAATTTATAAATTAAAACAACGGTATCTACTTGGAAGGTTGCTGACATCTACTCTAGGCTTATAGAAAAAAATATGTTTATTATCCTACCCAGTGCCCTATTTTAACCAGCAAAAAGAAACATAGGCCTCTTAAGGGCCATCCATAAATAATATCACACCAATTTGATTTCTCGGTCCTGTGCGCACGCCCTCCCCCCCCCCCCCCCCCTCTGAAGTAAAAAAAATATTTTCCCCTTCTACCCCTTTAAAGATAATATTTTTTAAAATAAATTTTCGGTTATGCTAGTCAGCTTAATATGCCTAATATTAATAGCCAAATGTTATTTGAGGAACATATATTTGGCAAATTCATCTAAATCTAGTAGATTGATATTATTATTAACTCCCTTTAGACACTGGGCAAATCTGCTTACTTTCTTATGCCTTTTACCCCATCTGGGGCATAGGCTATCTACAAGAATTTTACATTCATCTTGGTCCTGTGCTTTCCTTTCTATTTGCTTCCAAATTTATCCCATACTTTTTGTGTCTGCCTCTAGCTTGTGTCTCCATGTATTTTTAGGCCTTCCTCTTTCTTTTTACCTGTGGATTCCATGTTGGGGATTGTTTGTTTATGTTTTCTGGGGGTTTGGGAAGAGAGTTCCCTATCCACCTGCATCTTTTCCTTACGATGTCTTCAGCAATAGGCTCTTGGTAAGTCCTTTCCAGTAAGTCTTTGTTGCTGATGATGTTGGCCTTTTGATATTCTGGTTCTTTCTAAGGCAAGTGTTTATGAAGGTCTGTAATAATTCTTGGACCATTGGCTGCCCATCCTAGCAATGCCCCTTGTGCCATCCATGTCATCATGAAAGTGACTCATTGTGTGTGCGGAGCATTTTCACCCTCATGCCCTGAGTATATTAGTGTTTCTCCCGAGGCCGAAGTTAACTGTCCATCTTGTTTCACAGATTCCGAGCAGTGTAAATTTGTATGTTCTCATTTTTTCCACCACTTGTGCCGATTTTCCTGCTTCATGCATCCTTTTAATATTCCATGAGCTTATTACCTTTAAAAGGAGGGTCCCCAGCTTCAAGTCTTCCAGTATCACTGGCTTTGGCCGCAAGGCTTCATAATGCTTTTTGGGGGGGGAGAAGAACCCTCTCTGCATAATTTTTATTTTTTTTCTTCTTGTTAACGTTTCTGTAGCAGTTTTTTTTTACGAGCGAGGTAGCTGGCCTCACGCCAACCCTCCTCATTTTGCACCTGGGCCTGAGACCGGCCATGGGGGAGTTGGGCAGATCTAAGTAATCAGTAGTTAATTAATTTTTAAATAACTTTTCTTGCAAAATAAATGCAGGGCTTGTGAAAGGGCATTGAAAGTCCAAAAGGCTCTGCCTCAAGAAGGTTAATATTAAAATATTTAATAATATATAAGCTTAATTTAAGCAATATTATTTAATTGTACATTTTTTAAAATTTTGTTGTTTTGCTGAAGATCACACTTATCAGTGTCTGTCATTTTTTAAGAAAGTTGTTTAAATTTTGACTATTGCTTGAATATAATCAATCCACTCATCACAGATGAAGATTAGATATTTCACACCCAAGGAACCAGATTCAAAAGGCGGAGGAAAGTTCAGTTTTACTAGAAATCCAGATGTAAGTAGAAAAGGGCTTGTAAAATTTGTCAGATATTATCTTAGTTATTTAATTACAATTCAATTTTCTGGTACAGTAATACCTTAAACAATCAGTCTAAGATTGTGTACTTGAAGTAAAAGTCATCAAATCTTGCATGTCTAATCAATTTTTGTGTGTTCCAGGATGTTATCAAGGAGAGACCAGTTCCCAAGCATAAAGTGGAGAAATGGAGAAAGGGGGAAGCCTCATGGGTATGGAATAACAATATTTGGTGAAATTTTTAATTATGGTGATAATTAATTTTCATCTTGTTTATTTGGATTACACACACATACACATATGTTTTAATAAATTGATGTCTTTCCTTTAAAAACCTGTAGGGTAGAGCAAGAACTTCATTCCATACACGAAAGATCAAATCAAAAGAGGAAATATATGAAAAAGTAGCGGAAAAGTCGGCACGAAGTGAATTGCTTCGAACAGAAGAGCCTGGGTGTGTATTCTGTTTGGTTACATTGCAATTATAATAAAGTTTTACGGATGTTTTATTTAATCCATGTACAATTTTTTTTTTCTCTGGACAAAAATTCAATTATTATTTTAGATTTGAATTTTTCTTTGTAACAGTGGCCTGGAAGGAGACAAAACTTTCCAGATTTCACAAAGTGACATCAAGTCCCAAGCAGATGAGTCAACTCAACAGAAAATATTTGACTTAAGATTGAATCAGTTCGGACCTTACAGAATAGATTACACACGCAATGGCAGGTGAGTGAACGTAGTTTCAAGTAGTCATTTGAGACTCCCCATATATTACAAAACCAAGTCATGCATATTAGCAGTTTAAATCAAAACTCTTTAACAACAGAATTTTTGTTGCCCACAACCTCAGATTACTAATTTTTTTTTTTTAAAGTAACTATTTTTAAAAATACTTCTGGAAGGGAAAATACAAGGAGGTATGAAAAATGCCCTGTTTAATCTATTGAAGGTCATGGCATGCATTGTTGAAATCATGAGCATAGTGTTTTGTTCTCAGTTTTTAAGAAATATTTTAACTATGGTGTTTTTACAGGCACCTACTTATTGGTGGGGCCAAAGGTCATGTGGCAGCTTTTGATTGGCAGACAAAGAAGCTTCATTGTGAAATCAATGTCATGGAGTCGGTAGCAGATATTAAGTGAGTTTTTTTAAAAGAACGTTTCAACTCTTATGATATTAGTGGATTGGAGCAGTTTTATTTAACTTATTGTTTTATTTGTTCCAGATATTAAATCTTTCTTGAACTTTTGCACATCAGGAACTTAGATACTAAATTATTTACATTCTGTTTGTTTAAACAGGTGGCTCCACCAGGAGACTTTGTTTGCAGTGGCTCAGAAAAAATGGGTTTACGTCTATGATAATCAAGGAATTGAATTACATTGCTTGAAACACCTGGATTCGGTTTTGCGTCTGGAGTTTTTGCCCTACCACTTTTTATTATGTTCCTCGGTGAGAAGATGGTGCTTGTGTGTCTGTATATGAATAATTAGACAAGATGGTGATTGTCTGTATGTGAATAATTAGAGAAGCTGGTGTTTGTCTGTCTTTAAATGAATAATTAGACAAGATGGTGATAGTCTATCTGTATATGAATAATAAGTTGTAAAAGTTCTTAAGAAAATTAAGAGTTATGTTTAAGTTTGACAGATATTACAGCTTGCTTTTCGTATGTTAACTGTATTTTTCATGAAGAATCAATGCCACTCAGCTATACATATTATATTGTATGTCTTTATTTTGTTGAATCTATATATAATCTTTTGCAGTTTGAGTAAGTTTAACACACAAAAAATAATGGATCAATTAAGAACAAAACCTTCTCACATCTTCCCCATCATGTATGCAATTTGTTTTTTTAAAAATTATCTTAATCGTTTCAGAGTAACAAAGGTTACCTATCTTACCTAGATGTATCCATGGGTAAAGAGGTGTCTGGTATTTGTACCAAGCAAGGCAGACTAGATGTAATGGCTCTCAATTCCCAGTCGGCTGTCATTCATTTGGGCCACCCAAATGGTAATGTTTTTTCCTACTTTAAAACATACCCAAAATAAAGCATAAATTACACTAAAGAACTGTACTGTTTAGTAATAAACTAGAAAGTAATTCATCAGTACAGCATCGTTATAGGCAATTAAAGTTTTTGATGAATGTAATCCTCAAGTCTATAATCTGATAGTTTTTGTTTGTTGCGTAACTTGTCCTCGTTCTAACTTTGTTCTATGCTAGTCTTCATATTATTTTCTACATTTTCACTGTAACCTAAAGCGGATAATGCATTGGTACATTTTGGATCCTATTTAATTTACCAAATGAGAACCACTGCTTTTCCAGGGACTGTATCACTCTGGACTCCAAGCTTGAAAGAGCCAGCAGCTAAGATTCTATGTCATACAAGTGGAATCAGGGACATAGCCATAGATCCCACTGGATTGTAAGTGTAGTACTTTAGATCTAGGTTTAGCTTTGCCATAGATCCCACTAGAAGCTATCTTCTAGTTGTTTTTTTACATGGTGAACCTTTATTTTAAAAAATAATATGACTCCACAGGTACATGGCAACAACGAGCTTGGACAGGCGTCTTAAAATCTTTGATCTTCGTACCTTCAAGGAGCTCAGCAGATATCAGTACCAGTTTCATCAGTGTCCAGGCCTGCTAGACTTTAGTCAGAAGGGTCTGCTGGCACTTAATAGGAACAATGTTGTAGAGGTATGTCATCATGTTTCACTGATTTCCACACATATTAAGCTTTGCATTGTAACTGTAAATCTGAAGTTAGTAAAGGTCATTGACATGAGTTTATTTAACTAATATTCTGCCAGCATCAATTATGTTTATTGTATAGTAATGATAAAAGTAGACTCATAAGTCTTCATTGGTATTATCCTTTGACATTATATTTGACAACTTGCTAAAACATGAGATGATAAATAAGTAGATTTGATTAAAGTAGAAATGAGGAGTCCAATTGCTAACCCTGCTAAGTAACTTCTTTTTGATTCAGAGAAAAATGAGTTTTTGTAAATTAATTTATATAGCGAATATAGCATTTATATATTTTTAAATGGTGAATTTTAGACTTACATAAAGCTTTTTTAATAATTAAATACACAAAATACTGTAGATTGACACTTAATTAACCAGCCAAGATAGATAACTCATTTTTTTTTTAATGACTAAGCAGGGTTTGCAATTATGATCCATCAAAATTTATGTTGTAGAAATCTTCACCAGAGTGGAGTTCATTACACACTACAATGAACCAACTTGGTTCATCTTATTTGATCATTTAAAAAATGGAATAATGTTTATTTCAGTTCCAAATGGCACTGAAATAATAAAGTGATCCTTGTCCTTATGTACTGTTTCTTAATATTTTCTACATAACTTCTTAATGTTAAAAAAATTGTAATTTTGAACATCAGGTTTACAAAGATATCACAGCCACAAGTCACAAGCCAAAGAAACCTTACTTGTTCCATCCTTGTGATAAGCTCATTACAGATCTCATGTTTTGTCCGTTTGAGGATGTGTTAGGGATAGGTCATGGCTGGGGCTTTTCAAGTATTGTTATTCCAGGTGGGTTTATGAGCTATCACAGATGGAGGCATCAGTGTGTATGTCTGTCAGTTTGTATATCTGGGATTAAAACACTGTCACTTATCTACTGCTTAGTGATCATGTGGTTGCCAAAAAATTAAAAAAATATTTTGGAGTAAAGTTTCAATCAATTGTGTATAAATTTCAAACCTTTCATATATTTCCCTACATTTGTGGGAAAAGAAGTTAAATTTTGTTAAAATGTGCCATTGAGATTGTAGAGAAATTAATGTTGCTACTTATTAAAACCAATCTTCCTCAGGTGCTGGAGAGCCCAACTATGATGCTTATGAGGCAAATCCTTTCCAATCTAAGTCACAGAGAAAACAGACAGAAGTTCGCATGCTTCTTGATAAGGTAACTAAAGCATTCTATAGACTCTGCACGGGCACTAGCAATGTGCTGCATGAATTAGTTATGTGCAATGGTCATAATAATTGTTTACCTACATGCATTGGTGAAGATAATACAAATTTAATGTATAGCTTTTAAATTTATGAGGGAAATTAAAAGTGAAGAAGTGTGTGTAGTCATCATTAAAATTGTTCTATTTGTTGCTGTTTTCAGGTTCAACCTGAAATGATCACACTTCAAACCAGCATAATTGATGTAGATGTGGAAACTGCCAAGGCGCAAGAGGAGGAAAGATTAAAAAAGAAAGTAAGTGTAAGATCTGGCCCATGGCTGTGAGAATCTGTTACTTCATTATTTAATGATTAATTATAATCATTTATGAATCCATTAAAACTAGGTTTAAATTTAAGAACTCATTAAATCAAAATTACAATGTATTTATCTTATCCAATAAACATATTGATATGACTTTTTTTAGATTCTGTGACATAAATGGATATTAATGTATTAGATTATGTTTGTGTTATCTGTAAAACCTAAGGATATTTGGTAGTGTTAACATATATATATAAAAAATCCTACCTATACAACATCAATAATGAGCCATTTCCCAAACTACCATGTACCTTAATGAAAACAATTTTGTTTCCTTAGTATTTGAAGCCAAAGAAGATTGACTTCACACCCAGAAATAAAATGAAAGGAGGAAGCAGTGGGGCAAAGATAGTCCAGCGTAAGAAAGGTTTCCAAGAGCAGCAAACAAGGACCGCAGTTAGAAACATTGTGAGGAACAAACAGATTGACGGCAAAATGGAGAGCAGGAACAAGAACAGAAAAGGCCTACAAGGATCAGCTTTGGATCGATTGAAAAAGAAAATTGTGTAGATGTTTTAAAGTTATTTCTGTAAAAATTGAGACTGTTTTGCCTTCTTTTTTGCCCTCATCTCTCTGGCTTTAGTCTCTAAAATAAATTTCACAATCTTACAAGAATATTTTTTACTTTTTCTGTACACTTTATTTTATCACAGTTTAAAGACCAATTTACAAACACAAAGTAACTTTCCTCAGGAAATAAAACACAAGGTAATTTAAAATACAGGCAAATACAAATGACTTTTTTTAAAGTAAATACAACAGAGGACATATCAAGTTTGTAATGAGTGGAAATCTTTAAGAGTTATACTAATGTACAAAGCTTTGTTATACAGTATTCATCAAATTTACTTTCTCAAATTTTTTTTAAAGCCAATATTCAACATGACATACAGAGGTTAAGCTGAAATATTTTATCAAGGCATCGCTTAATTCACAGATACGAATAATTTATTTCCTCTCACACAATCCTCCAGAAACTTTGATTAAACCTACATGAATTTTCTAATTTAATAAAGAGCAATTAAAAAAGACTAAAGACTAGCGCAGGTAGTACAGTTTCAATGAAACAAACACTATGTAATATTTGACTGTTGGTGGCTGTGACTCCAGCCAGCAAACTCTCGATGGAGATCGCCGGCTCACAGTCACACAATGAGAACAATAGCAATGGCTTTGCTGTCTACTGAGAACAGAGATGTCACAACACAAATTACATGTCAAAAAGATGAGGTCTGAGTAATGAACAGTGTGTTCAGTAATTCTCAACACTGATAACTTTGATTTAGTATTACCAAAAAATATATTCAGTCATGCTACACAATATTTAAAGGTTGACATTTAAATTATGTATAAAACGCACATTGTATTTGCATCTTCAAACAAAATTAGAGAGAAAATAAATGCTTATTTCAAAGATTTATGCCCATTACCAATAAAGAAATATACGATCTTCATTGAAGGAACCTGGAAAGAATAACACATTTCATGTGGAATGTCTGCAGATTTAAAATAATGATTGCCATTAATAATGTAATTTTTAAGCTTTAAAACTGATTAATTTCAATGGAGTTTAACACAATTATTCAAAAGCATGAAAACTTAAGACAGATTAATATTTAAAGATGCCAAAAAGTAGGTTATTACTTGGTGACAGTATGGATTTTTAGAGAGAGTATGAAAGAGTATTGGGGAGTTTCCATGACAATATAACTTCGAACTAGAAGAGCACATAAAATAAATAATCCTAATGCTACACTCTCAACATCTTCAATGAAGTCATCTTTGATTCGCGTCAATTTTTACTATTTGTTCACTTTGAAAATGCAGTTATTTTAACACACACAAAAATGTGTCATCCCCAAAGCCTTTGGCTTATCATAGAAATGTTATGCATTGTCCTAATATTTTGTCCTAATTAACTGGCATGTTGTCATGCCAAATGAATTGGAGAAACCCACGCAGTGAATCATATTTATCCTCTTAATTGGTGGCATAATGAGAATCCACCGAGTGCACAAATATGGCATATCACTGAACCAGAATCATCACATATGAAAAATGCTAAAACGTTGGTTTGTATTTCTTCACTTCAACCATGACGTGGTGAATATTGATGAGTTCGTGTTTAATCTGTAGATTGCGGAACACCGGCTGGGAGAGGATCTTCTGGAATCTATGGTAGTATTGTATCAGCAAGGTCAGAGCACCCTGGGGAAACACAATTCAGCTCTTGGTTATTTTAATTTTTTGAGTTTTACTTAACAAATTCTTCTGGAACACGCATTTTTTCTATCCAATCATTATACATTTCCAATATTCCCAAATACATATGCCTTTATCAAATCTCATTGAAAAACGTGAGTGAAATAATGAGTGGTGAAATAGTGTTGAAAAGGAAGATAACTCCCAAGTCTGCGCCCCTATAATTAAAAAAAGATTAATAATCTTTAAAGCTGTTCAAAGAGTAAAAACTTGCTAAAAATAGAATTATAATATGCTTGAAAAGATCCTTTGACTAACAGGATATATAGGTCCTTTAAGGGGAAAAAAATGTAAGGCCTCTACCTCTGACTGAACGGTGGTGGTTGGGGGGAGGGGGGGGGGAGAGAGATAGAGATAATCTCCCTTCCTAAATAAAAAAACAATTATTGTTATAAGTCAAAGGAACAATAGTTTATGGTTAAGGAAATTTAAAAAATGAACAATACTAAAATAAGGCAGGACAATTCAAAGACCCACCTGCAAGATCTGGGTCCCATTTTTAAAGTTGGTGAAGGCTCTCATTACTTCCTGGTTGATACTCTCTAGGGCCTTCTTCCAGTCATTGTTGAATCCTCGCACTATTTGCTGGACTCTCTCTGAAAGTTCAAATATAACTGGTTTTTTAAATTATTAACTTTTAAATATGTGAATCTCACTATCAATCATAAAAAAAATTGTTGATGATGTACAAAAGTCAAAATAGATAACGTGAAGATTTAAAAAAAATAAATTATAACATGTTTGAACCATTTTGCCCCAACTAAACTAAACACTGTTTAGAGTAGCGGTTCTCGACCTGTGGGTTGTGACCCCTTTGGGGGTCAAATGACCCTTTCCCAGGGGTCGCCTAAGACCATCAGAAAACACATGTACTAACAGTTAGGGAGTAGCAACGAAAATAATTTTGTGGTTGGGCGTCGCCACAGCATCATGGACTCTATTAAAGGGTCACGGCATTGGGAAGGTTGAGAACCACTGGTTTAGAGTGACTAAATAACCAAAAACATTTTCCACACAGCTTACTTTCTTCTGTCTGAAGTTTATCACCTTGACCCCTTTCAAGAAAGACTTCACAGTCCTTGACAAATGTGATCAGACCCCCAAAGTGAGGTGCCAGGATCTCTTCCACAAACTCCTGGGTCCTGGCTGCTAAAAGGTCTCTATACATTTCTGCTTCTTTGGAGTCATCAGTTGTCCGCTCCTGAGTCAGAGATTAACAGTCAATTGGTAATTTATTTACAGTTTATAGTTTTGTGTGCTACATTAACTATATACAGGATAACATCAGCGCGTAAATATCCACCCTACACACCAGTATAAAAATATTCCATAAAAGTGTTCAATATAGTTGCAAAATAAGAGAAAAAATTTCATCCAGATGTGTGCACCATTTTGTGTTTAACAGGGGTTTGGATGTGATTTTAAATGCCCTCTCTTCAGTAGAATTAAAAATTAAAAAAATAGTAGGGCTAAAGAAGAATATCCTGCATCAAGAAAACAGCAAAAAAAACCAACTCTACTTTACATGTGAGAGAATGTAAAGACAGCAAAAAAAACCAACTCTACTTTACATGTGAGAGAATGTAAAGACAGCAAAAAAACCAACTCTACTTTACATGTGAGAGAATGTAAAGACAGCAAAAAAACCAACTCTACTTTACATGTGAGAGAATTGAAAGACAGCAAAAAAACCAACTCTACTTTACATGTGAGAGAATGTAAAGACAGCAAAAAAAAACAACTCTACTTTACATGTGAGAGAATGTAAAGACAGCAAAAAACCAACTCTACTTTACATGTGAGAGAATGTAAAGACAGCAAAAAAACACTATACTTTACATGTGAGAGAATGTAAAGACAGCAAAAAAAAACAACTCTACTTTACATGTGAGAGAATGTAAAGACAGCAAAAAAAACCAACTCTACTTTACATGTGAGAGAATTGAAAGACAGCAAAAAAACCAACTCTACTTTACATGTGAGAGAATTGAAAGACAGCAAAAAAACCAACTCTACTTTACATGTGAGAGAATGTAAAGACAGCAAAAAAAAACAACTCTACTTTACATGTGAGAGAATGTAAAGACAGCAAAAAAACCAACTCTACTTTACATGTGAGAGAATGTAAAGACAGCAAAAAAAAACCACTATACTTTACATGTGAGATAATGTAAAGACAGCAAAAAAAATCACTATACTTTACATGTGAGAGAATGTAAAGACAGCAAAAAACAACCACTCTACTTTACATGTGAGAGAATGTAAAGACAGCAAAAAAAACCACTCTACTTTACATGTGAGAGAATGTAAAGACAGCAAAAAAAAACCACTCTACTTTACATGTGATAGAATGTAAAGACAGCAAAAAAACCCACTCTACTTTACATGTGAGAGAATGTAAAGACAGCAAAAAAAAACACTCTACTTTACATGTGAGAGAATGTAAAGACAGCAAAAAAAAACAACTCTACTTTACATGTGAGAGAATGTAAAGACAGCAAAAAAACCCACTCTACTTTACATGTGAGAGAATGTAAAGACAGCAAAAAAAAACACTCTACTTTACATGTGAGAGAATGTAAAGACAGCAAAAAAAATCACTATACTTTACATGTGAGAGAATGTAAAGACAGCAAAAAACAACCACTCTACTTTACATGTGAGAGAATGTAAAGACAGCAAAAAAAACCACTCTACTTTACATGTGAGAGAATGTAAAGACAGCAAAAAAAAACCACTCTACTTTACATGTGAGAGAATGTAAAGACAGCAAAAAAACCCACTCTACATGTGAGAGAATGTAAAGACAGCAAAAAAAAAAACACTCTACTTTACATGTGAGAGAATGTAAAGACAGCAAAAAAACTGGGTTCCCATTCAATGCAGCATTAACATGACGGAGCAAGACAAAGCTGTTTATGTTGTATGTATATTTTCTAGTTAGCTTCCAGCCTGTCCATGCACATAACATAAATTTTTTAAAAGTTGTATGATTAATGTTAGTGACTTGCTTACAACAAGAACACTCAGCATCATGTCATAGTTATTGATCAAGAAAATCAGTTGTTCCTTGCGTTGCGGAAACTCTGCTGCCATCTTGAGGATGAAGTTTTCAACCTCTCCCTGGAGTTGCCCCAGGACTCTGTTGACACGATCGTTGGGGAAGGATGCGTTGATCCCGACGATTGCAGCTGAAAATTCAGCAAATCTGCGGGTGATCTGAGGGGAAGTAGAGAGGTGACCTTGACATTACCAAATTAGAATAACAATCTTAGTAGGTTTAAACTAATGCTACCACTTTTATTGTTGATTATTGAAAACTAAAAAAATCAAAGAGACGTTCTCAATTAGTGAGTTAGTCAGTGGACAATGTGTGGACGATGTATCAATGGGTGGACAGATATCAATGTGTGGACCGTGTTTCAGTGGGTGGACAGTGTGTCAATAGATGGACAGCGTGTCAATGGGTGAATAGTTAAAAAGTATTTTATGCATTTTAAAGGCAATAAATTATAAATAGCTGAGTGGCAATTAGCAGTACTCTGTAGCGACTGTTGTCAGTGTAGCCATCGGTACGAAAAACTAGCTACATTGACAGTGGCCCCTGTGAAAGACACCCCTGAGACAGACATTCAGCCTCATGACAGGAATCCTCCTTGAGACAGACACCACAGTGAGATATATGAGTGACAGACATTCTGGTGACAGACATCCCAGTGTATGCTTACATAATGTGGTCTGTTGTCAATGTGTCCTAATTTGCTTGGCTCACATTCCCGGACACTCTGAATGTTCATGGACACAATATACTCAAATCTTGGCCACAAGTGGTTCAAAATGGTGTCCCAATATCTGTTACACATATTTTTAAATATTTTAAAATCGATCAAACTTAGTGTGCGTAAATAATCATTGAAATTTGAGCTTGGAAATTACTCTATTCTTATATTAACCAATGCAAAAAAAATTTTCAGTATTTTTAGCCTAAGCTAATTATCTAATTTTATGATTGATCTTTTCAAATACCGTAAAACTTCAGAATGGCATTCATACTAAAGAAATAATATGTCAATTGAGAAAGATGTTTAATATTTAAAAGAACAGACCAGAGTTAGTTATCAGGTTATACCTGTCTAATGCTGGAATATTCCGTTTTGTCATTATGCTTTGATACCTGTACACTATATGGGTAGAAAGAAATATTCCTATAGAATCATAACAGTCTTGAACATTTTCCTCCATAAGTTTCTGAAAAAAAAAAAAAAAAATGTTTATTGTTGATTGTTCAATTTATAAGCAATTTTAATTTTTCTTCACATTCTTTAAAACAAAAATGGAAACAATTTACTCTGATACATTTTGGATTGTGAATTTCAGGTTTTTCTTTGTCACTCATTGGGTAAAATATTATATAATCTAAGTAAATTGGTATTTACAAATTTTATTTGATATACCAAATCATAATCAACCTTTCATTTATCAAACATTTTAAATATCATTAAATACAAACAGTATTTTTTAACTAAAGATGAACAATTTGTTTTGCTCATGTCACACAAAAGATAAATAATTACACCAACCAATACACAAATTGTTGCTTAATCCATATAATGTACAAATTGATGATTCTGTTATTAAATAAAACAAAACAAATATGTACATATTATTATAATAATTGATTATAAAAATTGTTAATCAACTGGTGAGCCTACCAAGAACATTGTTAATGTTTTTCCCATGATGCTCTCAAAAAGATTTTGGGCTCCACTGCCAGAAACCATAAAAAAATCAGACAGGAAAAGGTACTCTCGACAGCAGTTGTCCATGAGGGCAAAGTGAAGACTGCGGAAAATGCTTTCAAATGAATACTGTGGATTAGATCAAATGAATAGCGTGGATAAGATCAAATGAATACTCAGCATTAGATCAAATGAATAATGTGTATTAGATCAAATGAATAGTGTGGATTAGATCATTCGCTAAATTCTGCAACTGCCATTTCAATATAGACCCATTCAAATAGAGAAGATATAACAGCTCCCTTTCTTTAAACATATCAGACATCAGTTACACAACATTCCATAAAATCATTCACTTGATGAATTTTCATGACAATTGCTAGATTTATCTTATTTAGCCTGATTTAAAATATTTTTTTCTATGACAATAATTGGTGTGTTAAATAAGTTTTTACAAGAACAATTAAAGATAAAAATTTGATATTAGAGACTTAAGACACAGCAATATGTCACACTAAATTAATTCATTTTGGTTTATGTTATTTTTTAAATATGCAAATCATTTGCAGAAGGTTAATATACAAATAATCAATAGGTAATCAATTGAAAACCTATAAATAAATATGTCAGTAAGTTTGAGTCATTGAGATTCAATGAAGGGAGCCCTTCTTACCCTGGTCTCACTTTTAGCAGCAGCATGTGGTACAATGACAGGGGCCTCTAACTCTGTAGTCAAAATTTCGCCCCTGTTCCCTAGAGTAAAAACAGTTGACCTATTCTTCATAGTTGGCTTGGATGAGAAGAAACTTAATTTACGTTAAGGAAAACTGAAAACAATATTTAAATTATTAATTTCATAAAAAGTCTCTAATTCATATGCTAAGATCATTCTATCTACTATAAATATGTGTACGGTTTGGTCATGATTTCAAGAAAATTCCACAGCAAGTTGTATAATTCTCCTGACTGCAGCTAATCAATGTTCTAGTTTTAGATCAGGAGGTGATGGTGCTGGGTTACATGATCCATCTTTTATGGCACAATATACTTGTTGGAAAGATACAGGAGCATTATAATTTTGCGCATTACATATTTGTAAGTTTGTCTCCTGTCGTTTTTTCATTGATATACCATTTATTATGAGACCATTAAACATTTGTAATAGAACCTTTTTAAATAGCAATAAACAGACTAAAACTCCATAACAAACATACCAAAAAAAAAAAAGGATATCTTTCTTGGCTGTGTCTTCTAAACCCATTAAATCATCCCTGGCTGCAGCCTCTTCAAACTAAAACCAAAAAAAAGTTGAAACAATTAAACTGAAGAGCATATATGAAGAGCATCACAACAAAAGGCATTAAGTATACTAAAGATATGTAAGATGAGTACAAAAATAAACGATCAATTTACAGTCTGATACCGATACATTCTCATTTGACACTAAATAGAAATGTTTTCGAGAGTTAAACACAATAGACATTTTTTAAAAATAGCAACCGTTAGATTTTAAAGCCAAATCAATTCTTTACACGGATCTTTGAATATTCAAATTACATCTATTTTAAATACCTCTCTCAAAAATAAATCACAATGTTATTTAATAATAAATCAAAAATTTAATGGAGTGTAGTATTTCACATCATGGCTACAAATATTCCCCAAGGCACAAAACTATATATAAAGCAAGTTCATGCAAAAAATGTCAATTTTATTTTCTCCGTTTGTTTAAACTGCTCCTAAATTTAAATATCTAAAAAAGTCCTTGACACAAAATTACATACAGTATTAATATTTAAATTATTTTGTCTTTCCAGTATTTTATAGTGCAGTAAGTCAAGTAATAAGTAAGAATTTGAGATGGGAGACAACAAAAGTTGTTGTACTAGAGCTAATGCATGCAAATTAAACATCAAACATTAGATATCCTCTGCCTTCATTGAGGCTAGCAAATCTATAATATCCCTATAGTCTTAAAGTACTCTGTCAGCACATTAGAACGCACGGGATGCAACACCAAAAGCTACCTGGAATACCCTGGTAATGAAAAACATTTGAGATAGTTCAAATCATAAGAAGAGGTCAGATAGTGAATTCCATAATGTTGAAGGGATAAAGTAGCAAGTCAAGAGAAGAAAAAAAATGTTGAAAAAATTACCAATTTGGCTAATTCTTTCTGTATGAATAGAGAGATTGACAGTTCTATGTCAAGACAGCTCAAATTATTGTTCATAATTTATATCTGTGTTATATGTCTGACTGTTATTTATCCTGTACATTTTCTACACTGATTCACTTCATCCATCATCAAAACAACACAAAATTTGCAAAGTAAAATTCTTATATTAAGTTAATTTTCAATTTCTTAATTTCCTGCATTTGTATGACATTTTACAACCTTTACATTTACACACAAGTATCAAGAATTTTTTAAGGAATAAAACTTATCAGTATTTTACAAAAACTTCTTTAGCCACATTCCATCATGGAAAAATATACAGTATCCTGTTGGCCACCAGAAAGTTCAAGCAAATAAATAGAAAATAAAATGTAAATTAACAAAGCAACCTAGTTCCCAAGCAGTTAATTTAATATTTTTGGGGTTTGAAAAATTAAAATTGAAAACTTTAAGATTTGAAGTAAAAAAATGAAATAAAGTGGAGAAAGCATTAAGAGATGGAACCATTTAAGCTTTTTTTTTCTTCTCCCTGCAAGGTCTGATATTACCATTTTGGAAATGTATCTTGCGCGTACTGAAAAGCATGACCCGAAAACTGGATCTTTAGTTTCCTCGTTAGGAATCTGAAAATTGTTTTTGGCCACCTTATTAGCCTCATTAGTTTCTTCAAGCAACAGGTTAAAGACAAGATGACTAAATGCAACAAGTGTTGTATTGTTTTGATGAATGGTTATGCTTCACAGCCTAGATATCTATCAATCAAGCTCAATGAACCGATCATTGTTTTAAAACATTTTCCCCCATAAATCACAGCAATTTGTTGGGATGAAAGAAGACAGATTATTATTTCTATAAAAAAAAAAGAAATAGCAAATCCAATGTACATGTAATTATAACACATCATTTTCTTGCAAAATAAAATAAATAAATACAGAGATTGTCAAAGAGACCAAAAAATTGATAATTCTAGCTTTCAGCATACAGCTATACCATTTCTAAATTCTGGTACAGTAAACTCCACTTGTTCAAAAAAAAATATCAATGCAGTTTTTGTTAACTTCCAAGATTTTTTCATGACCAGCAATAATGACAACATTTGCTGAACTTTTAATGCTAGCCTTAGGATGACAATTGCAAAAGTAAATAAAAAGGTTACTATATAGACTAAAGCTAACACACACATATTCACTCTGGGATACCCACACAACACTAAATACTTACAATCTAAAACAAAATGTTGGGGAAAGATGTATTAAAATCATAAGTCAGAATTAGTCAAGTTTAAACACTTGTGACTTATCTGTTCAGTAATTAAAATCTGAACGAACAAAAAAACATAGAGACTGTCCCATTACTATAAACAGACGATTTTATTTTTGGTCATTTGTTCATTAAAATATTGAAACTAACATGATTTAATTTAATTTTTTTTTTAAATTCCATACACATAGTTGATTGATGAATACATGTACTTAACTGTACATTGTCCATAAGAAATAGGACAGATATATTTTTTAAATTTGAACATTAATGAAAAATCTATTCTCTATATTCATAATATATATTTTTAACTTGCATGAATACATGAATAAATATGCATTTGTGGGGTGAATATGCATTTGTTTTTGTTTTGTTTCTATACAGCTGTTCTTTATTACATAAATGTATTTTATTTTATTGTCAGGATAATGTCTCTTTTGCTAATATTTCTATGTACAGCGCTGTGAGCCCAGCCCTAGGCTGGGGGTACAGCGCTATATAAGACAACTAATAATACTAATAATAATATATGTATGCATATCGAAACCAGGTATAAGAAAGACAAGGGATCTGATACATTTCTCTTCTCCATACAATAATAGCATTGCCTTATCAAACATAGGACAAAAATGTAAATCTTCACCTGTAACTTTGTGAGCCTACTTGAGTATCCCTTGAAATACGAATAATAGATCTTGCTCATGGTGTCAACATATTCATCTCTGACTTCTTTGGCTACATGCCTTTCATTGGCCATCAGAAATTCATTAAAGATTCTGTATGTGAAATTAAGAAAACACAATTTTAAAAAACCAACCTGATAAAAATAATAAGTTTAATGGAACATAAAGGTCTAAAAAAAATATCAATTTTTGAAAATGTTTTTTTTGGTCTCACCTGTTCATGATAATTTAATGATTTTTGGTTCAATTGAACAATTAGACTTGAACATCTAGAACAGATGAGTTCATGAATATGAATATAATTTGAATTACCTAAATTTGAGCAATGTGTTCTGAGGAATTTGATAATTGGTCATTGGCTTTCTAAATGAGTAGATCTTTTGCAAAAGAAACTCTCGAATTTTTGAGATGGCCTGAAAATAAATAAAGGTTAAACCTATTAATTTTAAAAAAAAATAAAATTCCAACCCACACCCGCTTCCCGAACAAAATTAGTTGATCTTGATGCATTCATCTTTACAGAGTTACATGCCATTATTTAAATATCTTTAGTAACTCATATAAAATCACTAATATAGCTTCTTTCTTGAGATTTTTTGGTCTTTAATAAATAATAGTTTCTTCTTCTTATGCCTTTTTACCCCACCTGGGGCATAGGCCGTCCACAAGGATTTCCAATTCATCACGGTCCTGTGCTTTCCTTTCCAGTTGCACCCCATATTTTGCGTGTCTGCCTCTAGCTCTGGTCTCCATCTATTCTTTGGCCTTCCTCTCTTTCTTTTTCCCTGGGGATTCCATGTTAGGGATTGTCTGGTGATACTATCTGGGGGTTTTCGGAGAGTGTGCCCAATCCACCTCCATCTTTTCTTTAAGATGTCTTCATCAATGGGCGCCTGGTAAGTCCTTTCTAGTAGATCTTTGTTAGTGATGGTATTTGGCCATTTGATGTTCAGGATCTTTCTAAGGCATGTTTAAGGCAAATAATAGTTTACCATCATGATATTATCCCTGGAGGTATGCTGCGGCAAAAAATCCCCCCCCCCCTCCCGACCCCAAATTAATAAATTATTTCTAGTGTAGAACAGTTTTATTACGCCAGGGATTTTTTTTCAGAATATATGATAATGTAAAAAGATTTCAGGACTTTTCTAGAAAAAACTACTTGTAGTAGTTGTAGTTGGAGCCACAAGCATGCTCAAGACAATCCTATACTTACTTTGATTTTCAGCTTTTCCAGGATATCTTTCACGTCCACGCAGGCCCTGGCATCCCTGAATGACTGCTCTTTCACAAAATTGATCTTGTGGTTAAGCTCATGGAGTTGTTCTTTGAAATCATCTTCAGTCACTTGACTTTCTAAGATGGATCTTTGATCACAATGTAATAAAAAAAATAAAAGAGAATGTTCACTGCTTCAAGCTTTATTTTATTGAACAGATTCATCTTCTATGGCCAGCATATTGAATTTTGGAAGTAGATCAATCTTCATGTAAACAAAGTTATGTTACCTTAAACACCACAGTTTAAGAAATGTTTTAGTATGTATATAGCTGGGGTGGGCAAAGTTTTTGTTTAGTCTATTTATAGCTGGGGTGGGCAAAGTTTTTGTTTAGTCTATTTATAGCTGGGGTGGGCTACATTTTTGCTTAGTCTGTTTATAGCTGATGTGGGCTAAGTTTTTGTTTAGTGGGCCACATGAAAATCAATATGTTTTTAGTTTGCAGCCTTATAATTGTCTATTAATCTTACAGTTCTAGTTTTACTATATGTAATTGAAGATGGACATTGAAAATTCACTACCAGTTCAGTTTTAAATTTGCAGTGATTTTTTATTAACTTGTTAGCTAGAATTTTTTTTTAGCTGCAATTATTAATTGTTAAAGACTTTTACTAATAATCGTTCACTATTTGTATGGTTTAAGAAAACATTAATCCCATTCCTGATATATATTGCAGGCCAGATTAAAAATTTCAGCTGCGTAATATAGTTCGTAAAATTTTTGTTATAAAATATTGGTGAAACAAATTTAATCATGGAAGTCATATTTTTTCTGATAGCAGTTACATTGCTCTTTTCTTGTTTTTTTTCTTTTTTTTACAACCAAATATAGATATCTGAAGACAGAATCAGCTACTCACTTAATCATATTTTCAGGTATAACCATTTCATCCACATACTGACTCAACTCCCCACGAATTGCCTGGTAGAATTAAAGACAAATAGTTTCATTTATCTAAATTTATACATTCTAAATTTAAGACCTTTTTTTTAAAAAAAAAGTGTTCTTTTAAAATTTAAAAAATCTTTTGTTTATAATCTTATTTACTCACACATTACTAGACTTTCTGAAAGAAATGTGATAGATCTTAATATATTCCATATATCAATCATAGTTCAACTAACTATTGGAAATATTCCACAATCAATTCTATTTTAAATATGTAGAGAGAAATTTATGTTAATCCATGGGCTGGACAAACATCAAATTTCAGCTATGATCGCTGCCTATCAAAAAGAACGAAACACTCAAACATAAGATGGGTGACATGGAACAAAAAGTTTCCAGTGTAGTCATCAGCTTCACTTCATTTCAGGTTGTTTTTTTCTTGTCTGTACAGAATTATTATAATGTATTCCAATCAATGAGCTACAATGATATTGAGTTATATTTCTCAACAAGACTTTCTAAAAACCAAACAACCAATACCAAACAAACACTAACCTGTTAAGGTGACTAACATGTTAAGGTGACTAACCTGTCTGTTCTTAAGCTTGACATTCATAGCTATGGACTGGTCTTGTAGTGACTGAATTTCCGTGCTGATGCTGCTCAAATCCCCTTGAAAACCATTCAACATCTGCTCCATTCTCTAAATGTTTCATTACAGTAATAATATTAATTTTTGCTCTATGAATGGCAAGAAAAACACACACACAAAAAAAAACAAAGGACATGTTGCATAACATTTTTAATGCAAGAACCAGGGGGTCAATAAATATGTGTACTTATAATTTGTTGATTCTCAAGATTGTATTTACTAGACCAGTGGTCTGCAAATCGCGGCTCTTGAGCCACCTGAGTGCGGATCTGTCAGAAATTGGTTTGACTCCGAAAAACATGGTTCTTGACAGGTTCTTGAAAGAAATTTGGCTCTCAAAAATTGTTTAATTGCCCTGCTGCTGATTTTTGGCTCTTTTGACTAATGAGTTTGCCGACCACTGTACTAAACCATTCAACTACATTAAACCTTTATCATAAACCTTATGTTATATATAACACAATGGTTCACCTAAAGCCTTGCTACAAACCAATTTTAAAACAAACAACCAAAGCTCAGACAAAGACTGTCAAGTTGTGTTTTTATTAGATGAGCTGAACATTTTTATCTGTACATTGTAATCAATAAAAGAATATCATCCTATTTAATCTTATATTAAATTAGACATTTAACAAGCACAGAAAACAGATTGCAAATGAACATGAAAAAAAAAATGAATCTTAAAAAAAAGCCCTGCAAACCTCTAAAATTGTGTCACAGGAAGCTATCTGTTTATGGAGGCTGGCAATATTTTGGCTCTCTTTAATATCTGAGAATTTTGAGGTTAAAGAAAAAAATAACTGAATTTTAATGAAAAAAATCAGCAATGCATTTTTGTGTACAAAAATTGACTTAAATGGTGACGAGGATATTAACAGCATACTATTTTAAAGGTGCAATGCAATCTATCTTAAAACTATTGCCTAACATTGAAACAATGGCATCAAACTGTCATAGAAATTGGTGTCTGGGTTTATTTTTGGCTTTGTTATTTCCCTGCACAATTATTAAAAATCTTTCAACAATTCATGTCTCCAGTTGGATACATATATGTTGAATTTTTTTTATTGCATTTTGATTTATCATGAGAGATAGCTAAACTGATTTGACTTTATTGAAAATTTATTTTCTTTTTCACATATTTTCAAATGAAGAGTAATCAATAGTAATACGGCTTAAAAAGGATACAGTCTTGAACAGATTCATGTTCAACCTTAAGTAGATCTTGCTCAATTTCCTTTGAATACTGGCGCAAGTCAACCCCCTAAAACAGAGAAGTACATTACCGGTAGTAAAAAACAAAGAATCAAGGCCGATTTCTGTGCTTTCTAACTCTACTCAATAAATTTTTAACATTTTTTAATAAAAAAACTTATGAATAGATTTTACCTTCTTCAAAGCTTCTTTCACAATATCATCCTCCAAGTTCTCCTGGATATGAACTGAAAGGCAGTATTACATACAACTAAGATATATTATTGTAATCAGAATAACCTAATTGAAGAAATAGAAAAGAATAATGAAGCACTTTTCACTAGAATTAATGAAAAAGTTTTGGTTTAATATAAATAATTGTTTTAAGGTATACTTTATTTGACTTGTTGTGTTAGATTAACTTATTAAAACATTTTGTAACACCAAAAACAAGGCAGAGCTCAGTTTTATTTAGCAATGCACTTAAAAAAAGAATATTCATATGAATATTTTAATTGCATTTAATCTTCACTGTGAAATAAACAACCATTCAAAATATAGTTTTAAAAAATGTTCATCACTCACCATCAACTTCATCCAACAAAAAGTCTTCAGACGTGAAGTCTAACTCTCCCAGCTGGAGGTTGATATCTGTCTGCTAATGGACAAAAAAGCAAAAGAAACTAAACATTCAGTTTAATACATCTTTACTGGGAAAACAGATCAATGAGCTTCAAAGTCTTGAAAAGTTTGTGATAATAGCCTAATACAGGCAGAGTGAAAATCATAAATATTGGGTTAAGATCATTTACGGCAGGGGCGGGCAAACTTTTTGTGTGGAGGGCCACATTGACAAATGTAAAGCTATTAGGAGACCGCATGTATATTATGTCCAATTTTTACATGTCAATAAATATTTCTTTAAGTTAAAATCGGTAAATTCGCATTTTAGCATTACATGACAAAAGTCAAGGACTGTTAAAAAAAAAAAAAAAAAATTTGAAAGAAGGTTGATCAAAAATGTTAAAACAATCATAATGGTACATGAAATTCTGTAAAATTCAACAAAATAACTTAAAAGCAAAGAAATTTTTTTAATTTCTAAATGCCTTCGAGGGCCGTATCAGTTGCCGGGCTGCATCCGTCTCACGGAACATATTTTGCCCACCCCTGGTTTACGGTATTCAACTTTTCCTTATGTCATAGGCTTCGCCAAAAGAGGGAATCAATTTCAATTTAATATAATATATTTATTGAATTCAAGGTTTGGCTTTGAGGGGTCCATTAGCATTCAAAAGATTTTCATAGTGGTACGTAAGCAAACAGTTTAAGGGCCTACAGCTAATGCCAAGTACTAAATAGTTAAAATAGTGAAATCTAAATAATCGGTAATTGAGAATGACTGAATCAGAATGGCCATGACACTGACTCATCATATAAGTCCTCTTATTAGGTATATAAGTTTATAACATACAGGTATTAGAAATCAGACCTATATTATATTATTATTCTATATAATATATAGGACTATTAATGTCTAGTAATGTCTAGTTACATTATATACTTGTTCTAAGGAGGATTTTTTGAGAAAAAATATTTCAAGGGAATAAGTGGGGTATTTGGTTTCTGAAAGGGTCATAGACGGGTTTTATCATTTTCTCCTGGTACCTTTAATAATGAAGTTATTGTATCTCGTCAAGGTCCTTGTCTACCATATGCTCCACAAGATTCAAATACATTATCAGATACTTTAAATATTAAAAAAGATCTCCAACAACCTTATATTTTTTATATGATAATGTGATCCACATATAATGCTATTTGTTTGAAAACTATCCCTAAAATAAAGTGTCCACATTTAATGGTATCTATTAATCTTGTTCCAAAACATTAGGAAGAGTACAAAATACGAGTTAACAAAAGAAATATTTATTTTTAAATAAAAAGTCATATTTTTTTAATATTTCAAATGAGCTGTAGTTGATTCGAATAGCTTTATGTGCAGATACAATACATGCTCAGTGGCCAAATTCGAATGGGTCAGGCAGACTTGGTTAATCAGGCATCAGTACATAACCTGGTGTCTGTAAAAAAGTGCAAACTTGAGTGGTATGGCCACGTGACCAGAAAACAAGGGCTCGCCAAAGAAATCATGCAGGGCACAACTAGAGGAGGAAGAAGAAGAGGAAGACAGAGAAAAAGATGGGAAGATAACATCAAAGATTGGACAGGATTAAAACTAGGCGATGCTATGCATAGTGCAGAAGACCGAGAGGAATGGAGAAGGATAGTTTTCATGTCATCTGTGGCGCCCCAACGGTCCAAGGACTAAGGGACATGATGATGATGATGTATTGATAGTATGTACCTGTACGCAATAAATGATCAATTGCTTACAAGCATATGAGCAGAGTACACAATAAAGATTAAAAGGAGGTCGGCTTATGAACCAACATTCTTTAGAACAAGTATATACGTGAGGTCTAACCTAAAATCAAGTAAAAAAAATAAATGGCTGTCATTGTCATATTCATTCATACATACCACGTATTACAGCTGACCCATTTCACACTTTCAAAAATAGAGGCAGCAATCAGAGCATTTGATTACTTTTTACAAGAAATTCAATGATGTTGAAAATAAAGCTTACACTTACACTTAAATCCTATTGGCACTGGTCCATTCAAAAGAAAATGAAAGATACCTTTGGGATTGATAGGTATCCATGAGATAAGTATAAATATAGAATATGGATCTGGTGTGTCATTGACCAGAATTTACGTAATTGTGAAAAGAAAGTGTAGTAGTAAATTTTAGTTTGTAAACCATAATTTAAAACCAGTTTGTGTAATTCTTAGCAAGAAATACAGTGTCTAGTATTCTTTCAATTTCTATCAAATATTTTTAATTTAATAATATCCCTAACATTATTGAAGTGGGTGTGAGCTTCTTTGTTATATTTATAGAGTGGACATGATTAAGACTTGTACATCCTCTTCCTTTTAAAATTATTTTATCCAGGTGCAAACCTAACTTTTAAAATAAAGTTGGAATTAGACTGGTGCAATTTAGACAGCAGGTACTTTTGTGCAACTGAAAAGGGCCTATTGAATCATTTACAGAAACACCAAGATTAACTTTCTAGATTAAGTGGACACCTATGGAAAAGAATGTGTTAGGCTTATTTGTAATTAGTAGTAGAAGTTTCACTGCTTAAATATTTTGTGAAATATTAAATTGTGGTGACATTGATTTTATATTTACTTGACTTAAATATTTCAAAATGAAAGGTAAATTTTTTTGTTTTTTTTAAAGTTAAGGTATTAAAAAAATACTTTTTGCTTAATATTATTATCAATATTATATAGGTCAATTACATTAATATTTTATAATAGTATTATTACTTTTATAATACTTTTAATAGACCTATCTAAGTCAAAGACAAGTTATCTTTTAAAATCCCATTTTAAAAATTGAAAAATTTATGATTTTAACAATTGAAAAATTATTTAAATTTAATGTATGAAAAGAAAACAGTATGAGTTAATATCTTCTCCACAAAAACGACTTTGTGACATGAATTTTGCAAATATGAAGGGAAAAATTTGCAATTTGTGCCATGTGCCAAACTGTCTTTTCAGTTTTTGGCAGGAAGCCTTCATCAGCGAACAAACAGAAAAAACAAATAAAATTAAAATGAAGAAATATAAAAAAAATTAAAAATAATAAAGCACTTAGCTGAGAAGTAGTGTCCAAGAGGGCAGCAAAAGATTTGTGACAGAAAGTAAGTGGGAGAAAGGTTACATAGGGAAGAGGGAAAGAAAAGAGGAGAAGTAAGTCCACTGCAATAGGTCCTGACGTGGAGGGGCGGAGCTAAGTTCAAACAGAGAATAGAGACATGACATTCATACAATGTGGGACAATGACATAACAGCTCCACACTCTCTTTCAAAGCCATGGAAAATCAAGTGGCCCTCTCAATTGTACTAATAAAACAGACATCAACAGGAAAAGTAGAAGAATACCAGTCTAAATAGCACTTCAAACCAGAACAGCACAATTTTTTCATAACCGACGAAGTGGTAGAATACACGGTCAAAGCATAGTGAATGCACCCGTAAAAGTTCACGGGTTGCAGCAACCAAGATGGCGGCCATGTGATACGTTATGGCGCATTCTCTTTGCAATTAACAAATACTCAGGTTTTAATGTTTTTGGAAAATGTGAAGAGAGGTAAAAGTAAATGTGAAGAGATATCACTGCGTTTTTTTTTACCATGGCTGCCATCTTGGTTGCCGCGACGGGCGAACTTATGTCCTAAATTTATCCCTAAACCTAACCTGAACACTAAATCTATTCCTAAATCTAACCTGAACCCTAAACTTATCCCTAACCAGGGTTTTGACCCTATCGGAACCAGGGTTTTGACCCTATTGGAACCAGAGAAAAAACACACAAATGATGTCATGGTGATATCTCTTCGCATTAGCCTGAAAAGATATCGCCGCTTTTTGCCGTCATCTTGGTTGCCTCAACCCGCGAACTTATGTCATAAATTTATCCTTAAATCTAACCTGAACCCTAAATCTAACCTGAACCCTAAACTTATCCCGGTAATTGCACGCTACTGGTACCTCTATCGCTCACCCTAACCCGAACCCTAAATCTATCATAAACAAAGGGCAGTGACTCCCAATGAGGGACCACAGAAGCACATTAGCCCTTATCCCTAATCTGGGCTTTGACCCTATTGGAGCCAGGGTTTTGACCCTTAGACTATCGGAACCAGGGCCAAAACACGCAAATGGCGATTCTCCTAGCATTAGCCATGTTTTAAAACAGGTCTCTGTCTGTACTGGTGGTAACGGTAAATAGAGGTACTGTTAAGAAGTACTGTGTACCGTAGCAGCCTCTATTTGAATCATTTTCATTTACTTTTATATTTTTAAATTTTATTTCTGCAGGTTGTGTAGATACTTCGGTAAAGCAAGGGAGACTACTTGAAAATTTGTATCGGAAATGGGCGTCGGCGCATTAAAATCCGACTTTTTAATTTTTTAATGTGAGTGTCAATCCATTAATAAATGAGTTCTTTTGACATGTAATTGAGTTCCGCTTCCGCCTTTTTACTTTGGAAGACATATTGGCCTACATTCCCATCCAGCTATTTTGTATTTTCAATCGACCTTTATTTTGAAAATCATTGGTATATATAAGTCATCTTCCCATTCAAAATTTTTTGTGAAATAAAAAGAAAAGGTCTTTCATATTAAATCTTGAAAAGCAGTAGATATTGAAGTATCTTTGTGCCAATTCTCATTGAAGTAGGTCATGTCTGACATTAGTTATGCTTGTCTGCGTAACCTGTATTGTCCCTAGGTCGACTAGCCCAATTTCGATTAGGATGTAACCACGCCCCCTTTTTAATGGCGGAAGACGCAGATTAGTTTCAGGTCACTTATGTTGTTTTTGTTTTAACATTACAACACAAATATTAAGAGTTGCAACTAGAAATAAAAGTAAAAACTTAATAAATAACATTGAATAAACATACTGAATATATATGGGTCATGTGGTAGCTGAGTAATGAAATGAAGAAGTCACGAAGTGACACTGATCAAGTAGTGTGCAACCGTTGCCAGGGGCAACTATGGCCGATACTTAGGAAATATTTAATTATTACCACTATTTACATCAAAATATTTGATAAATTATGTTTTAGAATGAACTTAAATGTTAATGAAAGAATCATATTTTAATTTGAGGTTAAAAAAAACGGTAGCGTCCATATTATAAATGATCATAATTTGCCGTGTGCAAAATGCCATGCGCATGTGCAGCCATTCAGTCACTTGCAAAGGGCTATACCGTAGACTACTATCTCATTTTCATTCATAAAAGGTTGCCGTGTGCAAAAACTATCACAACATTGGTCAGGGAAAGCTTTAATTAATTAGTCATGTGCCAAAGTTGAAAGTTCAAAATAAGTAGATCCCAAACAGTATTTTAGGGGACGCATTGCCTAATATAGACTATATAGCATATACCGGTACAATGGACTCCGTAGATTTGGTAAACAGAAAAGCCTTATATTAATACATTATATTAAATTTACTGATATACATAGTGCATAATTAGATAAATTATAATTTAATAATTTATATATAATTGTATAAAATTATTTTTTAATACAGCATAGTTCTGAAAATAAAAGTTGTATAAAATTAACATTAAAACGAGATTTATTTAGCTCATGACGCGAACAACTGAATTGGGTCACAGAATGTGGCGATGCAGTCCATGTTAAAAAAGGACAAACGAAGTCGTACTTTCAAAATTCATAACTTTAAAACTACAACAGCTAAAAATATGATTTTGGTGTTATAATTGTGTAAAAAATTAGCTCTATTCAAATATGCCATTGGTTTATTTTTACAAAATTTTTGAATTTTTTACCAAAGTACCTAGGTTGTGTGTCTTCACTACATGAATAAGATACAGCCTACTGGTAATGAAAATAATTATTTAAAAAGCAGGGTAGGATATAGAAGAAGGGACTGAAAAATATTGTGTATGAATTATTCAATCCGCTCATTATAAAGCTTTAAATAAAATCGAAGGCGTTTACTAACAGTGTCAAAATTAGAAGACACGTCTGTGTGGTCAGCCATGTTTGTTATTGTTTTAGAAAATACGGATAAGAAATGTTAAAATTTATTGTTAAATAATTGAACATTAATATGTATTTAATTTTATTTCTAAATTTTAATTGCTTAAAATAATGTATATATATTTTTAAAATAAATGGTTGAATTAGTTTATAAGATTCATTTTAATTTTAAATCTTGTAAATATTTCCGGATCTCATTATTATTGAATTTCCGGTTTAGTACTTCCTTTTTGTGAAAGAGATCAAAATGGTGGGTTTAGTATTTTCTGAACTTTTAATTTATATCCTGTAATCCTTATCTTAACAGGGAACCTAACAAATTTCAGAATTTTTAAAAATTCAGAAGTTAACATAGTTTACACATTAATCATTTTATTTTCGCCATCATATAGATATTATGGTAATTAAAGTGACTTGTTGCAATGTCAATCAATTTCTGTATGACAATGTTATTATATTATTGGTTAGGCATATTTAAAGTTACATAAATAGTGGAACAAGATATGATAGGCTTGAAAATAAACAAGTGGATGTTTTAGCTAGATGCCTTCTTCAGCAGACAATGCAATAAATATTGAGCTACATTATCATTGACTTTGATACTTATACCTTGGTGAACCTTTACAAGTCCTAAGTTTTTTTCACTGCTTGTACTTGTCAAGTTGTCATGCCTTTCAGTTGCAAGCCTAAATATAAGTTAAATTGGATCACAAGTAGGCCTAAGTCTTAAGGATTGCATACAAAAATCCTAAGTCTTAGTAAATTATAAATGATTGTAAATATGGACTTGTGGTCTTACTCTACTTAAAAGCAGACCAGGCCTTACATCACCACTATTTTAAACTATTTAAATGACTATGGACTTATTTGGTTAAAAAATATATCATATAATATGTCTCTATGCAGTATGTTTTCAAAATTTCAGTCTCTTGTTCTGCCAGAGAAGTTTCAACACATTCTTCGTGTTATGAACACGAACATAGATGGCAGGAGAAAAATTTCATTTGCTATCACTTCAATCAGGGTAAGTAGTGTCTAGGTAATCAAGTGTGGCTGAAATGTGTTTTGGGTTTTTTAATATCTTCCCAGACTTAACTAAAGCAGTAAATGAATACACTTTCGCCTGAACGATAATAAAGATGGGTAGCAAGGAAAAAGCAGTGAAATTTTATTCATGGACGTACACTAAGTACACCCCCTCCCCCCCTAAAAATCAAGATGTTTCCGCATTTTGATTATGACGAGCTTCTTGATCTAGCCTGTTAATTAATAGTCAATAGTGTTATCCTATCATTCGTTTTGTTTTGCCATCAGTTGGTATAAATGTAATTGGCCTAAATGTTTGGAAAATCTTTTATCAATTTTGGTGATTTTTTTCCTATTCAGATTATGCCAGAATTCAAAATTTGGCGTGTCCTTTATATTTTGTTTTCTGTATTATATGTGCATATTGATGAAAATGAGGGCTTATTTTCATATAAATATGTGTTTTGTATGAGATATGATTTTATTAGTTAGCTGTATGAACTTGTAGTCCATCAGCTCCAATTCACATTTTCTATTTATTGGACCCTTCCATAATATTATATGAATGTTCAAAGATGATACTATGGCAAGACTTCTAAGGCTAGACTATGGCTTCATTTAAAAAAAAATTAAAGTTTGGTCTGTAATATAAGCTACTTTTTTTAATTATTTCAATCTAAGTGCCTTCAATTATTACTTGTAATTTCATAAATAAATGTTTCTTTTATCGTAGGGTGTGGGTAGGAGATTTGCAACTGTGGTCTGCAAGAAAGCCAATGTGGATATCAGAAAAAGGGCTGGAGAGTTGACTGAAGAGGAGGTAAAAATATATATTTGAAAATGTTAAAATGATACCGGATCTCACATTGTTAATAGGACCTTTTTTAAGAATATATTTCTCTAGCATTTTTTTAAAGCAGAAAATAAATATTTGAAATTGTCTTACAGGTTGAACGCATTGTAACTGTGATGACCAATCCAAGACAGTATAAAATCCCTGACTGGTTCCTCAACAGACAAAAGGATATTAAAGATGGCCGTTACAGTCAAGTTCTAAGTAACGCCCTTGACAACAAGCTTCGTGAGGATCTTGAGAGGCTAAAGAAAATCAGAGCTCATAGAGGTCTAAGGCACTATTGGGGGTGCGTATCATTACATTATTAGGCTTCCATGTTTTTTCTCTTATTCCTTATATATTCCTTTTAGACATGGAGTAAGTCAATAAGGCCTAATTTCAAAACTATGGTATCCATTTAAATAATACAAATATTAGGCTATGTTAAAGATAAACCCGGTTGAGATCATGGTCAGAGTGTCAATATGTCTAACAAATTTGAATGCGCGGTGTAACAAATGTGCTAATTTGACTAGTTTCTTAAGTAATAGGCATATAGATATATATATAGATAATCTATAGATAATACTCCAAAACAATCTAACTGCTTATAGTATTGTTCCCTCCTTGCACGCAATTTTGTTTTGCATTCTTATTGGGTTTTGTTCAAGCATTCATGCTGTTAAGTTATAATTTCTTCTGATTCCATTATAAATCAGAGGTAAAAGATGTTGCAGCCATATAAAAGGGGTCTTCCTTCACACCTGTAGTCTCTTCTGAGACTAGGGGGTCAGATGAAGACTACACTTTTTAATGCAGTTAACTAAATTTCTATTTGAGAATTTAAATATCACTTGTCTCTATAGATGTTCATTTATTTCTATTTCAGCCTCCGAGTTAGAGGTCAACACACCAAGACCACAGGTCGTAGAGGTAGAACTGTTGGTGTGGCCAAGAAGAAGTAATCTTTTTAAAATTGGTTTGAGAACAGAAATAAATGTGAAATATTTCCTATGGAGCATTTTGTTTTTAATTGAGTTATCCTCTGTAGTGTAAGTTAATTAAAGGAAATAGATGTTAATTGTAAAATAGTTTATTTTTAAACACATACATTTTAAGAAAAAGATAATTTTCAAAATAAGCATAAAATGATGCATGAGTCATCCTTTGTGCTGGTGGAGCAATACTTTACCCTAGTTAATGATTTATATAACCCAAATAAAATGGCATAATTTTCCCTATATCAACTTTGGGGGAAGGGGGGGTGCTCTTCTGCTTGTTACTTGATTATTATTTTGTTCTCATGATTTATAAGGGCACTTACTCCATTTGGCATTAATAGTAATCACATACAATACATCCTGAGATTACCTATTTCACTGTATCACAAATACCCATTTAAAAAAATTATGCACACATCCTTTCCATATTTTCTCAATCAATAATATGGAACATGTTAAAATAAAATTGCACCCCATAAATATAACATCAATCACGTATAATAGACAGAAGTTAAAATCACAAAGTTATTAAAAATGAAATACACATCTAATATTCAGGACATTACCATTTATATAAACCTAGTTAAAGGCATAGTTTCAGGCCTTTCTACACAATAGAGAAATGTGTAATTTTATTGTAAAGTCTTCTTTGATACTCATTGGAAATAATGCAGTTTTTGCTTTTTAAAAGCACCTGTCAATGGAATTTAATTCTTTCTGTGATGCTTCAATTTTCCAAATTATCCGAATGTATGAACGTTAAAATTATTGATCTCTCTGCAGTACCGATACTAATGTGAAACTAAATGTTTGAAAACACTTCAAGGGACAAATTAGAACTATGGTACCGGTACACCAAATTTCCTAGTGTTATTTGATTTTGAAGGTTATCTCCTCATGAACACACCATTCTTTGTTCAACTATCATGAGGACGATTTTATTTTAAATAACATATTGATAATTAACAATATAACTTGAAAATATTAACATATTTGTGATATAAAATATTTTTCAAAAACCTAAAATAACAATTTCTAGGCGATGTTTTAAAAAAATTGTGAGGTTTCAAATTTTGTAGTGTGTTTAGTTTGTAGTATGATGATGTATCCTTGCAACAGCAAGAGTATATAAAATTAAATGCTTTGAGTAACATATTAAAATAGAATTAAAACTGTACAACATCTCTTGGTTGGAAACAGATCAAAATATTCAAATAAATCAGGTTTTAAAATGAAACCTTAAATAAACAGTAGAACAAATGATAAAGTTTTTGGGCTACAGTAAGTGGCAGTGATAGCATCGACCTCCATTAGTTCACTTTAGCTTGTTAAGCATGTTAGACCAAGTAATTTTTCAGTAATGATAAAGGCTTTGTCGGAACTAGCTGAGGTACAGTAATATTAGAGCAGAACTAGTGAACAATCAATTACTAAATTACCAGAAGGGGTTCATTTCAACTTACTTTGAAGTGATTATTGAGTGGGGGAACAAAATTTATTCCAACAATTCTATGGTATTTTTAATGGTATTCATAAAAATATAATGCAATTTAAAAAACTATGCTTAACATTACATTAGCTTTTGCTAAAGGATTTACAAAATGTATTGAATATTTTGTTATGGCCCTTACTTAGATTTGTATAATTGATTGAACAGACAAATATCACATACAGTAATAGAAATATAGTTTTCTGAACCATGATAAAATGTGTAAAAATAGATATTACCTGAACCCATCTAGTTACTTGTACATTATTTACATGACAATATAGAGACGATGCCTATACTATAAATATATTCCATAACAACTTCAAGTTACAAAGTTTATCATGAAACGTTGAGAGTCGATTCACAAGTATATCAGTTTGATACCTTAATAAATAACTATAATGTTGATTTCACTGCATGTGTTACTGTAACCATAGTAAACATTATAAAGTCATGAGAAAACCTTTAACTTCAAATTGAAGTTCAATGCATTCAAATTCAACCTCTTTCTACCATAAAAAATAAATAAATTATGTATACCACAATATATTAGACACTGAAATTAATAAACAACATTGATTAACAATAATAATAAACTAAAAAATTATGCTTCTCTTGTTCATCTTCTGCTTGACTTTTTTAGTTTCTCCCAATATTTTTCCTGTTTTTCTTGCTTGCGTGCATGGATGTTACTGTTTTGATGTGTGCCTGTATTAGCTGCGTCACTGCTTTTCTCAAATGAGGTCGCATTGAAGGAATTCTCTTCAGGAAAGGCAGATCGCTGCACTTGTATTAGGTTGGTGTTCAGAATTTCACAGTCAATCTGCATCATTCCTACACTGTCCTGGGAATGGCCTGTACTTCCTGTTATTACAAGGGACATACCAATAATTAATTCAATGACTATGTTTTCACATTAAAATATATAACTTGCTCAGTAATTTACTGATAATGACATCGAGTTTTTTGTTGTTTAAGATCAAACTAAAATAATTGTTTTCTTTGCAAAATGACAAGGTTAAGTTTAAAGTAATGAAAGATTGTAATTTATTTTCTACAATTACCGTTAATTGAAGGAGTGACAACTGGCATTAGTAAAGACATCCGAGGCCTCATGGTCTTGTTATGTGCTGTTGCAGGCACCAAGAAGTAGTCCTAAAAATGGTTAAGCAATAAAATTATGGTCAGTATTATAACTTTTAACTGCAAACTCCAACAGATAAGGTGAAATTGTTATATTATTAATTGTTAAGTTGGAGTTAAAATTTCAAATTGTTTTTTATTTTTGACTTGACATGGGAAATCTTTATTAATTAATTAATGCCTCATATATCAGTTTAAGATGATACCTAAACAATGGGCTTCATGATACATAACTGCATACCGGTAATAAGAGAAAAAATATACCAGTACAGTAACGGTATTCCAAATTCACAGTTATTGCCTATTAACTCCCCTTGATTTTGTTAGTTTTTGTTTCAACTGCTCCATCATAAGCATTCATCTAAGATGAATTTCATTAACTCATTCCCGACGGATGCGACTAAATGCGTCCTTTGGGGGTTCCGACGGATGCGTCCCGGCGCATAGCGACACACCTCTCTCGTTTTTAGTTAAAAATAGCAATGAAATCTCGCATCCACCGAGACTTCCGGCGATGGCGTGATTCTGCGTGATTTCAATTTAGAAACCGGATGTTTTTATCTTGTTTCACTTTTAAACTACGTGTGCTTTAG
Organism: Omphiscola glabra; assembly: GCA_964017045.1. Lineage (NCBI taxonomy): Eukaryota > Metazoa > Mollusca > Gastropoda > Lymnaeidae > Omphiscola > Omphiscola glabra. Next base: position 16,028,764 of record OZ024808.1, on the reverse strand, counting down.
TACGGCGCGTCTATATCTTGCATGTGTTCGTCTGAGGTGCCAAAAATCAATTTTTTGGCCATTGTTCATTATTTTTTCGCCCCTAATGTTATATTTTTATTAAACCTTATCCATTCTTTGATGCATTCATCCTTAATTCATTAACAATTTTTATTAATATTTAGAAGCTTAAAAAATATTTTTAAAATGTAAATCAATTTCAAAACCGAGTTACTTTCCTTTTGTCAGGAAAATAAATGAAGTACGGAAGTAGCACTGCCGTAGGGAATGAGTTAAAATCACAGTCAAGAAGAAGTTACATTCAAATAAATGTATGATTAAATATATAAACCCACTTACTGTACTAAATGAAAGTACATAAAATGTATCGTTCCTTCTATGAATAGCATTGAGTAGTTGCTGCCTTGTGTCATATCCCCCACTAAACACTTGTATGGGGTAGTTGTTTCCCTTGACTGCTGGTCCATTCACCTCACTTTTGGGAATTGAAGCAGTAGGGCCACTGAAGGAGCCAGTGGCTGCAAATCTTTTGACAGGTGGGTAGTCCTTTTTCTTCTTTTGGCGCTTCTTTTCCTTGTTTTTCTTTTTCTCTTCCTCTTGACTAATCATCCATCCCCTAAGTTGCTCAGCAAGTCTAAAACACAAAGACCAACAATGTCATAATTTTATAATTCTAACTCGTCCAGTATTCCTTCAACAGTTTGTTTAAAAGCTAACATACAAATTTTAAGTATAAATTAGTAAATCAGTTACTAACTATTCCTTTAAAGTCGGTTATATTTACAATGGCCCCAGGCTGTGATGTAAAATCAGAGATGACCTGGTGCTGAGATTGCAAAACAACTCTGATAAGCATACCTGACTGATTCAGTGGAGTTGAAGTACATAGGGCACATGTTGCCAAGTTTTTGTGTGATGTTTAGCTTCTCTGCTATCAAGCTTATTTCTTCATCAAACCGCATCAGAAGACTTGGTGACCAGTTATCATTTCTTCCGCCGTCATTACCAAAACTCTTGGTCCGCTGATTAACATTATCATCGATGGACATAAGGTGGCGACTTAAATAGGCATTTCCCAAACCGGGCTGAGAGTTTATTGAGCTTTGCTTGTTAAGGAAGCTGAAGAATTTAATAAAATATATGCACTGAAATTTTTGTATTATCATATATATATATATTTTTTAAAAATTGTCTTTAAATTGTATATTTAAAAATCTCTATGACATGGATTTACTTTCCTTCACATTAACATGATTTTTAATGTATTTATTTTAAATCCGATCTAGGGTAACAACTTTGTGAAAACCTGTTGTTTATCTAAGACCATAACTATAATTAGATCAGAGCTCCGCAACCGGTGTGGTGATGTGCATTGGGGTGCCGCAGCAAAATCCCCCCAAGAGGATGAAAAACATATGTTTAAAAATTTTTTTTAACAAAAGAGAAAATATATCCCTGTCACTTTGGCCTTTGATCCCACGCTTTTCACACCTGTACTGTGTAATGCTCTGACTAGGTGTTGTTTGCTGGTTTTATAAAAAAGTGTATACAATCATGTATAAATAAAAACAAACTCAACCCAAACTAAGCCCCATCCTGGCCAGATTGAGGCAACAGAAGATTTTTCATACCGTATACAATTTCATGATACAGTCAAACACATGGTGTTGATCGTTAAAAAAAAATTAATTGCTTTTTGTTTTATTTTTGTGCGGCTTGTTTTGTTTTTGGCTTTGCATTGAAAGAAATCTGGTAACTTTATACATGAATGTGATTAGAAAGTTAGAGGTCTTAGAAAGTTGGAGGTCCCTGTTTCTGTTTGTATCTAAAGATTATTTTAATTGAGTGTTTGAATGGGAATGTTTCTTTGTTTCAATCTGTATTCAGACAGAGTTTTTAAAAATTAATTATAACATTAACCTGGATACAAGAAGTTGTGTAAAAAACCAAAGAGTGTGTATGAATCGGCTCTGAAACTTGAGTGTATAATTTGAAATGAAAAAGTTTCTAACAAAGCTATTGTCTCTATCAAATTTATTCCCCAAAAATATTTAAAAAATCATATTATGCCAAAAAAAGATAAATATTATCTCCAGCAAATTTAAGTCAAAATCTTTAGCAAGGCAAACAATTATATTCATAGTCTCTGATTATTTCAGAAAAGGCTTAGAAGCCCGTCATCAAGTTTGAAGATTATTAGAGCATCAGAAAAAAAAACACATGCTTTTGATGCAAAACTTATTAATCCAGCATGTATGCCTCTGGCGACCATTCAAATGATGATTGGTTCTAATAATGTCAAGGAAGTAGTATTTTCTCTACCGGTATCAGCTAATACTATTATTTAAAAAGATATTGATTTTTTTAAAAAAACATTTATTGAAAAAGCGCAACATCTAACATAGCTGAAGAAAAAAATTTGACCCATACTTTTATACAGTTAATACCGGTACTAAATACAAAGTTATAAAATTTGATCAGAAACCATTTTGATTTATACACCGAAAATTCTACAAAAGTACTCTCACTGGAGGTTAAAGAGGAAATTCTGGAATTGAGGAATACTCAAATTAAAGTTCACAGCAGTTCCGTTTGATGTTTCTGGGTTTTTGACTCAAAGAATATCCCAGAATCTCTAATGAGGCTATGGCAGTTCTACTTCAAATTTCAACCGCTTATAAATATGAATAAAGTTTTAGAACTAGAACTCTTGTCTTATTAAAAAATTATAGGGGATCATGCTTGAAAGATATTGATGGGGAACTTTTCAAGTAGCTCTATCAGATATTGAGCCAAATATAAAATTATATTCAGTAAAACAGGCTCAAATGTCTCCTTAGCTATTGTTATGTTAAATCTTTTGGTTACCAATATGCAATGCAATATAATTTATGTTATATCCCTTAGTATAAAAGATATTTTTTGAACATGTTAATTTCATGTCTATACAAAAATTATAAACTAAAATGTTGGCAGCACTTTTAAACAAAAATCAGTTGTGTTTTTTTACCCCATGTTTTAATAGTGGTGTGCCACGGAAATCTGGGAAGGGTGCCTTGAGGGAAATAAGGGTGCGGAGCACTGAATTATATATTTCAATTAATAAACCTATTCCATTACTTACTGACATTGGTTAATAGATCACCTTTGCCATTTTTGGTGATGAGTTGCAGAAAAGATGCATCATTTTTTTATATGATATAAACCAATCTGTAGGTTTATCATTAACAAAACAAAATGTGAAATAATCTTTTCATCAACTAATAAAAGGTGTTAAGTTTTTAGATCATTACGATTTGCACAAAACTGAACACTTCTGATGGTCCAGTAATCATCAGTACCAGTATTCTCCCTTGAGTATTGTAATTTCAAGATGATCACATAATTTTAGTCTTAGACCAGGCTGCTAAATTAGGTTCTAAGCATGTCCAATCAATAAGCTCTGGAGGAAATGCCAATTTTAGAGGTCACTATTTTACTCATTCTGAGAGCTGGGTGAAGATTAGTTGTTTCACTTACCTCATCTGAGACAGGTTGAGTGTAAGCAGTAGGCCAATACACATGAGACAAATTTTCTTCACTGGACTTAAACCACCTGGGTGCTTCAAGGAAATATTCTGTTCAACAAAAATTGTTAATTAGCCATATAACATTGTCAATGGAGCAGATATAATAAGAGGGCTACAGTATTATTTTACCTAAATGTGTAGCCATATCATGTTAGATTTTGGTGATTTGAGAGCTGAAATGAAAATAATTCTCAAACTACTTTTTTGTTATAACTGTATATAAAATTAAGATATCGTTATCAGTTATTTTTAAGCAGTGCTAATCTAACTTTGGAGATATTACAGTATTTTTTAAAGATTTACCTCCTTCTGTAAGTATTCTACTTGTCTTCTGAGAGTCTCATTTTCTTTGTTCAGGCGATCATTCTCATCTCTACATTGCTGCAGTCTCTCTTCAAGGCTGTTTAAGTACTGAAACAGAAAAAATGGCTCAGATAATAACCCAAGTGTCTAAACTAATAGAATTGGTTAGATGATACATGCCTGACTCATGGCGGGAGGTAAATTTATTTTCTTAAGTATCGGTACAAAAAAAACTATGGAAAAAAAAAATCCTTAACTTGTACTGGTAAATTAAAACAACAATTTATGAGTAAAAACAAAATTTCAAAAATGAAGTTGAAATTTAAAATGAGTATAAACTAAAGCCAAAATGATAAAATAAAAAAATGTGTTGATTAAAATTCTTTTTAAAATTTAAATAAAAAGTAGCCCAATTGTCAACAAGAAAAAAATGTGTATATATATGGTAGTTTAGGCAATACTTACCTCCTTTTTTCGCTTTCTAGATAAACTTGCAGATTCACGATTCTTAATGATTCTTTGTGCTCGCTTTAAAGTTTTCTCCTGCTTAAAAATACAAATTGGACATTCACTTAGAGGGAGCTTCTATATTCTTCAAAAATAAATATTTTACTTGCATAGGCCTTAAAGCCAGTTGTGCAAAACTTATGTAAGGTGGTTCCAAAAACATGGTCAAAATTTTGTTACAACATTTCCAAAGATGTGGAAATTCATCAGAAGAAACAAGATGTCATCCAGAATTTATTTGCTCACAATTTCTCCCTGACTGAATTGCAATTGGCTACAAACAAACACAGCTTGTATCCTGCTTTCTACTCATTGAACATCTCATGCTCCGATCTCTGAATAACAGGAACTTGTCCCCAGCGTCACAATAATACAGAATGGACACATACCTGGCTAGACTACCTGTTTTAAGAACATGGTACCATAAATGGTTCATAATGCCCACCATAGTCATTCAATTGTGACACCTTTAGTGTCCCAGCTTACATCTACTTGGTCCCGTTGGTGGGCAATGTACATTTTTACGACGACCAAACAGCTAAACATCAAGTTACTTTTGGTTTCCAGAATTAATTTTACTCATCGACATCATTAATTATACCCGATACCCCGTGAGACCTCCACTGTAAAAGCAACAGAAAGAAGGAGCAGACAGTATCTGATTTTATGTCACCCAGGTTCCCAAATGGTTGCTCTGCTGATGTGCTTAACATAAGTTACTGCTGCCTGTCAAGCCATCCGACTCCTTAGCTTTTGAGAATTCCCACCTTTTCGACATCACAGCTTCTCCTGTGCCATCACGCCATTTCCAAACAAAACTGGATCAAAGAATGTGGTCTGAAATTATTTGGATCTGAAAATGTTTTATTTTTTTTTACACACATCATAAAAATTTCTCAAAATCAGCTTGCGGGCCAAGGGATGGAAGCACTGGGCTAGCAGTACCAATCAAATATCCAGTACTTACATCAGCAACAGCTGTCACACCTCCTGATATGATGGATGATGTCGTGATGATGGGAATGGATTGTGAAGTGAAAGGCACCTGACTGGATGTTGTAGTGATCCAACTGACACCAGCTGCAAGGGACAAACAGAAACAAATGTGACCAAGTGATCTTAAGTTATTACCATTTAGTTATTAAAAAATTGCATAATTCCATCATAAGCAGAAAAGAGAGGCAATTAAAAAAACACTGATGTCCACATAGTGAATCAATTCTCACAAAAAGTGCATGTGTCAGATTAAAAAGATATATGTTTTCATGCAAGTATCATGTTCTGAAGAAGAAAAAAAGTCAAATATTTATCCAGAATAGAGTAGGAAAAACACATTCTGTTTAACAGGGTGAGAATTAGCATCATATTTCATAAATCAATGTACTGTATATACTCGTGTATAAGTCGAGAAAGTATAGTCGGAACCTCCAATTTAAAAAGCAGTCAACTTATCTGGGTCAGTGCTAGTTACGATAGAATTTGTACATTGAATGCGGGGCAATGTCGAGTTAGCAGCAGTGCTGGTGTACTAGCCGGTAGCTTTATGTTGACTCAGATACCGGGTACACACACACATGGAGATTTAGATACAAGCATCTTGTGTGATAAATCTGAAGTCAATCATAACACCGGCCATAGTTTAGTTTACAGTGCAGGAGTCAATCATAACACCGGCCATAGATTCGATTACAGTGCAAGAGTTAATCATAACACCGGCCATAGTTTAGATTACAGTGCAGGAGTCAATCATAACACCTGCCATAGTTTAGTTTACAGATTACTGCTAGGTAAAATCTGACAAAATTATAAAAATCACAGAATTTCATAGTCCTAATTTTTACCCTCGACCCATCTATGAGGGACAGCATACTAAACTTCATACTTGTTGGTCGAAAAATTGCCCTCGACTTAAAGACGAGTATATACCGTACTTATGAAGTTAAGAATTTTGAGTTAATATATTTTTACTTGATGGTTATTTATTGATTTATGATGACACCACCAAATGTATGTTTACAATTTATTTTATGAAAAAACATGGAAGTAAAAGCCACATAACTAGTTCTACCTTGAGGGCTGATGACCTCTGACCCTGGCTTAGGCTGTATCTTGATTTTGCTATTTAGTATTGTGTCGATGTTAAAAGAAGTCGCCAGCTTGGATTCATTCCCTTGCTGCACGACAAGCCCCGGCTGAGATGTGATGATGGAAACAGAGGGGGTTGCCTCCCGCTTGATTTGTGGCACTTGGATATTGGGCAGGACGATGTATCTGTGTTGCGATGATGATGGGGGGGAGATGGGGTGCTGGGGATAACTGGTCACACTGAATGGGCTACTTATCTCTTGCTTCAACTGATGGACGTAAGATAGTGGCGATTGTGGGGATTGGTAGGGCGAAGATGGGAAGGACGGGGACAGGCTTGGTGACGTGGATGCCTCAATGACATAGTTCTGATGCGGTGAGTACATAGATGAAGGGCTTGAGACATAATGGTCATCTTGATCAAAACTCTGGTGATTGTAGCTTGGCAGGACCAGGGGACTTCCTTCGTCTTTGACACTGCCGTCATTGTGGTAGTTGAAGATGTCAGGGGGTATAGCCTGCTGATGAAATTTTTTAAAATTTAAATGGTACATTTTTCAAGCACTAAAACCGCTTGCTGGGTTTGGCGTTAAGAGAGTTCAAGAGAGAATAAAGCTGGCACTGTTGCATTAGTTTTCAGTGAGCTTCACAACTGCTTATTCATGTTACCAAATGATTGTCGGCAGGACAGACAGCAATGATGCACTCATAGACAGAAAGCAAGGATGCACTTATAGACAGACAGCAAGGATGCACTTCTACACAGGCAGCCAGCAAACAGTGAATGTACGGGCACACAGTGAGCACATCAGTAAATCCAGATCGCACCTGACTGCACACACAACTATCAACATGATAACTCAAGTCACAGAATCGCAAAGTAATAATCCTAAGAACGTCAGCTTGACGCTCACTGGCTATTTTACATGCACGAGACCCAAAAGTAAATGATGGCCAAAAAAACACAGCTAACAACGTTACAGCTAGCTTAATCGGGAACGTGAAATCCTGACATTGAACATATATGAAGTACAAAGCCCAGCAGAATACTCTGTTACTCTTGTAACCAGTGAAATATCCTCATCAACACCAGGCACAGAAACATTGCAAATCCCATCTACATTCATAGGAGCCATAAGGATCAATAAATTGATCGTGGGCCCTTAATATATAGAAGAAGAAGAAGAATAGTGACGCAGCATAATCAGCGTATGCCATCTGCCATGAAGACAAACTGATATTCCCATGAGCCGGCAATCACTTTTAATTGTATTGATAAAACTGTAGCGAAAAGCTGCAGAAAAAAGAAAAATCATGTCTATGCGTCAGCTGTCAAATAGGACTGACTAATTCAACAATGTGACAACAACAACATAAAAAGTATTTACAAAACCGTTGTCAGCTGTCAAATAGGACTGACTAATTCAACAATGTGACAACAACAACATAAAAAGTATTTACAAAACCGTTGTCAGCTGTCAAATAGGACTGACTAATTCAACAATGTGACAACAACAACATAAAAAGTATTTACAAAACCGTTGTCAGCTGTCAAATAGGACTGACTAATTCAACAATGTAACAACAACAACATAAAAAGTATTTACAAAACCGTTGTGAAACATTCTCTCAAAGAATCCTGTATATTTACAATGCCGCTGTGGAAGACAGAGTCCACATAGCAGGCCCACTCAGAGTAGTTCATTGTAATGTTGTTGGTGTGGCACGCCAGCTAGAACACTCATTGGCTGCCCATGATGATGATGATCAGTTTCTTGACTTTTTTTAATAACACCCAAAGTAAACAATGCGGCTCAAATTGTTGTTAATGACAATATTTCATAGTTGACAAATGGTTCGGGCACACTTCTGCCCAGACAAAAGTCATTTCATATTTAACGTACATGTAATGAAGGTGATTTCAAGATGCCCGCTGACATTCTGGCTGTGTACTGAACTGTCCACATTGACAAATCTGACCATTCTGTTCCAGGATTGACATAATGGACACAAGACTCATAGTAACCCTCAACAAAGTAAAACTGGAAATTGAAATATCCCATGACATTAAGTAGACTGCATTGTCAAGAAGTGATATGGAAAAATGGGTTATTAGTTTAAAAATTATAATTTATTTATTTTTATTTATTTTTTCAAAAGCAGCAAAGAAGATGATTGAGTTTCTTCAACTATCCCTAAACAAAAGTTTAAATTTGACAACCGTCATTTTACCATTCAAAATATTTATATTAAAATAAAAAATATCCAATCTTCTATAAAGAATTCCAAATTCTAACATGAAATGACACAACACATTACTTTATCCAATTTTTTTTTGGGGGGGGGGGGGGGGGGGGGGGGGGGGGGTTCCCCCCTCACATGACTACAGTATGCCAGATTTTTTGCTTTCCTCAGCACTTCAATTTCTGAAAGCATGCCCTGTGTCTCTCAGCACCTAATGATGTCAGGCAATCTCCATTAATCACAGATGGAAGTGAGGCCACCTATCAATACCTGACAACCAGAATGTTGCCACATATCAGCTGGCCTTTGTGGGTCAGCCTGTTGCCAGAAATTCTTTCCGAATATTAGCACCATTCTGCATCAGGCCGTATGTTTTAGTGGACGTGCAAGTGACAGGTACAAAGAGACAAAGGGAGCGTGTTGTAGGTAGCAGCCCGCCCTCCACTAGAAGTCATAAGTCTACTTTGGTAAGTGTGGGGAACAATGTTTTGAAGTAATACCTCACTAATCAGTTGAATGAGCATCTTCTGATTTGGAATAACTATTCTTGAATGACTCCTACAAAAGAAATACAACGAAATTGGCTTATTGCCAACAAAACTTTGACAAATAAGTTGTTACCGTACTTATAAGCTATAATATAGCCCAACTTCAAAAAGTAGCATTAATCATCAATGCCGCCTCACTCCCCTAAGAAGGTAATAGTCAGATGCTCTGCCCAATCAAATGGGAAAATAACAGTCAGATGCTCACCTAAGAACAGCTAAGATCACATCTCCTAACTGATCCACTCACCAGAGAACAGCTAAGATCACATCTCCTAACTAATCCTGATCTACCTGAGAACAGCTAAGATCACATCTCCTAACTGATCCACTCACCTAAGAACAGCTAAGATCACATCTCCTAACTAATCCTGATCTACCTGAGAACAGCTAAGATCACATCTCCTAACTAATCCTGATCTACATGAGAACAGCTAAGATCACATCTCCTAACTGACCCCGATCCACTCACCTGAGAACAGTAACTGTCTGAGCCTGATGAATTGCTTGGTGTTGGTGACGGTGACTTTGGCTCTTTCTTTACAAGTATTTCTGTTAGAGACCAAAAGTGTCAAGGTTTAATCCCTGTATTTAAGTAGACTCAAGGGCACTGTATGATGGCATTAAGAGAAACCTGATCCAACCTGGCTGTTGGGAGTTCTCAGGTCAAATTTCAGATTTTATGTCGTAATAAATTATTTTTTTTAATGAAACGCAATACCAGTTTTTGTATTTCTTCTGATTTATGAAAAGTCAAAATGAAAATGCCAAAGGAAAAATCTTTGAGCCTCGGCTTGTTGTCAATTGTGGAGGGGAAACTTCAAGCGCAGAATTACATCTCCATGTTTCCTTCTGGCGGACACATTGTCCATATTAAATATGGCTGAGATGGTCCATGGCTATGACTCTCAAAGTTCAACGATTCAAGTCCATCTTTGTCTGTCCCAAAACTCCTCACCACCATTTACTCTGTTCCAATCACCTTGACATTAATTCATGTAACGGAATATTATTTTTTATTGATCTCCTTAGTACTAAGTGATTGTAACTCTTTTTTTTTGCAGAGTCCAAATTGAGAATCACTGCCTGATCTCCCTATGAAACCAAACTTTATCCTCTTAGAATCTCCAATGACTTACCTGGGTCAAACACATCATCATGATCTAATTTGGTCAGTGTGAAGTCCAAACCAAAGTCCAGTTCTTTGAAATCTCCTTCCTTTTATGATAGAAACAACAAAATTTAATATATACACCAACAAATAAAATGATGTATGAGCCAGCAGGGTTGGCATTGGCATAGCATCCCTGCCAAAAAAAAAACTATGCAGTTAGCCAAAATTGTTGCCCTTTCATATCAGAAAAAAGGCCCACCTAATCGTAAATTGTCAAATGCAGTATGGAACTTGATGTGGCAAAAAGTATTAATGGGAACTGAATGCAGACTCTTGGAGTCAGAAGTTTTTTTTTTTTGGAATATATATAGCTGTTTATAATCTATTGCATGTGATGAAGTTTTGTTTCAAAAGATAAAAGTTATTCTAACATCATTCCTAAGGATAATTTGCCAATTCTTTGTATTAGTGTACCAGTTAATTCACAACAGTACTATGTGAAACGAATTAAGCATGGATTCATTGTGGTTTTTTTTCTTCATTGTCTTGTATCCCCCATCCCTGTTATCAAACTCATTTTGCTGGAGATCAAAGTAAAATTAAAAGTGAGAAGAGAAGTAAGGATTATGTTTTGTACAATCTCTCAGTTATATGAGAAGTAAGAATTATTCTTTGTACAATCTCTCAGTTATATGACAAGTAAGAATTATTCTTTGTACAATCTCTCAGTTATATGACAAGTAAGAATTATTCTTTGTACAATCTCTCAGTTATATGAGAAGTAAGAATTAAGTTTTGTACAATCACTCAGTTATATGAGAAGTAAGAATTATGTTTTGTACAATCTCTCATTTATTTTTGAAAAAATTTCAACATAAAAAACTGAAAGTTTCAACTACATTGGTCCACAAAAAACTCGCCTAAAGTTATAAGTTTAGTTATAAACCTCTTTCCAACCCTCCATGACTGGTTAACTCACCACACACTATTGCATCCCTATACTGGGGTAATCAATACATACTGAGCCAGCTGCTACACAACTACTGTGTATGTCCTGGGGTTTTTACACATATTTATCAGGAGCAAGTGTCAGCATGGATTAATATTATTGGTATATTTATGTCCAACCAGATGTCTGAGTTTCTAAATAAGGGGTCTATGTTTAAAAGCATGGGCTACATGTGTCCTAAACATGGGGTCTATGATTCTAAGCATGGGGGGTCTCATATTCTACAAATGGAAGGTCTTTGATTCTAAACAAGGGAGGTCTGTGATTCTAAACATGGGAGGTCTTTGGTTCTAAACATGGGAGGTCTTTGGTTCTAAACATGGGAAGTCTGTGATTCTAAACATGGGAGGTCTTTGGTTCTAAACATGGGAGGTCTTTGGTTCTAAACATGGGAAGTCTGTGGTTCTAAACATGGGAGGTCCTTGGTTCTAAACATGGGAAGTCTGTGGTTCTAAACATGGGATGTCTGTGATTCTAAACATAAGAAGTCTGTGGTTCTAAGCATGGGAAGTCTGTGGTTCTAAACATGGGAGGTCTGTGATTCTAAACATAGGAGGTCTGTGATTCTAAACATGGGAGGTCTGTGGTCCTAACATGGGAAGTCTGTGGTTTTAAAAATGGTAAGTCTGTGATTCTAAACATAGGAAGTCTGTGGTTCTGAACATGGGAGGTCTGTGGTTCTAAACATGGGAAGTCTGTGGTTCTAAACATGTGAATTCTGTGGTTCCAAACATGGAGGTCTGTATAGGTCCCGTGAGGATGCCTGCCACAATGCAATGTTTAAATGCCCCAATTTATTTACGACTGAGCCCACTGTCAGTGTTGACAATCTACATTTGGAAATATACAGGAAATACTTCAACATTTAAAACAGGGGTATCTAAGATTCTCTCTGATATATGAAAAATCTCAAAATCATAAAACCACATCGTCCTGGGTATCTGAGGAATTTTATAACTGGTACAATCTGGACTCAGAAGTTTATTGTTTTAACAACCAGACAAAACTAAACCATTGGCATAAATCTACATGTCATTAAATAATCAATACTTTGTTACAGTTCTTTACAGATAGACACCAAGGTGGGCTCCCCGATGGACCAATGGATTGATGATGTAGAGACCAACTGGGGGTCCGCACAAGGAAACGGTCTGAAGGGAAGGATGTGCTTGAGCAGGCCAGAGCCTTATAAGGGCTGTTAGCGCCATTGGTGATAATGAATTCAGTAAAGTTCTTTGTATTAAAGGTCAACTAGTTTGGTGATGTCATCAAAATCAATTGGTATTATTCAGAATGTATTATAATGTTGGGTAATTGAATTATTCCCAAGTCAGGGGTTCTTATTTAGTACACCACGCCCCCCCCCCTTTCCACGACATGGCGATGTTTGTGGCATTTTACCATTAAGGAGAATTGCCACTAATGTATTACAAATTACAGCCAGGGGAACATCAGCATAGGTGGAAACAGAAAGTTGTAAATTTTTACGTATTTTTTTAATTGAAACAAAAAAAAAAAATTAAATTAAATGGTCTCTAACATTTCTTGAAGACTTGGCTTTGTGGGATGCTTCAACCTTGCTTTGCTTCACGGGGTGATAATAGCACCATGCGCAATACACAGGTACAAGGTGTTTTTCCGAGGAGAATGTAAGATTCCCCCCTCCCGGTGTTACCCCGATCCCCTTATAAAAATATTAAATCTAGTTAAGCCGGGGAGGTGGGGGGGGGGGGGAGATGGGATAAAAAGAGTAGCGCCAATAACGGACCAGCTGACCCAAAGGTGACAGGGAAAACGGGGGGGGGGGGGAGAGATGGGTTAAAAAGAGTAGCGCCAATAACTGACCAGCTGACCCAAAGGTGACAGGGAAAACGGGGGGGGGGGGGGGGAGATGGGTTAAAAAGAGTAGCGCCAATAACTGACCAGCTGACCCAAAGGTGACAGGGAAAACATAAGAACACGAAACTGATTCCCTTCTGTCCAAATGTCCACTTCAATCAAATATAAATAAAAACTCTTACTGATTAGATCAAATGTGGCTAGCTCCAAAAGCAAGTAAACATATATTTCATTTATAGGACTATTTTTTGTACCATGAAAGTTGGGAAAGCCATCCCCAACTTACTATGGCTAATGGAAAAAGTAGATGGCTGGGAAAATGAAGTCACTAAAATATGCACAATTGTGTGTTTGAATTTTTGTTTAAATATATGTATCCGGAAAAACTAACGTGATAAAAATACCAATGGGTGGTGGCAGTGGCGTAGTGAGGGGGAGCAAGGGGGGGCATCATGCCCCGGGCGCTACTCACAATGGGGCACCAAATGGTATATTTTACTATAATATTGTATGGTTTTCGAATAGGGGGGGCGCTAAAAAGGTATTGGGGGGCGCTAAAAAGGTATTGTGCCCCGGCCGCGAGTTAAGCTCGCTACGCCACTGGGTGGTGGGTGACGAGCTAATGTTGTAAATCTGAAGTCGGCGTATGACTTTTCTCTAACCACATCCGCAGCGCCAAGACACCATTTCCCACAATGTTCACGTTTGAAAAGATCCTATCTCCGCTAGCTGGTCTGGGGCGGCCTGTTAAGTACAGATCACTGCTGCACGTCTCGTGCGTGGCGAAATTTTTGGCGAAATCTGTGGCCATACCTTGTCCCAGTTTGCAATTAGATCAGACCGGTTCACCGAGGTCTTCACGTGTGGAGACACGGGAACCATTTCCTTCAGTGTTTCAAACTGTTTTTATCAGCCGACATATGTTACCAGCGACCTGAGGTGTGGATCTTTTTTTTAGCCATAAGGAAGTCGTGTCGTGTACTAACACACCACTCCTGGTCGTGTAGACACCTAGGGGCGGGACATACCTACGTCTACTCTACCGGTACTAAGTGAGCCTTGGGATGGGACATACCTATATATACGTCTACTCTACCGGTACTAAGTGAGCCTTGAGATGGGACATACCTACGTCTACTCTAGTACCCGTACTAAGTGAGCAAACATGCAATTCCCGTAATTGACATTCAGGTGTGTCAAGATTCGGGGTAAGGTAAGAAACGTGCCCAGAGCCCCAAGGTTCAAGGGCCCCAGACCTGGACTTAAGAGACTTCCGTATATATAAACTAATTACCCGCTTGTCCCAGACACTGTCGTTATATATATATATATATATATATATATGAGCACCTTTCTTGGCCTTGCCCCGGACCCCTCTAAGTCATACTCTTATACACATTAATTATTTACATCTCTTGAAAGTCAGATCCCCTTTAGCGTAGTGACTAGCGTATTAATCCAAGTACTACAAGGCACGTCTCCCGCCGTGCGTGACATTCAAACCGTACCAGCCTGCATGCCTGTCAACATAACTTCATGCATATCGATTATTTATCTGATACGACAATGGCCTACTCGAGCTATGGAGTCGTGATCCGGTAGACTGCCGGGGAACTCCGGGGAAAATGTGAACGTCATCTCATGCAGTTAAAATTTCGGACGAATCATAAACAATTTTTAAGGCATTTTTAACGTATTTTAAAGAACTGGATGGGTTGGGTTCTTGTGCCCCCATAGCCCGCTTTTTCAATAAACTATCATCTCACCGCCCTGGTGGCTGGCTTTTTCATCAAGCTATGCCGATAGTTACACAGTTCGCTATCCTTTCAAAATACAGTACGCTAGCCTTTCAAATGGCATTTATTGGTAAGCTAACTAGGTTGATAGTTACACAGAAGGTCATAGACCGAATATCAAACAGAGCACCTTCCATTTCATCATTTCAAGTATTGGTATGCCGTAGAGCTCCGCAAACGACCGAAAAAGTTGGGGGGGGGGGGGTCAAAATTGTATTATATTCAAGGGCGGCATGGGTTTAGGGGGTTAAAAATATTGGCCCGCCCGGATGGCAATAGCCCTAGCTACTCCACTTTCTTAGATGAATCTGTTTAATGTAGGTTAGACAAAAATCATTTATTGACTGCGAGTTCTTAATAACTAACAAACACTTAAAATGGGATATGGTCATCGGAAGCGACGGCTTAATGTTACCCCATCAAAAACTCCTGCATCGCAGCTCGCTCTGGTCTGGTCGCGTAGCTGTCAGCACGGAAAGAACACCCGACCGAGACGTTTATCTTCACGTGCATATTATAAGCATGGGTGGATAGGACTCGTCAACCTTGGATGGCTACTCATCTAAAAGAAGGCAAACTCTGAAATCAAACCCGGAGATAGAGTCCCGTAGGCGGTATGACATTGACACAATGAATATTCCGACAACTTCTTCGACGTGGAACGCTAAATGGGCACGGTGAAATAAACAAAGGAACACTGCTCTGGTCATCTACGGCATCCTGGTCTATTTCAAGTCGTCTTGACTAAGTCTTGCCATTGGATCAGATGGGCAAAGACGAGAGAGTGAGGCTGGCAAATTGAGCAACCCTCCCTCACTTTAAACACAATACAGCTCCGGTTAAGGCATACTACCCAAGTCGAATATTGCCTCGGTCATATTCGCATGCGAAGGACGAACAATAATCATATATACCGTACACGCCAAAGTTGTGAGTGTCCTTGACCTTATCCCGCGGTCAGACTCTTCAGCCCTAATTTACAATCTAACATTTCCCTGGTCGTTGTCCGCCAGAGAATTGACGGAATCCAACCAGAAGACGTCTCCACACACTATTTATTGGCCATCTTCGTTGAGTCGGACAACTTCCAGTTTATCAAGAAGAACGCCGACTGGCAAGGACATTGCTGATACCTGATACGTTCTAATTGCGGAACGGGGGTGTCTATTACAATATAGCTTGACTCCATGGATACGACCCCTCAATTTGGATACATGCCACATGGCTTAATCCCCCTCGAACACAAAGATAAGAGATAAGACAATGGACAATTTGTTTTATGTACATCTTATTAAACTGCAGTTTGAGAAGGATTTTTTTGAGCTGGTGGTGGGATTTTAGAACGAGCTTGGGTGGGATTTTAGAAAAACCTTGTAATTTGAGGTGGGATTTTAGAAAGAGCTTGTAGCTTGAGGTGGGATTTTAGAAAAACCTTGGATTTTTAATGAGCCTGTCGTATGTTGAGGTGGGATTCCATAATGAGCATGTCGTTGAGATGGTATTTTCGTCTGATGCCATTGGTTGAAAAGCTCGAGCAGAAGTGGTGTTATCGAGTGACATACAACACATGCTTTATGTTTGACCACATGCACCGTTGTGACTCAGCACTGATTCAAACATGGATGCCTGGATATAATACCAGAAACTTCGAGCCTTGGCTAACGTAAGACAATACTTGCAAATAAGCTGTCAAGAGAAGGGACATTAAAACGACAGCGAGCTCAGCAACTATTTCATTTCATGCTTCAATTTTTCCTTATTGACGGGACAGAAGCTGAAGCAACTAAGAACTTTAATCGGTAAACTCTGAGAAATCGTGCAGACTGTAACTTAACTGTGTGCTCCCTGTCTATAGTCATTGCAATACACTAGGCACGGTACAGCAACGCATATTGCAGACAATGATCGGGGAGGCGTTTCTATTTGTGGCTTCATGCCCAACTAAAACCAAAGTCGCTCTGGTATTATCACCGCACCCCCACACACAATTTGCTCTTTCTCACGGAATTGGCATTAAATCCAGTACGTATATCTCCCTCAAGTTAAGTCCACCCCTCCATACAACGCGTATTATTGGATTCCTATAACAAAATCACAACACGATTCTCAACGGTGGGGAGAAATGTGCTATTTGTTGTTGTTGTTGTTTCCATAAGTCGTGAGACATGATGAGACAAGCCAAGCATTTCTCTGCAATACTTTAATTAATTATCCCGCCGCTCATGCCAGCAGCGACCATCTTAACTTACAGCGTACAGTTATTACATTACAAACTTCCAAGTTTGCTGCAACAATCGATGGTGGACAAGTTGAGAACAAACAATTCTCGCCTTTGTGTTGTGCTGGTGGTCAATAACAGGAAGAGACGGGTGCCCATAGTAATATCAACGGACGCTAACATGGGCAAATTATAAAGCTACGGGTGTCATAGACATAAAAAAACGTTTAAGACTTTGGGTATTTGAATCACGGAGCAAGACTCCACCGATTTGCTTTAAAAGACTATGGAAATCATAGACATTAAACGACTGTTTAACTATAATTTTATGGAGTCAGAGAGCAATTATACATCCATTGCGACTTCCGTCAAATTATTTAATATACGGAGACTTTAAGCCAGCGCATTCAATGTGGTTCATTGAGACATGGCCAGAAACACCATAGGCGGCTACAGAGATAGGTTGGTCACAACTGCAAACTGTGGCGGATCTAGAAAGTTTATGTACGGGTGGGCGGGGGGATGACTATGACTGCTGTAAGTTATATTAGACAGCAATCAGTTCGACAGCTTCTCACAAAATAACGCTTTAAGTCTCGTGGACAGGATACCATCTCTCCATGCTGCCTAATACATTGCATGCCATTCGACTAAATGTTCCTTTGGATTACCGTAGCAGAACTTATTTTATTTTGGAAGACACAAGCCGGGGGGGGGGGGGGGGTTGTGTTGTAGTATTCAATTTTGTTTTTTTACATTTCATTCCAAACATATTTTTTATTGAAATTATTGTATTGGATTTGGGCTGGTAGGTTGTGATGGTAGATTTTGTAAGTAGATGTTGCCAACTAACCATAAAGCAGTTTGAGAGATCCGTGTCCTGAAAGTCATCCAATGTTGAGAAGCCCGAGTCAGAAGAAGAAGAGGCATCTTTACTACAGACAAGGTCGGTCAGGTACAGCTCCTTCGGATCTGAATACAGACAAAAATAACATCTGAAATGTCTGCAGTAGACTATCACATGGTAAAATATATTAGTACTTTCAATACACGATACTTAACTACTATACTTGAAAAGACATACAACAAAATGGAAATCCCCGATAAGCTTATTCGGGCCATGAATCAAAGGAAAATGGATCCTCTTAATCTGGATCTAAGTTACCCCCCCCCCCTTTGCTCAAAGTGTTGGATAAGCCGTTGAGTAGTAGAAACTTTGTATCACAGCCCCAAGGCAAATAGAATGGATGTCTGGTAGCCAGGATATATACAGGTTAATGTTGGTATATAAACTACAGAATACACGACACACAAGCAGTAGGAAATTACACACATTACAAAGGCAGTTGGTGTTAGACCTTGCGCGTGCCAATCTAACTCAGGGACAAGTCATATCCAATATAGTTATGGATTAGAACTGAAGACTACATACTTAAGATTTCTTGATTTTAATTTATTTATTTTTTATAATTGATACGCGGCATTTGGGGAATTGATTTTTATCAAAAATAAACCCTGAAGATTTATACTTGATTAGAAAATCCCGGCGAATCAATTGTTTAGCTTAATCCTATTTAATCATATAGTGTTAGGTTATTTTTAAGCATTTCCTGGAGCTGCCTGGTGCCCTTTTTTTTTTTGGAGAGGCCGTAGTTGTTGCAGGCCTAGGCAAAACGATCCAGTATGTGCTGCACATTCACATCCAAGCTTGCATTTAGGGCGCAATCCTCAGCGAATACGTGGTTTTGAATAACCGTTTCTTTAACTGTCGTAATGGCTACAGACACACATACGCGCCCACACATTCCTACATAAACGCACCTTATCACAAAGAAATATATTTACAAGTAACCAATAAATGAAGATGACCAACATTGTAGAAATATATGTTGACACACAAAGAAATCTATTTACAAGTAACAATAAATGAAGATGACTAACATTGTAGAAATATATGTTGACACAAATAAATCTATTTACAAGTAACCAATAAATGAAGATGACTAACATTGTAGAAATATATGTTGACACAAAGAAATCGATTTACAAGTAACCAATAAATGAAGATGACTAACATTGTATAAATATATGTTGACAAAGTTTATTATCAAATACCAACACTCGTAACTCTCCAACCCGTCCGCACGCATACAATTACATAATATAGACATCCCAAGTTTGCTCAAATTAGTGTACACGCACACGACCAATATTCTCCCCCAACTATTAAGCTTAGCCCTATTTATATTTGAACATTATAGCATTTTTTAATAGTTAAGTCATTTTTTTTTAAAAATCATATCTACGTCCCGAGGAAAAATGAACTGAAATATCCTCGGACTTTTAGCACAGATCCCCAAAAGCGACTAAGTACAAGACCACACGACACAAGACAAAGCCCAGAGAAATGTAAAGGACCCACAGGCAATGTTCTCCACGTCCTCCATAGTAATGATCGTATCTTCATAACTGTTGCAATGTGTGTACATTCTCTATACAGCCGGCTTCAAGCGGTCATTACCTCTCTGGGTGAAGATACGTTTCGCGATTTGTTACAATAACCGCAATCAACCAGAAGTTTAGTTACAATGTAAAACTTATCCCAACTGCCGATTAGTATCGGTTATAGTGACAATGTGAACTTATCCCAACTGCCGATTAGTATCGGTTATAGTGACAATGTTAACTTATCCCAACTGCCGATTAGTATCGGCTAGATCAAAAAGCATTGCAACTTCAACTCTCTAAACAAATGACGGGTTTGAAATGTACTGGGTGCCTTACATGTCACAATGAGAATTATGACATTGTGTCTGAAGCGCATGCCGATATCGGATATTACGCTGCTATAACGGACAGACAGCACAACTGTACGACTCACAAAACATTATTGATATTCCCGTTACCCAAACTAGCCACGCGAACTAACACGAATAAAGCACCTAGAGTAAAGATATGGCGCAAAATTTGGGTTAAAAATGAATTGAGCATTATTTTCTTCTCCAGTGCAGCACTGTCGGGTCGACGATTCCAACACATGTGGAAACGTCCAATAAAACAACGGAACGACTTGATTTAATCTCGATTTGTAAACACCAGCAAGTCTATCCCTACATAAGAATTAACAGCGTCATTGGTCATCCCGCTCGGTCTAATCAAAGCAGAGATCAACAAAAATCCGCCCACAAAACGGTTAACAAAAATCCGCCCACAAAACGGTTAACAAAAATCCGCCCACAAAACTGTTAAAAAAAATCCGCCCACAAAACTGTAAACAAAAATCCGCCCACAAAACGGTTCAACAAAAAGCGCCCCCCCCCCCCCCAAAACTATCAGTTTGGTCCACTAAAAAAATTCCCGCCGTGACCATTTACCAAGTTACTTTTTTCTTAAGAGCACGCTAAAGTCAGACCATTTCACGTTACCGGATAAAAACGTTATTTCCAACATAGAGAATATGCAGACGTGTTTCTTCTTATGGAACAACCTATAACACTGCTCGCGCCGTCTCGATGTGTGTAAAGACCTTTTTAAAAAAAGCAAAAACGGATGGGTAAAGTAACGGACGAGATATCATACTACGGGATCGGCAAAGAGATGCGTCCACAAGTCTGAAATAACCCCCCCCCCCCCCAACACAGAGATGATAAATGTATGGATTTTGTCACATCCGGGCCCTCCTCATCAGTCTATCCTGGCTTCAGACAGCCCAAGCTGTTGTGAAACGGAGCAAATTAATACACCATGTTTTATCTCAGCAGGAGATGGCTGTAAACAACCATGTGTTCATAGCAGGGATAACATCTTCCTATTAGGACTCCGGCGGTTGAGATCAGACATAACATGTGTCGCGCATTTTTCTGGTTACTTCTAATAGTGTAGAGCTAAACCAGGTGCAGTTGTCCTCAAACTGTCCTAGCCATCCCCTAGTTCCAAAAAGGAATAGCCACCAATTTTAAAAAAATGTCAATCACGAAACAATCGTAATGCTATTCTGTTGTGATTTGTTTGATGGTCATCTTCAAGATGTTCCGCTATTTCATCCAGACATGATTTACTATATTTTTGCTGAAAGAAATCTTGTAAATGCAAATTCATGACATCACAAACTGACAAGCTGCTGGTAGCAGTGGTAGGATGAGTTATTCATTCAAATAGTACTCGCTTTTTGTTTGTTACAAGGGTCAGCTGGTGGGAAACCCTTTGCATTTCTGGAAGTGGTTACGAAAATTATTGGGTGGGAAATTGTTTGCATTTCTGGAAGTGGTTACGAAAATTATTGGGTGGGAAATTGTTTGCATTTCTGGAAGTGGTTACGAAAATTATTGGGTGGGAAATTGTTTGCATTGCTGGAAGTGGTTACGAAAATTATTGGGTGGGAAATCCTTTGCATTTCTGGAAGTGGTTACGAAAATTATTGGGTGGGAAATTGTTTGCATTTCGGAAAGTGGTAACGAAAATGAATGGGTGGGAAATTGTTTGCATTTTAGAAGTGCCTACAAAGATCATTTGGTGGAAAATAATTTGCATTTCTAGAAGTACCTATGAAGATCATTGGGTGGGAAATCATTTGCATTTCTGGACGTTGGTTAGGTTGTCAAAACCTTAACATGCCTTGGGGTCGCTAAGAAGTCCAATTCAAGATACCGGCACGTCTAATCAATTTAAGAGAATAAAGACCAGTTCTTTTTAAAAGGTTTCCCACGTTTCGCAAGGCAACGTTTCAAGTGACCAGATGGGAATAAGATCACGTGTATCCTATTCTAGTCAAATTGTTTCCTGTTTTAACAACGAGCCATTTTGGTGGATACCATTATAGTGACTTTCTGATGACACGGGTTCCCTTTCCCCGCATTAACTACTCGGCTTTCTCTCACTGGTCATGTTACTACAGGCACGTGTGGACGCCCGGACAATGGTCTCACTGGTCATGATACTACAGGCACGCGTAGACGTCTGTACAATGGTCTCACTGGTCATGTTAGTACAGGCACGTGTGGACGCCTGGACAATGGTCTCACTGGTCACGTTAGTACAGGCACGCGTAGACGCCTGGACAATGGTCTCACTGGTCATGTTACTACATGCACTGGTCCTGTTACTACAGGCACGCGTAGACGCCTGGACAATGGTCTCACTGGTCATGTTAGTACAGTCACTGGTCATGTTAGTACAGGCCGCGTAGACGCCTGCATGGACAATGATCTCACTGGTCATGTTAGTACAGGCACACGTCGACGCCTGGACAATGGTCTCACTGGTCATGTTAGTACAGTTACTGGTCATGTTAGTACAGTTACTGGTCATGTTAGTACAGGCACGCGTAGACGCCTGCATGGACAATGGTCTCACTGGTCATGTTAGTACAGGCACGCGTCGACGCCTGGACAATGGTCTCACTGGTCATGTTAGTACAGTCACTGGTCATGTTAGTACAGGCACGCGTAGACGCCTGGACAAGGTATTGTGAGACTTAGACTAAACATACTTTTTTTATTTTCCATTCACTCAGTTATATTAGTCACTTATTTCAACAATAACACACATGTCTTCTCTCTTTCGGTTCCATATTGTGAGGGAGGAACTGTTTCCGTCCTATAGTTATATCGTGAGGGATGAACTGTTTCCGTCCTATAGTTATATTGTGAGGGATGAACTGTTTCCATCCTATAGTTATATTGTGAGGGATGAACTGTTTCCGTCCTATAGTTATATCGTGAGGGATGAACTGTTTCCGTCCTATAGTTATATTGTGAGGGATGAACTGTTTCCGTCCTATAGTTAAATTGTGACAGATTAACGTTTCTGTCCTATATTGTGGATGATGAACTGCTTATGTCCAATATTGTGGATGATGAACTGTTTCTGTCATGTATTTCGAGGGATGAACTGTTTCTATCCTACATTTTGGATGATGAATTGTTTGTATCATGTATAGTGAAGGATGAAATATTTATGACCTATATTGTTGACGATGAACAGTTTCTGTCTTTTATTTTAAGAGATTAACTGTTTCTGTCTTATATTGAGAAGAATGAACTGTTTCTGCACTGTATTATGAGAGATAAACTGTTCCTACCTTGTATTGTTAGATATTATATGTTTCTGCCATGTATAGTGAGGCATGAACAGTTTCTGTCCTGTATTGTGAGTGACAAACTGCCACTGTCCTGCATTGTGAGTGACAAACTGCCACTGTCCTGTATAGTGAGTGACAAACTGCCACTGTCCTGCATTGTGAATGACAAACTGCCACTGTCCCGTATAGTGAGTGACAAACTGCCACTGTCCCGTATAGTGAGTGACAAACTGCCACTTTCCTGTATTGTGAGGGATGAATTTATGTCATGCATTGTGAAAGAAAATCTCTTCGTGTCATGCATGTATTGTGAGAGATAAACTTTCTTCCTCCTGTAGTGTCTTTTTTCTGCTTCCCTTTGTGTCTGGCCTGCACTGTTTCCTGCACTGAACTTATTTTGGAGCGGCATTTCGGTACACTTCATGCATGCACTCTACGGCTTATTTATATGTGTACTTTGCATCGTCGTTTTCGTTAAAAAAGGGTGGAGATTGAAGGAAGACCCCGGGCGTCATAAACGCTAGCTACTCCACTGAATGCCCCCCCCCCCCCAACAAACACTGGGTTTATGTCCGTATTTTATATGACTAAGCTTAATGAAATCGATTGGCGTCGATATATTAAGATGGTTATCAATAAACTGCTATTGAAGGGCTAGGCTAATATCGATCTGATCTTCGTGAACAAAGAGATTTTTTCTGAGTAATGTCTATCAACACCTTCTTTTGTTCTCGTATTTACTGAATATGGGGGGTCTTTGGTCAAAACCCCTTTTTTTAAATGTGTGGAGAAGGGGGGGGGGGTGGATATTACTATTATTTAGTAAACTTAACGGTGACAGCTTATAAGAGCGCTTCTCGGCTAGCAGTGATATTTCTCTTTTATTTTTCTCGCCTAAAAAATACACTTGCAGATAATATTTGATCGGGCGGGTGGGGAAAATAATACTTTTTTTTAAAAAAGTAAGAAACATCACCAGCCACTTCCTTGAATAAATAAGCCACATATATGTAAATGTTGCCTGCTTCCCAATCTATGAGATACAAATGGCGACTACGTAGCGGCTATAGATCAATTCTGTTCTAAGTATTTTTTTAATGTTAAGCAAAAAGCAAAAACAAATATATTAAAAATATTTACAAAATTACAAGTCACTGTAGAAGGGTTTTAAAAAAAAAAAGTTATGTGTGTGCATTACAATGGGCTTGTTGCATCTTTATTTCAAAAATACGCTTATTTATTGGCTTAATAATTAACCTTTTCAAGGTTGATGTGCCTGTATCCTGAATTTACTATAACAATTGTTACCATTAACAAAATGGTTTAATAGGACAAGTCGCTTTAAGATGTTAAGAAATGGGGCACACAAAAATACTATCAACAAAGAGACCTTGAGAGCTACCACCGACCAGCCTGAACATTTCCGTTACTATTATTATCATCAGAGAGATAGACAATGCAAAGCTCCTATCTACCAGACCGCTGTTCTATGGCCCGGATCAATGCACACGACGACACGCGACGAAGGCACTGAGTTCCCACAGACCATTGTATACGGCCGGTTGGTCACGTGATGCAAGATGTGACACGTGTAGCAAGATGTGACGCTTGGGGACAAGGCCGTCATGGTAGAATATTGAAATCTAGTATTATATGTTAAACTAGCGTGTGGGGCTTTTTGATCCTGAATCTACTCCTAAACTAGGCATCCCCTTCTTATCCCTGCTTTGAGAGGCCCCTGTTAATCATATCAAGCAGCAAATATAACTTACTACACAATTAGCAAATATATCTTAAAATCGTATTGGGTGGGCTCCACTCATTTTTTGTTAGATATAATTGAACGTATCTGAAACTTTAAGTGTTACTGACTGCAATGATAATACCCCTCAAGACAAGACAAGTTGATAAGATACTTTTATTTGCACAAATAGTAAGTAAGTAAAACTGGGAAATGTGGGAAACAAGGTGTGGAGTGTGGGAAAACATGAAACAGAAAGGACGTAACCAAACAACGAACATGTCGGCAAGAAGGCGTCTCATTCAGCTGATATGAAGGCGTCTCATTCAGCTGATATGAAGGCGTTTCATTCAGCTGATATGAAGGCGTCTCATTCAGCTGATATGAAGGAGTCTCATTCAGCTGATATGAAGGCGTCTCATTCAGCTGATATGAAGGCGTCTCATTCAGCTGATATGAAGGCTTCTCCTTCAACTGATGTGATAAGTAAAACTAAGCTTTGATGCATTATAAAGCACCAAAAAAGATATATAATTTGCATTATTTTGGTATTTATAATTTCCTTCATTACTTATATTTAATTTATTAAGCGCCCAGCCACAGCCTAAAAAAATAGTTTCTCAGCTTCCAAAAACCATCCTTTATCACAAGAGAGTGTTACTGTTATATTTATGATGAATGCTTGTGGGGGGGGGGGGGGGGGGGGGGGAGGAAGGAATGGGAGGAGACCTTTTAATAATTTTTGTTCATCTAAAAAAATGTATGACAATAATCAACACAAATAGTATTTCTATTGTAAGTATTGAAAGGGCCAGTCCATGACCAATTACCACTACTGTTGAATGAAGTATTTGCTACCTATAATATAGGTTATCATGTTTATTATTATAGAATGTGGCTGATCTGTGATGGAAATAATTGGATTTGAGTCCCCATCCCAACTCTCCTGGATTGCTTTTTTTTTTTAAAGATACAAACTTTTTAAAAAAAATTATATTTGTATATGCATTGAGATATTTGAAGATAATGCTTAGTATGCACGCGTTCAAAAAGAAATTTGATGAAAATTTGATAGTGTGAACTGAGCAATAGGCCTATACTATATGGCAGAAAACAATCGAGAGTTACTTTTTTTAAGATCATAATTTTACACGTCTTAAACATTATGAATAGAAAATCCATCCATCCCTGTGGTGCTACAGCCCATGTAGGGCTTTGGCCTGCCTCACTATTTCCTTCCACTCAGACCTAACTAATGCTTTTCTTTTCCATGCTCGGATTCCCAGTTGCAGATCTTTTTCCAGAAAATAGAAAATAGCTAAGCTAATAAATAAACAATCATCAAACTCAATCCCGCTACATCAAGTTTGAGATGTAAACAATGTCACCTAATAGAGCCCCTGGACCACAGTAGTCCAGTAGACTAACATATAATTTTGTAAAGGCAAAGAAACTACATAGGACAAAAAAATTTATTATTAAAATTAGTAAAGCGGGGAACAAACATGTTTTGCTGTTGACCAACATTTGCTTTGTTTTGGGAACTCGACTTTTTTTCAAAGTCATGCACAATGTACAAATAATTATTAGCCCTTGACACTAAATGAAATAGTAGAGCTTACTAGATACAATATGAGCTTGTAGGCATACAGTCACTATAAACAAAATATGTAATTAATAAAATTTGAAAAATATTAAATTATAAATATAATTAATAATGACCTAGGTAACATTGGTCTCTACCTGACTCTACCAAGCATAATCTGGGCAATGACAGCAATGGCTATTAGTCACTTAGTGTTAGTAGTTTATACAGGGCCATGCCTAGGAAAATGGCTTTCGCAATGAAGACAGAAAATGCAGCCCCTAATACTTAGAAAAAAGTGTAGAATTAGCAGTCTAAGAGAACCATTAAAACATCCCCTTTTGGCGCTTCTCATCTTTACTTTCTGAAGTAGCATACTTGATTTTATCTTTATTTACGCCCTGACTGAAGTTGACGCCGAGGTCAAATGCTCTTTCAACCTTTCCCTTTTCACATAGCCCCGAGCATTTATTTACATTTAATAAAGGCCGGCACTACGTACACCGCGGCGGTGTACCTAGTAAAACCATGGTCTTTGGCCTGCAGTAAAACCTTTTGTCTTTGCCAGTCTTTAACTCTATGCGGTACTTATAAAATTAATGTTAAACTCTTGTTAAAACTGAAAACTATTTATTTAAAAATTATTTAATACCTGCAAGATTAAACAAAAGTAGAACTGATATTTTTATTGCGCGCGGGGCTTGAGTCCTGTATGACTGTATGAACACACGGGAACGACGTTCCAGTAAAACTGTAACTCTAATTTTTTTTTTTTTAATTTGGTACATTGGTAATATTTAAAAAAATTGGGGGGGGGGGGGGGGGGGGGGTGTTTGGGTAAGTTCCACACTTTTGTAAAGAGCCAGCATTTCTTATTGGTCATATCTGGCCTCTTCGTAAGTCAAGTGAAACGCAATTTACAGGGTGGGCCAATAAAAGTGAGAACATCTCGTAGCATTTCTTTTTGCGAAATAGTTAGCTAATCAGAAATCATGTTCAATATGTAAGTAAGTATATCAGTAAACTATTTAATCTAGTATGGTTATAGTTAAACTACTTTTATGTGATTAAATCACATTTTACGAGATGTTCTCACTTTTATTGGCCTCCCTGTATAATATGTATATCCTAACCTGTTGCGTACCCCACACAAATATTATTGATTGCACAGATTTTTAGGTTAAAATTGGCTTTAATAGATGCATTTAAGTGTCAGAAATTCAAGATTATTATTAAATGAACGTTCTTTCTGCCGAACCCAACTCCCCTCCAACAACCGCTATTCGCAGAAGTTTGCAAAATATAGTGCG
Source organism: Omphiscola glabra (assembly GCA_964017045.1). Taxonomy (NCBI): domain Eukaryota; kingdom Metazoa; phylum Mollusca; class Gastropoda; family Lymnaeidae; genus Omphiscola; species Omphiscola glabra. The sequence goes on along the minus strand of OZ024808.1, from coordinate 16,000,820 downwards.
TAAATGGATGGACCTATCTTAGATAATCTGTATATCATACTTTCTATTTGTTTTCTCATTTCTTATTATTTTCAAATTCAACATATACTTAAAATATTTCAATTGCTATAAAATATTTTTAAAATTCTCATAAAACTACTGTTACAAATGAACATAATAGATTAAATATAAAATATACTTTAATTAAAATGAAGAAGGAAAAAAAAAAAAAAAAATTCGATCCACATCTAGTAAATGATCAGATAACACATGATCGCTTAGCGTCTACTCTACCTCAAGACCACACAAGTTCACATCCATTTGCCTTATCTTAAAACCAGGTCAATGACACATTTTTGCCGCGGCGGTGTGCGCAGGCATAGGTCCATGGTTTCACTGGATACACCACCGCGGTGTACGCAGGCATAGGTCCATAGTTTCGCTAGGTACACCGCCGCGGTGTACGCATCAACTTTGTTTAATAAAGGTTACAAAAAGACTGCCCTCACTAAAAAGTAAAAAGAAAAGACACACCAAGTTAAGGAGAAGCCTCAGTCTAGTTAGCCTGATTCACTGCCCCTCAACGACAATCATGTTCAATTACATTATTATTTGATTATTTGACATTATAGTCTAATTTGCAATTAGTTACAATTAGTAATAGTAGGCCTTTAACCAGGGTATAGACCTATTTTCTGAAGCTCTTTTGTTTTAGTATTTAGCTAGACCTAAATTATGTCCTACTCTACTCCTAAATAAATCAGCCGAAATAAATAATTATAAATTATAATTACTAAAACTAAATTAGTGAGAAAATAAAATTACTCACTCATTAAGCCACCAGTCATAAAAATATCACTGTTTAGGTCAAATTTATCCACAGCATGCTCGTCAAATATAACGTCCGAAGCCATATTCTGGCAAAATGAAGATAATTAACGACACCAGCTTACTATCAAAAGAAAACTTCCTCACATCGACACTTAACGATTTGGATAGGCATTGGCATAAGCACAACAAGGAACAGAAACTAAATAAATAACGACAGGAAGCAGCCTTTATTTTGTTTTCTCTTACTGTCAACGAATGTCGCAAAATAATTTAAACGTGGCAAAATTTGTATTTATAGAGATGTTATGTTAAATACAAATTTCAAGTGGGAGTCAGTCTTATGCTAAAGAATTATGTTTGATTTCATACAATGCAGATTATTATACTAAATAATAAAAGTGAAAAACCACTGGCATTGGCAAGGATGAGGTGGTTTGGAGGGGACGGTCCGCCCGGGCGGATTTTGGGGCCACATTTCCTATCAATTTCATATATTTTTCATTACATAGTTTAGTTGTATGTGTATTCAGTAAGAATTTCGTTTTTCGTTAATTACGGGCTTTAAAATGAAGGGAGTCAACATATCTTGTTACTCCACAGGGAAGGTTTTTTGTAAATAGTTTATTTGCAATGAAGAACTGCTTAAGTCTTAAGTTCTTCAAATGTATACAAATGTCATATATTATGTTAATTGTTATGTCCTATTTATATACAATTCATTTTAAATTTTTGTGGGGTGTGTGTATTAATTTTTTGTTAAATACTTCATTTTTTGTTTAAATAATGACAATGGTAGGGTGATAGGATGATAGTATAGTTTGCTACTAAAGTAAAGCAAATTTAGGGAGATAACTGATAAAATACTTAAACACTAATAAAATAGTTCTAACTAGTTGCAAGAATAGGGTTTAACTTGGTGCATTTTTTTACACCGGGTCCGGGTATTTTTGAGAAAATACTTGGTGGGTCAAGTCTTACAAAAAAGAGTTAACTTCTTATCCATAAATAATATGCCTACAGACAGTCATAACCCTAACTGCCGACCTTTAAACAATGGCCCTACAGCCAGTCGTCCAACACCCTACCTACTGGTCTTTAAACAATATTCCTACAGACCGTCCAACACCCTACATGCCGGCTTTTAAACAATAGACTTAGAGACAGTTCTACACCCTACCTGCCAGTATTTAAAAAAAAATAGTCATACGGACAGTCCTACACCATACCCGTGGCTCCTTATTTATTAATATAATAATCACCCCCAAAAAATTCCACCTTCTGGCCTGAGTGCCACCGTCACGCATGACGCTCGCTGCTCAACAGCATCCCCCCCCCAACTCAGTACTTGTAAAACATGTTGAGTAGGGGGAGGGCCGGTTGGGAAAAGGAAGCAGCCACACCACACGCGCAATATGTATAGGAGATGATAACTGGCGCTCCTACCCAAACTCTATTTTTGCTCTCAGCCCCAGAATAAAATAATAAAACATACAATCTTTGAAAAAATTTCAAAGGCATTTAAATCTAGGTTATTATGAGACTCAATTTTGTGGCGATGTGTGTATGTGTGCATGCAGTTAAACGGTGGGGGGGGGGGGACAGTTATGGCTGCAGGGAAAAGGGTGTGGGGTAGTCATTCAGTCACTGCCGAGAGACTTAGCTGGAAAATAAGTAGTGCCACTAAAAACTAGAGGCTCCACATGATCACATTGTCGTAATATTGTCTGACAGTTTGATTACTGGATTAACTCCCGAGATTTAAATTAATTAGTAAGTTTACTTTTGCTTGTGTTAAATGGACTTTTTTTCATTACTAGTAATTAGAGGTGGGGGATCACTTGAACGAATTGTGCAGCGAGCGCCCATAGATGTGTGATAATAAATGAAGGACTGCGTTCAGTCTGTGTGGAGGAAATCGTAGAACAAGCGTTTGCTGGCATCCGTCCGTCATAAGGTGACGATGGTGTGGAATTCGCATGACGAAATCCACAAGGCCTGGTATTATTCTTCTAGGAATATAAGCTGGTTCCCAACAGCAAATCGTCTACACCCAAGGGAACATCATGTGGATTGTACAGCTTGGCACCAGTGGCGGAACTTCGGGACTCCATCTCGAGGTTTGAATTCAGAGTTTCCGTCTCTTAGATGAGTTGCAATCCAAGGTTAGCGAGTCCCATCCATGCTGGGGATGTTTTTTGCTTTGACCACTCGGCCACCCAGCACAGAACTTAAGTTATGTGGAAGCTTTTAATAAAAGAAAAACAGGACAATGTAATTAAAACGTTTCGGCTAAGAGTCTTCCTCGGCAGACAGGACAAATGAAGAAACAATAGGAAATAGAAATTATTTCAAAAACTTAAGTGTTCGACACTAATTTTATTGCCGGAAGACGTGTGATAAGGTTGCCTAACTTTTTGAGATGTTTGTTACCGTGGGGTCCATCAGGAAAAGGTTTTTAAATCGTCAAAAAGAACGTGACGTCATTTATGTATGGACATACATACATACACACACACACATAACTTTAGATTTTTTTTTATTGTATTTCTGACTTAATTTAACATTCCTTGTTCAGATCATACAATATCACACACATTCCTTGTTCAGGTAACACTATGTCACACACATTCCTTGTTCAGTCAGACTATATCACACACATTCCTTGTTCAAGTCAGACTATATCACACACATTCCTTGTTCAAGTCAGACTATATCATACACATTCATTGTTCAAGTCAGACTATATCATACACATTCCTTGTTCAGGTAACACTATGTCACACACATTCCTTGTTCAGTCAGACTATATCACACACATTCCTTGTTCAAGTCAGACTATATCACACACATTCCTTGTTCAAGTCAGACTATATCATACACATTCCTTGTTCAAGTCAGACTATATCATACACATTCATTGTTCAAGTCAGACTATATCATACACATTCCTTGTTCAAGTTAGACTATATCATACACATTCCTTGTTCAAGTCAGAGTATATCATACACATTCCTTGCTCAAGTCAGACTATATCACACACATCTCTTGTTCAAGTCAGACTTTATCATACACATTCCTTGTTCAATTCAGGCTATATCATACACATTCATTGTTCAAGTCAGACTATATCATACACATTCCTTGTTCAAGTCAGACTATATCATACACATTCCTTGTTCAAGTCAGACTATATCATACACATTCCTTGTTCAAGTCAGACTATATCATACACATTCCTTATGCTTCCTCATCTGTGTTTCCTTCGAGAACCTCATCTATGTGTGTTGCATTGCCCGCTGCCTCCCCATCCTTCTTTTAATTTTGACCACTCTCCCCAACCCTTTACTCGTTCGGTCCATTCTTCTCTCACATTAAGAATGTTGTAGTATAGCTTGTAGATCAGAACTAGTTAAAATAACTTAATGGACGCATGTCTACACTAGTTCGGTGGCGAACATTCCTTTTAGTATTTTCATTTTTATTAAGTATTGATTGTTTTATGTTGATGACCAGTGGTGTTCCCAGCCCCCCTGCCACACACAAACATACGCACAAGTAAGTCCACCCATCTACGGCTTTGGTTAGAAATGAATGAAGCAAAAATTATAGTATATTAGGTCTGCCACACACAAACATACGCACAAGTAAGTCCGTCCATCTACGGCTTTGGTTAGAAATGAATGAAGCAAAAATATTGGTATATTATTTAGGTCATTATATATATATTATCCAATAACAGTGGCGTCACTAGGTTTGTTGACTTTAAATATTAAATTTCATTTTGAATAGCTCCTCTAACGTGACAAAGAATTTCTCAAAATCCTCACATTAAGCCCACTATTACAGTAGACTTAATGTGAGGGTTTTGAGACATTTTTGGAAGTCCAATTTTCAGAAATAACTCATCTTAGTTAAGGAAGGGACACCAGTAAAACTTCTTCAGTCGTAGATTCTAAAACTCAAACACATCTTATACCGTACTTCATTGCTGGCTCTTAATCTGACCTGGATTTCAGAATAAAAGCTATCCATAATGTACACTCAAGCATCGTCCGCTATGGTTTTCTTCTTTCATTGTTAGCCCGGCGTCTTTTGCTTGCTCCCATGTCATTCTCTTCTTGAGCCTTAGTCTCCTCTCTAATTAAATCCCACACTGTTCCGATTTTAAAAAGCCCTTCTCTTTTTAAAATTGCACTTCTTAACTTGTCTTCTCGTTCAGAAAAAGTCTTAGCGCTTCTATTTTGGTAACCCCCCCCCTTTTTTTTTTATCGCATCACGATGAGCCCTCCAGCGGCTTGTTGGTAAGTCTTTTCGTTGACACCTCAATGCATTCAATTAAAGCTCGCCGTCGATGGGTGGAAGCAGAAAAGAAGGCAGACATGGAGTTTTGACCACACAAGTTAAGTGAATGATTCACACGCAAACATACGAATATGAATTCCAGACATTGCACGCCATGGAGATGTAAGGTAATTCCTGTAAATAACATCTCTTATCAGGTAGCACTGGTTTGGTTTCCAGTATATTTCTTATAGGCTGCCCCACAATTTTGTGCTCTTATTTTCCTCATTTTAGTTATAGCCTATATATATAGGCCCACTTTTATTTTTATAAATTATTTTGTACTCTTATTTTCTATTGAATATTTGCGAAACTGTGTGTATGTCTAAAACGTCAAGGAATAGCGGTCGTTCAGTTTTCTTGCAAAATCAGTTTAACAGTTTATTATGCAATTTATATTGTTTGGTAAGTATTCATTTAGTTTAGTCTTTAGACATTTGCCTCATTACTTGTGACGAGCCCGTGCCTGACAAAACAAGTTTAAGTGTAATGAAAGTTTTGCAATTGCTAGCATAGCCTACAACAAATTAAGACTAGACTATTTAAACTACATTATTCAAAATTATTGTAAATTATTATAATTATTATTATGGTGGTTTTATATAGCGCAGTACGCCAGCCTAAGGAAAGGCTCACTGCGCTTCATTTTCAAATTAGCAATTGCAGAAAATTATACATTTAAAAACAACAAAAATTGAAAAGCTTGACCTCACTCACATAAGTACTATCTATAGCACCCAGCAGCATCGAGCGTTGTTTATCAATTAAAGTTGGGTGAGAATGAGTCGGTATAGTACAGTTTGAAGAGATGGGTATTGAGGGCAGTTTTGAAGGCTGGGATGGTTGTTAAATTGCGGATGTGTAATGGGAGAGAATACCATTGTTTTGGGGCACAGAAAGAGAAAAATATACCAGGACCGGCTTTAAGGGGGTGCAGTGACTTTGGAAAAATTAAAGTTTGCGGGGCCTGTGACGTTATGTTCCCCTGCCAATAGGGCTCGACATACTGCATGGGTCTTACTGGTCATAACTGGACAATTCATAGTCATACTGTATGGGTGTTACTCATGGTCATAACTGGACAAGTCATAGTCATACTGCATTGGTCTTACTGGTCATAAGTAGACACTACTGCATGGGTCCTACTGGTCATAACTGGACAACTCATGGTCATACTTCATGGGTCCTACTGGTCATAACTGGACACGTCATAGTCATACTGTATGGGTGTTACTGGTCATAACTGGACAAGTCATAGTCATACTGCATTGGTCTTACTGGTCATAAGTAGACACGTCATAGTCATACTGCATGGGTCCTACTGGTCATAACTGGACACGTCATAGTCATACTGTATGTGTGTTACTGGTCATAACTGGACAAGTCATAGTCATACTGCATTGGTCTTACTGGTCATAAGTAGACACGTCATAGTCATACTGCATGGGTCCTACTGGTCATAACTGGACAACTCATGGTCATAATGCATGGGTCCTACTGGTCATAACTGGACAACTCATGGTCATAATGCATGGGTCCTACTGGTCATAACTGGACAACTCATGGTCATACTGCATGGGTCCTACTGCTCATAATTGGACACGTCATAGTCACACTGGGTCTTACTGGCCCATGAAGGTATTGCTATTTTCATTATACTGCAACTGCTGTTTCCTAAGTCTTTGTTATAAAATGAACGAAAGTATCTTCTATGTCGACGAGCTTTTGTACGACGTCATCTCTATTCCGGGATACCAAATTATTAAATTCTTTGTTAATCAACTCTAATTTTTATATCTTCCACTACACATCCGCAATATATCAACCATCACAGCCTTCAAAACTGCACTCAAAACACATCTCTTTAAACTCTACTACCCCGACTGATTCCCCACATCTGACCGATAAACGATGCTGCTGGCCGCCGTCCATGGCTTGTCGTGTAAAAGTTCTGGGGTGGATGGGGTGAAAATGCATTAGTTTTTGTTTTGTCTTTATACGGCTGTTCTTTATTACATAAATGTATTTTATTTTATTGTCACGATTATGTCTCTTTTTCTAATATTTTTATGTACAGCGCGGTGAGCCCAGCCCTAGGCTGGGGTCAGTGGCGTAACAACGGCTTGGCAATGGGGCAGTTGCCAAGAGTGCCGGCCTGCGCCAGTTCAAAAAGGTGCCGCTAAATCTCTAATTTTTAAATTTTTATTATTTAAAAAATAAATTAGCCAAAGACGCCAAAAGAGCCACATAAATTGTCTCTAGAATCTATTCTGTTACTTTCCATTGTGTGTAGATGATGCAAAACTAAATTTAAATATGCGCACCCCTGCACTTTGACTTTATCAACACATTTCCGGGGAGACTTCAACACCCTCGATTGCTACTTTCCCCCTTCTCACCCTCCCCCTTCTTTTTTTTTACACCTATCTCTGTGAAAGTACGAAGGCGAAAATACGCTGGGCCAAAAAAAAAAAAAAAAAAAAAAGCCATGGGGCGCGCAACAACCGACGTGATTCAGTGTGATTATTCAAAACATGTAACGCCAGTAACGCTCCATGCTAGAGACTAGAGGGTTCGTGTTCAATTCCAGTTTAATTGAAAAGTTCCAATTATTATGTGAAATTATGTAGGCCTACTTTTTTTGTCCTTACCACCCCTCACTCCCCCTTTTTAAATAAATGTTTAAAAACAAATTATATTGAATATTGACTTAAAATTGTATTGTTTCATTTCCAGTGTTACCTTGTAAAATTAAAAAGGCAACCCCCCCCCCCCCTCCTGTAGACGCTAACTAAGTGGTTGGGTTCTTCTTGTTATTTGTCTACGATGAAATTGAAAGGTATTCATGAATGCTATAAATAAAAATGTAAAAAAAAATTAAATGCAATAATCTAATCATTTTCAGATCTATGCCCCTGACTGAAAGTAGAATCGTCATTGACGAGAATGTCAACAAAAAAATGGTTAAAGGCAGAACAGGAAGTACTCTGTACTGTGGCGACCAATTTCTCGTCTACTCTCAGCACTTTAGGCTCAACTCCAAATATCAGTAAAATGTCAACTAGCGATAAGATCCCGTTGTTTCCTAAAGCAAAATCTATGTTTATTCACAGTGGTAATATTATCAATTGGAATAGACTTAAGCGGAAACCAAATCAGAATTCAACCGATGAGGTAATTAAAATGTAATTAAATATATTTCAGTTGTGAGTTGACAACTACAACAAACAAAATCAGAATATTTTTGCTTATAATTTTTTTTAGTCTTTATTTGAATTGGTCTTGACATACACATCATTATTAAACAATTGTAGGTCTAGCAGAATTAAAGCTATATATATAATATGACTAGTATGACATAACTATAGACTATAACTATAAAATTTTAATAATGATACATTGTTAATAAAACAGACTAATGAAAGTAAAAGCAGGGCCACTTGACTTGGCAATATTTTATTCTTTAATTTCTCAATCAATGAAACAAAAACACACAACCAAAAAATAGACATAATCAATCCAATAGTATTCAGTATTAATTATAATTGATATAATATAAGTATTATAGATTTGCAGTTGCTTTGCCTAAAATTCTGCCGAGTCACCATGAAAATGATGAATGAATTTTATAAATTCTTGTCTTGAAATCAATTTATCCAATAATAATACATTAATTTAAATAAATACAAAATATAAATAAGTAGTTTATTAAGTTTAATAATTACTTTTTAAAAATAAGTTAAGGCCGCCTAATTTCAAGTTATTTTTTTTAAAGGTAAAAAAAAATAGGCATAGGCGGCCAAGGCTCATAAGGTCTTCCCCAGCACACCTCCACCGCCCCCAACTGGCATTCAACCACTCCCCCAGTGGTCTCTATTCCAGTCAGGCCGCGAAGCGGCATGCCGAGGGCTCCCCGCCCCTGAGATGGCCCCACCCACCCTTCCACTCGATTGACTATGCGAGTGAGGCCGCATCAGAGAAGGGACGCCTGGCCAGCCGGGGTGATGCTTACACAGCAACCGGGCCGGACTTCCTTGGGCTGGGGTGGATACAATTTACTTCTCTAAAGCCCCCCCTTCCCACCCCGGGGGGACTCGTAGGTGTTAACAGATGCCCTCTAATAGGGTTTACGTGGTTTTCTGCGGCATGACTAATTCACACCGCAGCTGGGAAATGACAAAAAGAGAGGTTGCCTAGGAGCAGTACCCTCAAGTCTGCATATTTGGAATCATCGGCTAGGGTCGCCACACGCCTTCGCCTCATATCCATGCGGCAACTGTAATCATATCCCGACCTGTTTCTACGTTATTTTCGACTGCACTTGGTAGGAAACCATGTAGCCGTGCTCTTTCTAACGCAGTTTCCGTGCGTTACCTTTGCCTTTCGGCGCGGGTCCCCTACACAGTGATCATGTCCCCCGGGTTCGGTTTCAGGGGGTTTGTGGCAAACGCCTCTTTATCGACATGCCATTTATGGGACGGACATGCCGACTAGAGCCCCGGGGGGGATAGGCGGCTACTATACTTAACTATACTACATAGACTATAGACTATATAAATTGAGGTAATCCTGCCTATGCATATGCTATGGCTATACTCCTATACTACACTACTTAGTAATAGGCTCTTAATTTTTAGAACCCTGGGCCTGGTGCATTATGACCTGTAAAGTTACTGACTACCCGGTGATCTGCCCCTCACTACCTGGTGGTCAGCCAGGAGAAGGTTTAAAATTTAATAAATTATAAATTTTACTACCATTATTATTTATCTATAAAAACACCTATTTTTAAAGCTTTCTGAAACTTCACCCTGTCCCCTCTCTAGCAGCCATCTGTAACTTGGTGCAGTGGCGTAACAACGGCTTGGCATTGGGGCAGTTGCCAAGGGCGCTGGCCTGTGCCAGTTCAAAAGGGCGCCGCTAAATCTCTAATTTTTACATTTTTATTATTTAAAAAATAAATTAGCCAAGGGCGTCAAAAACCCAGTTACGCCTCTGACTTGGTGACATAGTTTCAGTTTTTGATTTTGTTTAGTACCAAGTGGTGGGCTGCCATTTAGCGACAGAATTTGCTAGTGGCCAGTGAATCTCAAAAGGCAGAGACTCTTTGCTAAAATATAGTATACACAATCTCAAGAATTAAAATTGCAAACTTCTCCTTTTAAGAGCAAAAGTTTTTGTACAAAAATGAAAGCACATATCTTGAAACAGCTAATTTGTGTAGAATAAGCTATCTATCTTTGAATATTTTTCTTTAAAGTAATATCTTTCACAAATACAAACCACCATTTGCCACACAAATAAATCATTTTGAAAAGATGTTTAAAAATTCTCAAAAGTTTCCATTTCATGCTCATCAAATTCTCATTTAGTTTTTTTTGTTCCTTTGCAAATTTTGTGACTCATTTGGAAATTATTTACCCTGTTATTCTTGTATCATTAAGAATCTCTATTAAAGCATTATATTATATGTTATCACAAAGATCTCTCTAAGTGGTTTCAAAGCAACAATCTGACTTTCCCACATAGTTTTGCTCAATAGCTTATTAAAGCTTTGTAAAAAAACGGAACGACTCTATCAGGTCAGTATTACGCCACTCTAAGGTCAGGATAGAGCCTATCTGGTCACTACTGCATTCCTCTGATGTCAGTATTGCACCTTCTGAGGACTGTGTCCCTGTGGCTGCCCTTGCTCATTCTTATGGTAGCAACACCCTTGGCGTCAAATTTTGCACATGACACATTGACAATACCTATTTTTGATTCATTATCATAGAAATGGTTGATTTCACAGTATGCAAATATTTATGTGATGCTTGTCTCACAGATTTTCAGTAAATATTAAGTTGACATAATAGCCATCAAAGGCATTTTTGTATGTACTCATTTAGAATTTTTCTATCCATTGAAAGCTCTATTTATCATACTATACACAAAAAATACTATTTCTAAAAGCAATGTTTTTTTTTGTTGGTGTCTTTGTTTATTTGCAAGTAGCTTGCATTCTCAGCCCTGCTTTAAGCACTAATTTTTTTTTTGATTCCTGTGCTAGCAGCTTGATGCAGTAAGTGTCTGAGTGCCTAGCTTATTACATACATTGAATATATGCACTGATAAAAGCATTTCATTTTAACTTAAATTCCAATTAGTTGATCTAGAGTTGCCTGCTTCAGATTTTCTGAGAAAATATCGGTAATATTTGAAATCCTTAAAATTGATTGCTAACAATGGTGAATGAGTGCTTTGTTAGGCTGTGTTAAATAAATTTTAACATTCTGTACTTCAAGAAAATTTGTATCAGTTATCCAGGTAGCATTTTGAAATATTTGGACTCCTTAATACTAATAATGATGCGCATTGAAAAATAGCATGAATTGGAAATTAGAAATTTATTTCATGATGAAAAACTTTGGCAAGAATATGAGTGAAACTCAAATCCCTTGCCTTTACAGGTGTGCGAATGCATTGGGACAACCCTGGGAGCTTACCTGGAGTCTGCTAACAAAACAGATCTGCAGTACCTCACAGAGTTATGCAAGGTCAACACTGAAAATATTCAAGTTCTTGATGAAAATGATCGAGGCGAAGTCAAAATTACTGGTTATTAACATAATTTTTACCTTACCAGCTGAGCATAAGACTTTGGAATGTGTATATTTCTTTTACTGATTTTAAAAAGGATCTAGAAAGAAATTAATTAATTGTTTTTAATTAAGAACTTAAATATCAGAATTAAACAAAAAAAATTTGTCTTTCTTGGTCAGTGAACTGAATCTGCATTTGTATATTTGCAGTGCACTTGTATTTAAAGTTTCAATTAGCTTGGAGTCAGAAGGCAACAATTAGTTATATTAAAAACAAACAAAAAATTATCTATCTTGCCGAGTCTTTTATTCCATGAGAAATATAAAATTATTCAATGAAACATACACTTAGTCTTCAAATATATTCAATGTGATTTTGACTATTTAATCATTTTGGTATATTAACTTTGTATCTATATCCAGTCAAAGTGTTTATATGCACACCCCAACCTACAAATGTGATCAAAGACACTGTAAATAAAGGTAACTTATTTTCAGGATTAGCACCTTAATTACAGCACAGTTCTGAGTTGCAATTTAAAATTTTTTATAGACTTGGAAGCAACTGAATTTTGTTTACTGATTGTAAATTTCAGTTGTTTTTTTTAATTTAGAGGCAAGCTAGTCAATGCATGACAAAGAATGTTTGGCATTGAGATTGAAGGAAGTTTCATAATGGGCTTGCTAATCAATCTCAAGAAAGTTCAATATATCTTTCTCAATTTAAAAAAATATATTTTAAATTGTCTGATATTGTCAATATTTCCAATACTTTTTTTATTTTATATATGCTGGTGTAATTGCCACTTTCAAATCTGTTAGTGGTTATTTTATTATTAGTGATTTCAATATACATATGACCCTAGGTACATTACAAGCTTGACACCCCTAATTATTTTCAGTTTTGAATGAACTGGGAACAAACTTTGTCGAGACACTCTTGTTGTCTGTCGCACCTGTCGGTGAAGAGGAAGATGAGCCCCAAGAGTCTGTAAGTTTTAAAAAATATAATTTTTTGTAAAAACAATAAATATTTGGCTTTGTATTCTTTAATCGGCTGAAGTAAAGTTATTGCATTTAATTTGTTTTTAAAATTATTTCACTTCACTTGGAAAATATTCTTCTTTAAAGATTTTTTTCTTTGCAAAACTTAATTTTAAATCAAGTTAAATAAAACTATATTACAAACAGCACTCTATATTCTATATGGCTTAGCTCTCCTTGAAAATCATTCAACCATATTGGGAAGTTATGGAGCAGTTAGTTGCTGAAGATAAAGTTCTCTCTCTTGGTGTCTGTGATCTCAACAAAGAGGCATTTGAGGACCTTTACAATTGGGCTAAGGTACTCATTCAGGAAAAATATATTTTAGTTAATAGTACACTTTTTGGTTACTTTTTCATCCCTAAACATTTTTTTTATTAATAATTCTTGAAATCTGCTAACACGTTGTTGTTTTTTTAAAAGTATCTTTTAGACAGAATTAGATGTCCCAGGAAATTTTTTTTAGAATTAACCCTTCCAGTATCCAGCGCGTCTTTTTGCAGTGACTTCCTGTATTCCCTGCGGCCCAAGCGCGTCTTTTTTCACCAGCCGATTTTTTTCCCTGTGGCCCAAGCGCGTCTATTTGCCACATAGAGGGGTATCTGATATAAACACAAAAAACGAGGCTATAACCTTTCACCCCAGTCTTGGGCAGAATGTTTATTCGTTAGGGGAATAGTCGAATTTTATTTGGCTTTTTAAATTATGAAAATAAACCAATTACTGAATTTTTTTAGTTTAATCTGAATTTGTTGTTTCCGTGGCGCCACCTAGCGGAATTAATGACGACTTACGCCGTATAGAGAGGTGTCAATATAAATACCAAAACGAGGATATAACCTTTTACCATAGTCTCGGGCAGAATGTTTATTCATTAGGAGATTAGTCGAATTTTATTTGGCTTTTTAAATTATGAAAATAAACCAATTACTGAATTTTTTTAGTTTAATCTGAATTTGTTGTTTCCGTGGCGCCACCTAGCGGAATTAATGACGACTTACGCCGTATAGAGAGGTGTCAATATAAATACCAAAACGAGGATATAACCTTTTACCATAGTCTCGGGCAGAATGTTTATTCATTAGGGGATTAGTCGAATTTTATTTTGCTTTTTTAAATTATGAAAATCGACCAATTACTGAATTTTCTGTGCGGATCTGAATTTTGTTGTTTCCATGGCGCTGCCTAGCGCTATTGATGACGACTTACGACCACATAGAGGGGTATCTAATATAAACACAAAACGAGGATAAAACCTTGCACCATAGGTTTGGGAAGAATGTTTTTCATTAGGGGAATAGTCAAATTTTATTTTCCCTTTTAAATTATGAAAATCAACGAATTACTGAATATTTTGTGCTGATTTGTAAAATATCAAATTTTGGCACATTTCAAAATAATATCCGGGCCACAGGGAATAGATAGCAAAGTAATAACCGATACTGAGAGGCTACAAGAGCAAAAAGTAGGTCGGTACCAGAAGGGTTAAAAGCCCCCCCCCCCCCCCCCCCCCCTTTTTTTTTTATTAAAAAAAAAAAAAATATTCACTTGTGTATTTGAAATGCTTCTGTATCCATACTTTAAGTAGCTAAATTCTTAAAAAATGCCCATACTTTATGGAATGATAACCTCTTACACACACGCAGTTTTTTTCCCTTACAAACACTTATCATAAACTAAGAAAATAGAAGATTATATCTTTACATATGTTGCAGGTGAAACCAAGTATTGACCAAGTCAATTTGGAATCATGTTGTGTCATGCCTAAAGATCTTACAGAGTATGCTAAATCTATTAATGTTCAGCTGTTGACTCACAATGACAGGCCAGGTTGGTTTTAAAAAATATTTTAAATCTAAGTAAAAATAATGACAATAATAATAGGTTCTATCCCACATTCTCATGATTCTTACTACAACATTTTTTAACGAAATAAAATGGAGGCTGAATCCCATAACTATGTCAATGAATCATTGAATATTTTGTAACAATTGGAACTATACATTTTTTTTTCAAAAAAATTTTGTAACTAAGTAATTACATAAATTATTCTCTACTTTTATTTACTCCATCTTTGCTTATTATTATGTAAAATAATTAATTTGGGTTTTAAATTTTGATTTAAGCTGAAAATTATTATTTGCCAATTATTCTTTGTTAGTTTTGTTAATTTTTGAAATATTAAGTAAAGAATGGATTTATGTGGTCGTTAAAACTAAATGCTAAATACTTTTGTTTTTCAGTCTTCATTCCCAAAGAAAAGTTGAGAGAGACAATCTTGAGTGTGTCTACAGAGAGTGATAGTGAGTCCTGGGCACCTCAGTGGGTTGTGAGATATTCTGGAATTTTAAAGTGTAGGGGCATTATATCAATGAAAGGCTACATTTTCCATGCTATAAGAGACAAGAAACGATAAAATTTTAAAAAGTTGACAATTTTGCACAAATATATAAAAATTAGAAGAAATTATATATGTTTAGATTTATACAAAACTGGATCTTACAGGGAATGTAAAATACTTGGCATCCAATAATTTATTGACTTTACATTCATCAGTGTTACTTTTAAATAATTTTACATCAAATGATATTAAATATTTTTAACAGTCATAATAAAAAAACGGCGTCAATACTTTTTAAAAATACTTATCTTCCACAATATTCTGAAGTTTATCCACTGTGATCATGTGCAGCTGTCTGAGAGTTAGGGTGCATTTATAAACTAGAGGATTTAAAATACTAAGCACTGCTCAATTCACTAGTTATTATTTTAGAGCCGAGAGAGTTTTGCATTCCAAAATAGCTTATTTAAACTGAGAAAGATTTATTGCTTAAACGTAAATTTTACACTGTATTAAGTTATATCACGCTGCCATCTAGTATATTTGTCATAGAGCTTCGGCAACTTGTAATTCTAAGTTACACCTGTACCAATAATTTTTTTTTAAAATTAAATGTTACGAAATGCATAACTGTACTGAAAGGTACTTAATTATAAAAATGATTATTGAATGCACCACCAGAGACATACAAGAATGTGTAGTTAAATTTAATATTTTTTTAAGCCCCCAATAAATTAACTGAACCACTGTTGTTTTTCTTCATAAATAAAAATTCAATTATAAGCAATCATTTTCAGCAAATTCTAATAATAATGTTATACCAGGTGGTGGGAACTACAGGTAGGTTTTTCTAGGTCAGATTATTCTTTTATTTCTTTTTCATTAATCAGAAATTGAGCCACATATCATGTTGATTTTTTTAACATAAGAAAATTCATGTGCTGTTATAGAAAGCACTAATTTCAGGAATTTCATGTCTGCACTGTTAATGTATGTTTATGTTTAAAAATTTTTTTTACTCAATATTCAAATTTACCAGCAAGCCACATAATGGAATAATAATTAAGAATATTATATTCTCGCCCATTTTGCTTTTAGGAAATCTGATTTATACACACTTTTGTTTCAATGGTAAATATCTCACTCCATAGATCTGAATGTTTTCACTTTCATTATACTGTTATTGCGAGTATAATTAGTTGGATTAAAGTGTGAATCATTATTTGATAATGCTATCAGGAAATGCACTGTATTAAGTTACATCACTCTGTAACTTAGTATATTTTTCATATGGCTTTAGCAACTTGTAATTCTAAGTTACACATGTACCAATTTTTTTGTGTGGAAATCCTGTGAGTAAGGAAATTACTTCATGAATAGTTATTCCCCTCGTATTAGCAGTAAACCTACATTTTAGATAGTTTATCAGGCCATGTCTCATTATTTATGTTTAACAGTTAGTTGTATCAACATTACATGTGTTGTTAATATAAATTTTTACATTTAAACATCACCATAGAAAACACCTTGTACAATACAAATACTATCCTGTGTAATGAAAAATGATGCTACAGTTACATGTTTGTATAGGTATGCACCATACTCTGTGTGAAACATCTGTTTGATAAAATAAATGTGATACGCCTCAAAGCTTTCCCCACAAAACAAAGTGTTGTTTCATTATTACTGTTTTATTTGGTTTATTTTGTTCATGTTTTCAAAATTAACAGTGGAACAAAATATGTTCAACTTTCAATAAGTTATTTACCTGGTCCTTGCACTTTTTTTCTATATTAATACTTAGTTAAATCTTTTTTTTGGTATGAATTTATAAAAGAAACCAGGCAAAATTAACAAACTTGATTAAGCTTGAGTTTACTTTTTAGACTGACTTGTTTGATGAACAATCATCAAAGAAGAGTCCCACATTTTAAAATGTATTTTTTTGTAAATAATAATTTAAAATACACTAAGTTGCACATCAATTGTGTTTATCATTGTAAATTTTTAAAAATATTTTATTGCATAGTTATAGTTGTTGCTGATATCTTAAACTTGAACAAATATAATTTTCAGCTTTGTCAAGTTTGTTGGCTTGAAATTATCTCCATGTCTTTAAACAACAGTGTACGACGGAGTCAAAAAGGCAGAAGATGTGCGAAACAAAGTCCTTGCAACAAAAAGAACAGCACGGAAGGCCAAAATTAACCAGGAATCAATATTCTCCTGCGAGAAATGCAGTCGAGATTGTCACTCCAGGATTGGCCCAGTGAGCCACTCGTCGAAGTGTAGGATTACAATATAGCTACTCCATCGTCTCGCGAAGACGGAAGGATGCCATACATATACAAGTTTATTATTACTCCATCAGTACCTGTGTGATAGTTCTGGAAATTTAATTTTAACAACTTTATATGCATTTAACTACTGATAGGATATATTGTATTTAATTGACCTAGCGTGCTGTTAAAAACATTAAAATTGCTGGTATTTTTAAGAATGCAAATTTACAAAATATATATAATGTCTAGCAGTGCTTTCAAAGAGCAAGTTTAGAGAGCCATGTGTGACCTTTACCTCAGTTTGCAACAGGTGAACATTTGTCAAAAGAAGGAAAAGGAACAAGATTGGACACTTGCTCTCTGCTGCAATATGCATTGATTTTGAGAAGCAAAAATAACAAATTTGGAGGATGCTTTTCTGAATGGAAAAATTCTTGGGAACGTTAACTTTTAACTATTGCACCTATTGAAGTAGAATAAAAACATGAATGAATTGTTGACTACAAGTGTGTCCTAATAGAGACTTGAAAAATTTGTTGGCTAATGCAGAGAATTGGCACCATTAGGGTTACATTTAGGGATACATTTAGGTTTCGGGTTAGGTTTAGGAATACATTTAGGGTTCAGGTTAGGTTTAGTGACAGTGAATTATAAAAGTTCATGGGTCGTGGCAACCAAAATGGCAGCTGTGTGATACGTCATAGCACGTCTGCATTTACCAAGTTGTCAATATCAGAGCTTGGGATTTTGAAGAATAAACAAAAAAGTAACAACAGTGGGGATCATTTTTAATATAAAACATTCAAAAGATTATGATATCAATTCATGATCATGCTATGGTAATACATATGCTATGGTAATACATATTAGATACAAGAAATAAAAGTAACAGCTATGCAAATGGGACACAATTATATTCCTATGGGCTACTTATATGACTAAAAACTGACTTCTAACTTAAGACAACATTAATTCCAACAGGATTAGACGGAGCAATTTAACAATTATGTACAACTTTATCGACTTGTTTCCATTTTTTTTTAAAACGATTCACAACCGGATTTCTCAAATGGATGCTCATTAAGTAGTTCACAAAATGTATTAATAAATCAATCATGTTAGTGCTTTTCAAATTGATAGTCCGTGGCAGGCAACGTACCATTAGCACATGAGACGCAAACTCTGTACACAGAGTCCCCTGACTGCAAACACTGTACACAGAGTCCCCTGACTGGAAGCTTGATATTTGTTGTTTCGTCACTTGCAAGCGAAGATATGGGATATGCTCGACAAACACTGTACACATAGTCCCCTGACTGGAAGCTTGATATTTGTTGTTTCGTCACTTGCAAGCGAAGATATGGGTTATGCTCGACAAACACTGTACACATAGTCCCCTGACTGGAAGCTTGATATTTGTTGTTTCGTCACTTGCAAGTGAAGATATGGGTGTTGCTCGACAGTGAGTACGCTGCGTCCACAGATGACTATGTGTGTCTGGAAATCTCGTCCATGTGTATCATGATTTATGACCAATGTGTTTTTTAGTATCATGATGTATGACCAATGTGTTTTTTGAGTATCATGATGTATGACACATGTGTTTTTTTAGTATTATGATGTATGAAACATTTGTTTTTTAGTATCATGATTTATGACACGTGTTTTTGAGCATCCTTAATGTATGATACATGTTTTTGAGTATCATGATGTATGACACATATTTAGCGAACTATGACAGTTTAAAAAAATATTTTTAACCTTTATAACGACTTACACTTACATATAAACCCCTAAGATCTAAAAGCCCTCTGTCTGTCCTGTATCTTACAGGAATGCCATCATTATTGCCAAGAAAAGCTGCGGTTAGCATTAGCATGGCTTACAATGTAATGCTGAAGAGTGCCGGGTTTAGGACGCAGCCTTGTATTACGACATTATAGTTACGTGAAATGGTTCAGATTCATTTCCAGCATCCAGAGCACTGGACATCATGCCATCATGGAGTCGTTCTATTGGGATAATCTACTTGGACAGCCTAAATTCTCCACAGGCCATCTTTGCTTTGGTCAGAACCTTCAGGACAAAACGTTTGCAGTGTTGCTCTTGGCATTCTCCCTGCAATTGGTGTGCAGCAAATACCATTTCAGATGTAGCCTAAGCGTTCCGTATGGAATCCACATTGGCTTTCATGAAGAAGTCTCTGTTCGAAGCATCGCTGCAGGCGGTTAAGTAGGATTGCCCAAAATATTCCCAGAATCAAGGAGATAGACGCCTCAATAGCAGGCCTATCTGTCAATCTCTTGACGATGCCCCCACTTAAAGTTTAAGAGTCTTTCAGCTCAGAGCTTCAATGTTTTTCTTCCAAATTATTCGCCGTTAGTTGTTGTTAAAAACGAAATATATTATTCACATTCCAAAAGTCATCACAAGACACATTCTGTATCAACCACTCAGGTAAACCATATCAAGTGGGTAACGTGTCATTTTCCCATCACTCACCACTGACCCTCCTCCATCGACCCAAAAAATGACGCAGCCCGAATCTAAATGTATACCCTGCCCCTATCCCTTTTTTGAAAACAGTGTGGCTATAGGTACATGAGTACCTTTAGACAAAAATGACTATTCGGACCCGATAGTCTTAGTAATCGAAAAACTTTTGTCCGAACCAGAGGCTTAATAATCGACAAGTTCGGCGCGCTTTCATTTTATAAAAAAGGGAGGATGGCAGTAAGCTTGACACCTATGCGCCTATGCGTCTTTTGAAGACGAATTAAATTATTTTTGTAAAAAACACAATTTGTGTTTCACTAAAAGAACTTCATTGAAGACCAAAGATCCCAATTTGGAACACCATAAATATGAATACATTGTGCTCTGTTGCAAACAAGGTGTTAAACGCAATTTAAAGTCAAAGTTTTCAACAGGACAAAGAAAATCACTCAAGCGTAAGTAACATTACAATAAAGGTTAACTTTAAATTTAGTTTGTCTTGTCATGTTATCACTCTGGCTATTTCACACTATTAGTGCCCAGCGTGATTTTTTAGGGTTCAGGTTAGGTTTAGGGATATATTTTTTAGAGGTTTAGTAGGGATAGATTTAGGGCTCAGGTTAGGTTTAGATTTTTAGTTCAGGTTAGGTTTAGGCTTAGGGATACATTTATTATTATTTAACGTTTTATTCTTCATTTTACGGGTCGGCGGCCGTGTGAGACATCTTGGAACCAATACTGGGAAATTACCATAATTATTACTACTTTTGGCAATTTGTTAAGAATTTTTATACTTTTCAGTTCTTTCAAATTGGGATGCCAGGCAAAGATTAAGCTTGTTGCCAGTTGCAAAGAGAAATCCACCTCAGCTAGAAATTACCATTTCAATGCATGAACATACTGGCCATGAAGTATCAAAAGAAGTAAGTGCATGTGCTGTGAAAAATATTTACATAATAAATAGCATATTCTTTGAAAACTTTAGGTTAAGGTTAGGGTTACCACCCTTAACATAGAAATGTTTTGAAAAAATTAAGACAAATCTATTTAACAGTATAATTATATTGAATAAATTCTAAACAGTACAAATAGAGTTTTATATCTTGATTGCGATTATTGTGAAATATAATAAACCTAAGCATTTATCCCCAAGGTGAAGGTTAGTTATGTTTGCTGGGCATATTTTTTACAAAATACCTATTATTGCAAAGTAATCTTCGTGTGTTTTTTTTCAGATGTGCCGCTTGTATCTGGAAAACCGCAAGCTGGAACTAAATGCGGCAACGCATCTGTTGATGTCCTGCACCACGATTCAGGTATCTGAGGCCCGGCAAGTGCTTGAACAACAGCATGATGGGGATTTGCTTCCCAGGGATATTTACAATATTAAGTCAAGAATAAATAAATCATCTTCTGATGCAACTGAAACTCAATCTATACTTGATTCTATATCACAAGCTGGTGGAAGTGTGTCCTATGGACTAACAGAAAGTGGGGAATTTAAGTATTTATCATGCATGACTTATGATATGATTAGAACTATTGCCCAATATCCAGAGGTTTTATTAATGGATTTCACATATAAAACCAGTAAATATTTATATCCACTTTTGACTGTAATGGTTATTGATGGAGAGGGGAGGGGTATTCCTGTTCTTCATGGTTTTGTAAAAAGTGAAGATAAGGAATCTATTTCTTTTTGTTTGCAGCTTCTTCTGAAGAAATGTGATGCCAGTCTTTTCAAGTGCTTTGTGGTTGACAAAGACGTGGCTGACATCTCTGCTATAAATGATCTGTTTCCAAATGTACCTGTTAATCTATGTCATTTTCACATTAACTAAGCTGTGCACAGGTTTCTTTTGAAACATGTAGGTCGTGAGCAGGTTCAGTCAATTCTTGAAGGATTTATGTCTCAAGTTTATACTGAGTCGTGTGATGAATTTTTAAATTTGATGCAAGACATGAAAGAAAATCTTCCTGATGTAGCTTTGGGGTATTTTGAGTCACTGGTGGAGTAAGGCCCATTTATAGGCATCATCATCCAATGCTGATGTTTTAAGACTCCATGCGACAACAACAAATCACTAGGAGTCTTATCATTCTAAAATAAAAAAGAGTTTGACTCATTATCTTTCTTTTTCATCTGCTCTTCGTAACCTTATGTCTTTTGACAACTGTAAAATTACAGTATGTGATCGTTTGAGATTGCTTGCTGCAAACAGAGCTCAGTATACATCATCTGATAATGATGAAAGTGTAAATAGGATTGAAAGTGTTGCTACTTCCTTTGCTGCTGCTCTATTGCTCAATCATCTCAAATTGTCACGGTCTGTTCTGTACTCTGTTGTCCCTGGAGAGGCAGAACTGTTTTCAGTAGCTTACAAGGAACGTATTTTTAGCTCAACATCAGTTCACTGTAATTGTTCATTTGCTAAAAAGATGGCGTTACCCTGCAGACATATTTTTTCAGTTTGAAGACATTGTTCAGAGTTAATTCAATGCAGTTTTAGCAAACATAGTGTTCCTAGATTGGCTGCTTCTACTTCTAGTGGTTCAGTAATTCTCAAATTGTATCTAGAAACAATAATTTTAAGACTCAAGAGGGTCGGTTTAATCATGCTAAAAGAATTTGTATGGGCTTGGCAAATTTTTTGGCGATGCAAGGAGAACAAGATTTTATAGAGAAAATATCCTTTCTTGAAACTACTTTAACTTTAAGTCTCTGGAGAAGTCCAGCAAATTTAGATGAAAATGAATCGGCATCAAACTTTGATGAAGCAAGTTTCGTTCAAAATGAAGTAGTTGATTTTGTTGTTCATGAAAATGACATTCCTGTGTCCCACGAGGAAACAGTTGCTGCAAATAATGAAGATGTTATTGTAAATCTTAAGTTTGACAAAGTTCATCCTAAGGGGAGACCAAAGACAAAACAAAATTTTACTCTGAAACGAAAAAGACAACTGCCCATTCTCTAAGTTGAGCCTTGATTGTCAGAAATAAGTATTCTTTCCCTGTAGTTGTTGAACACACTGATTTCTCTATTCCAATTGGTAAAAGTGATGTAAAACATTTCACTGATTTTTGTGATACCATTCTTGATGATGCAGTTGATATAAATATTGTCATCTTTTACTGATGATGCATGGTCATATGTGCATCACTCATTGTTAGATTTTGTGATACCATTCTTGATGATGCAGTTGATATAAATATTGTTATCTTTTACTGATGATGCATGGTCATATGTGCATCACTCATTGTTAGATTTTGTGATACCATTCTTGATGATGCAGTTGATATAAATATTTTCATCTTTTACTGATGATGCATGGTCATATGTGCATCACTCATTGTTAGATTTTGTGATACCATTCTTGATGATGCAGTTGATATAAATATTGTCATCTTTTACTGATGATGCATGGTCATATGTGCATCACTCATTGTTAGATTTAAAGGCTACTCCTGTATTTCATTATGCAGAGTGTCAAGTGTTTGATGATGCCTTGTTAAAGATGGTCGGTTGTGAACGTTGTCTTTGTTGGTTTGATTTTGCTTGTGTTGGCGTCATTTCCAAAATAAAAGTGTCAACTTGGTTTTGCAAAGACTGTTGGGATTACCATAGTTCTTAAACATTCTTGTTGCTTGTTACTGGTAATTAATAATACATGATTGAGACTAAATATTGCATCACTGTTTCCTTTACTTGAAATATGTTACATGTCTAAAGTACAGAATGGTTTGCTGTGAAATTATTTTGATGAGAACTATATTAATTTTAAATTGCAAGTAAGAAGTAGTTTTTTTTATGACTTTAAATAATATTTAATTGCTACACTATTGTGAAAATGCCTTGCTGAAATAATCATTGTTGACCTGTTTGTGTAAATTTATTTTCACTGCTAATTGTCAATGGTTCCGAAAGATTTTCCACTACTTTTATAAATATGTGAATGAATGTGTTTAATGTGATGAAAATTATAAATTTGTCTTGTGTAAATACCCATTTTTATTATACTTCTTGGGCAGATTATTGTTTCCTAAACTTTTATCTATTGATTTATTATTAAAAACATTACTTTGTTCTACAATATTGTGTAAAATTTGTAAAGATATGTTATTTTGTTTTGTTTTTCAAAAAAATTTTAAAGTCTGTAGTATAGTAAATTTTTAGTTTTTGTAAACTATTTTGTTTTCACCTTTGCCTAATAATTTCACATTATATTTTTAATATTGCTTAATTGAATTTTTTTTTAAAATGAACTAAAATGGACTTTTTGTCACCTATTAATATTTTGTATTCCGTTAATTTTTTTTGTTGAAATAAATTTGTATTTACATTCTTGTGACAACCCTAAAAAATTGTACTTGTTATATGTATAACTGCTTGTGTGAGCAAGAGATTTGAAAGTCCCACCCGAGATGGTATCAATACTACACTTATGAGTAGAACATGTCATCTAAAACTTCCACCCATAGTCTTGTACTTATATCATAGTAAAAGGCTCTATTTATGTTATAAGTATTTTATTTTCAATGTGGCATGACTTAGTTGCCTTGAAACCAATCTCCCTTCACGGATCACATAGTAGCTCCCACTCAATCATTACTTCTGTACTTAAATGAAGAAATGATGGCGTAAATACAGATATCATCCTCTCAGCAAACACTCAGTGATTACAATTATAATATTACCACTTTTTTTTATACCCAGCTAATGTGGTACAGTTTCAGATAGAAGTCAGTTCAGTGTTAAAGATACATTTTTTATTGAAATCAAAATTAATTTTTAAAAAAATAGCTAGTCGTGTTAACAAATCTGATGTCTGGGAAATCAAATAACCACCACACGCTGCCATGGAGTTTGGTGTGGCAACTACCGCACGCTGCCCTAGGCTTTGGTGTGGCGAGCCAAGGACTTGAACCAATTTGCCTCAATCTTTGAGGGGCATTGAAAATGATAAAAGTCATTTAAGAACAATTTAAAGATTTTTTTTCGTCAAAAAGACTCTAGGACATCAGAGCGCTGTGAACATGCTAAAAAAGCACGAACACAAGCGCTATAAAAGTACTCAATCTTCATCATCGACCAAACTGCTGATATCAAAATCGTACTGGCGTGACAGTGACCATGGGATATCCCAAAGTAGATTTATACTTCCACTTACGAGCTCATAAAAGTAGCATTATCAAAATATGTCCCTGTGCAGACAGTTGAATGATTTGTAAAATAAAAAAAACCCCACCAAAATCCGATTTTGAACCGGTTTTTATGAAAACCAGATTGTAAAGAAAATCCGATTTTAACATCCCTAGTCGTTACCAGAGGCGTAACTAGATTGTTTGGCGCCCGGGGACAAGATTCATGTTAAAGACCCTCCCATTCGTTTTTCAACGCTAAAACCCATTATTTTCATCAATGAAATAATATCAAAGCACATTTTTTTGCGCCCCTAACTTGTCTGGAGTCCAGGGAATCTGCCCCCCCCCCCCCTTTTTGCTACGCCTCTGGTCGTGACTACTGAAATTGTGAAGCGACTTTCAAGCAAACTGTGACTGTCACAGTCATAATGGAAGAGGGAGAACCTATTAATAGTACTAATTCTCAAATAATGAATTCAATACATTTCTTCTTTCACAGCTTAATGAGACCAGTTATGACTATCAGGTTATCAAATTATAGTTGAGGGAGGATAACTCAAAGACGGTAATGGTATTCAGATAGCCAAGAGTTACAATCCTTGTGCAAAATATAAATCAATCCACGTAGCCTAATATTTACCAATCTGTAAAATTTTCTTGCTAAGAAAGTACTATCACGTGAACAAATATTTCTTATATATTATACTACAGTCAAATCTACGAATCAGTGGGTGATGTCAGTTTATAAACATGTTCGTGTGCAGGGTTTCTTTCTTGCACCCCAGGGGAAAATGTGTAAGAGAAAATAATTTTAAAAAAAATACTCTAAATTTAATTTTTATAACATTTTTAAAAGTTATTGAAATGTGTGCCTTTCATCGATTACAATTATTGGAACAAATAAAATATTGCTTTGTTCGATATATATTGATGATCTATATCATTCAGGTTATTCTTGTTACAGGATTACAGGCTCGCAGAAATCGATTATAAATATCGTATTGTTTTGAAAATTGGCCGCTCCTGATCATAAGCTAAAATCTTACTTTTCTTATTCGCATATATCGGTATCTTTTATTTAATTACATTTTGCAGCTGCACAAGTTGAAAGACTTTTTAATAACACTGTATTAAACTACATTTACATCGATATAAATGTCTATAAATTGAATATAGTTCTTACTAAGTAATAAACATGTGCAATCTGTTTTTAAATTATATTGTATAATAGCATCATGCTTTAAAAAAAATGTTTTTAGCAAACATTTTAATTTAGTAGATTCCATAGATGTATACTGACCTAGATAAAATGAAAATTTAAAAAAAGAATAATAATAATAATAATTTAAAAACAAAAAATTAGGAATTTACCGGTTGCATACAAATAGTGTCCATTTCATCAATAATTATTAAATCGATTGCGTTTCTAATTTTTTAACACAGTTTCGGGAACAGAGTAAAATGTTTATTTTAAAAAATAGTCTTTATTTATTAAATCCCCAATGACTTTTCTCTGTTAATATGATAATAATAAACAACCAGCTGTTTGAACTATTTTTTAAAAAAAATTATTTTAAGATGATAATCCAGTAGAAAGAATATATATATTTAAACAACGATTATCTTGTAAATGCCATTTTTGGTAGTAGTTTAAAAAAAAAAATGGAATTGGTAAAAAAAGTGTATAATATCGAAGAGGCAAGTTGTATTGATCTGAAGCAAATTATAGTAGTCTAAAAATTTTAATTAACATTTCAATCAACTGAATATTGATAATTTAAAATTTAATTTTATACGAAAAAAAATCACACATTAATAAATATATGATGTCTTTTGTAAACAACTAATGACTTCTTAACAATTATGTCGGTTACATATGATTTATTATTACATAACACTTTTGAAAACCCACAAAGATGTAGTCTATAGCCTTTTAACTATGTAAAAAAATGCATTATTGCATTTTGAATTTTTACAAAAATTTTCCGGGGCCTATAAAGTTTTAAGGGGCGAGTCTAAGCTATGGAGTATCTCTCGATAAAAAACATACCCTAAAGGCTCCCAACTGGACTGAATGTATTTAATATTGTGCTGGTGGAAGAGTTAGTGATGTCCTGTTATTATCGTTATTTCTAGCGCTTCACACCCAAATGTCTGAAATGTTTACATCAGTGGCGCTTCATCCCATTTAGGGCTCTGGCCTGCTCCACCACATTCTTCCATTGGGATCGATTCATCGCTTTACACCTCCATGTGCGAACCCCAACTTTTGTAAGCCCTTCTCTACATTGACAATCCATCTCAGTCTTGGTCGACCGGTGAGCCGTCTGCCCCTAGGTTTCTGCCTGTAGATCATTTTTGTTGCTCCAGAATCCGGCATCCTTTCAATGTGTCCTGCCCAGGGCAGTCTGCCTTTTTTTTTTATATTGTTGTGACTATGGATGGGTATTGGTACAATTGATATAGCTCTTGGTTTGTACGGATTCCCAAAACAAAATTGTCTATCATCGGGTCATATATTTAGCAGGTTCTCTGCTTTTCTGGTAGGAACCAAGTCTCACTTGCGTAAGTTAATACTGGTCTTGTGATAGTGGTGTATACTGCCTTCTTTGTTCAATTAGCGAGGTTTTTGCTTTGTAAATTGAAATAAGAACAGTTGCATTCTGTTATTTTTTCTTGCACCTCCGATTGTATTTCCTCTTGCTTATTTATAGTCAACCCTAGATATTTGAAAGTAACTACCCTCTCAAAGGCGTAGATGTTCATATTGATGAAGTCATCAGTGCTTATTTCCTGACATTATCATATATATTGCCTTCGCTTTATTTACATCAAGACCAGCTTTGACTTTCACATCTTCAAGTTCCCTGAAAGTTTTAATAATATCATCAATGCTGTTTCTACCAAGTAGCGCTTTATCGTCTGTGTAGGCCAGGTATTGCAGTGGCTGGCTTTATAAAGTTCCTTTGGGTTGTTATGTACCACCTCTCAGGTGCTCACACGTATGTTTCTAATGCTTTTTTCTAAAGTGATGTTGAAAAGGATATACGGATTTCCTTGTCTGAGGCCCAAATTGATTGGAAACTCCCTCAAGTATTCTCTCTGTACTTTGATTCTACTTTTGTAGTTATCCATCGTCATATGTATGAGTCGGGTAAGTTTGTTAAGGACTCCATGTTCCAGCACAGTATCGTTTATGTATTTCCTGTCTATGCTATCATAAGCTGATTTGTAGTCCACATATTGTTGGTGTATGTTGATGTATTCTTAACATTTTCTACGAGACATCTAACAGTAAATATATGGACGTTTGAAATGCCCCTTCACACAATCTCTTAAAGATACATTGAATACAGTGCATGATACCCTAACTAGGTAACTCTTGTTACCAATGAAATATCCGCATCAACACCAGGCACAGAAACATTGCAAATCGCATCTACATTCATAGGAGCCATAATGATCAATAAATTGATCGTGGGCCCTTAATATACAGAAAAAGAAGAAGAAAAATTTGCACCACAATTCATCACTGCATTTTGAAATTATTATTTTTAAATTAAGGTGACCCCTGCCCAAATTATTTTCCCCGATCAAATGAAAGTCTTATCAAAACATTCAAATCATGTATACTCCAAAATGCACCTCTTGATTGTTAAACAATCACACATTTTCTGCTCCTACTTCCCGATAAAAATTACTTGCCACGACAGCCAAATTTGGTGCTAATATATACACTGTCCAGCGGCGTGCCTAGTGTTAGCGCCACCCTAGGTGGGTTAACTTTTTTGCCACGCTACCTTTCTC
This sequence comes from Omphiscola glabra, assembly GCA_964017045.1. NCBI lineage: Eukaryota > Metazoa > Mollusca > Gastropoda > Lymnaeidae > Omphiscola > Omphiscola glabra. Next base: position 15,971,973 of record OZ024808.1, on the reverse strand, counting down.
GATGGAAACTCTGCAGATGTCCGAAAATCCCGCCTCTCTATCTAAAGAAAAAATGACACCTGAGAAGACCAAATGTTCGCCCCCCCCCCCCCACTTCTACGTCACTAACGTGAGTCTTTGATGACAGGGGACAAGATTCATTTTTACGCCCCCCCTCCCCCCGCTAAACTTTGAAACCTAGTATTTCCATCCATTAACACTATAGCCCATTAGATGCCCCCGCTAGTCTGGCGACCGGGGAAATATGTCCCATCTGCCACCCCTTAGCTACGCCTCTGGCCACTGACAACTGGCACTGGCTGTCAAGAATAGCGGTTATAGCAAATTAGTGTTTGGTTGTGTTGTCTAGGGGTATGAGTATGATTATGATTAACCAGCTCACAAGAATAACAACAGTAGACTCAAACTACGTTCAATATTAGTCTTTACACTTTATTTTTAACTTCACAGTTAGCACATGCTCATTACGATAAATAATACAATTCGTCCAATTAGTACGATACGACTCGCTAACAAACTTAGCCAAAAGACGTCCTACTAACTGTATCACCGAACCACACTGTCCTTACTTTTACCCCCTGAGTCGCCCTCCGTTCACCCACGCTACCAAACGCGCGTACCTTCGCTCGCATGAGTTCATACGCCAGCCACTCTTTCCCATTCACGCCTGGACTATTTCCATAAATTAGCAAAGGTACCTAACTAAAATCATCGGGGATCCTCATCTCGTCACTGGCCCCGAACATCAAAAGTGCCCCCCCCCCCCCCCGGGGGGAAAATTTCTGAAAGAAACACTGTTCGTGGGTTGAAACCAAATGGAAAATTGCAAATTAGCAAGAGTTTTACTGGAGCCGGTTTCATAACAGAACTCAGATAAATTCAATAAAAGGGTGCCACCAGAGCAGGCAGCCATCAAAATGGGGTGCCACTAGACCAGGCAGCCATCAAAGCAAGGTGCCGCCAGAGCAGGGTGCCACCAGACACAATTGATAATAAAAATGCAAATGAACCTGATTTTCTGGATCTTTTCCAGCATTCCCTGACACTGCCCCCCCCCCCCAATCCCTAGGTCCGGGCACCGCTGGTTAAAACCAACCCTAGCATTAAGTCTACATTTCTCACCATCCGTGTGTCTGTAGTTTCATGTGATAGGATCTTTTCTAGACTGAATCGTTGACTATGGAGCAGTGATAGGATCTTTTCTAGACTGAATCGTTGACTATGGAGCAGTGATAGGATCTTTTCTAGACTGAATCGTTGACTATGGAGCAGTGATAGGATCTTTTCTAGACTGAATCGTTGACTATGGAGCAGTGATAGGATCTTTTCTAGACTCAATCGTTGACTATGGAGCAGTGATAGGATCTTTTCTAGACTCAATCGTTGACTATGGAGCAGTGATAGGATCTTTTCTAGACTGAATCGTTGACTATGGAGCAGAGGTGTAGCAAAGGTGTGGCGGGGGGGGGGCAGATGTCACCGGGCGCCAGGTTGGTTAGGGGCGCCAAAATGTGCTTTGATTTTATTTACTGTTGTTGCTAGTACCATACAGGAATGTACATAGTCAAATCATCTTAATTACTCATCTTAATCTCTTTCAATTAATTTGTTCTTGACTTTGGGAATCTACTGAATCATTTTTTTAACCAAATAAATCATTTGCCCATTTCCATGCACTAAAAGACCCCCACAGATCTTTTTACTCTGGTCAAAACTGTAGGCAAAGAATAACTAATGATGTGAAATGTATTATTAAGATAGTAAGGTGATCAATTGTTGATTATACCTCAGAACAATCTGAAATCACCCCGCCCCACTTTATGCAAGAGCGGGGTGAGGAGATATGATCACATCTTGGGTCCTTCTCTAAGGGGGTATTGACACCCTTTTCTACCCATATTCTAGAGAAGGCCTATAAATAGATTTATTATATCTGCATTTTTTCCCCTAGATTTTTCACTCTATAGCAGCGGTTCTCAACATGTGGGTCGTTACCTCTTGTGGGTGTCGAACGACCATTTCCAAGGGGTCGCCTAAGACCATCGGAAAACACATACTCTACAGTTATGAAGTAGCAACGAAAATAATTTAGTGATTGTGGGTCGACACTACTTGAGGAACTGTATTTAACAAATTAGTAGACTTTAGTCGACCAATTTAGGTGATATATTTAATTTGCTTCTCCCGCCCTTACAGTTTGGGGATTACACAAAGTCAACTTGTATTGTTATAAAATTTTTAAAAAAATTACTTAATTCTAATTATTTCGACTCCCCCACCCCCCCCCCCCTCAATCCTATCAGGCTGGGGCAAACCTGATTGTTTCTGGAAGTGCAGTGATACAACATAACAACAGAAACAGTGCATCACCGACATGACAAGCATTGTAGACCAAGTGCTACAGAGGAGATAACACTGTCAGACAATTTTAGCTTAGCTGAAGGTTTTGTTTTTATGTGTGCCCGTCTAGTATTTAACCGAGCACAGTTTTGTATTATAATTTTATCAGGTTCCTTATTTTGTGAATTACTACTTCAAACTTTGTAAAGACTATAATGTGTCCCATGAGTTTATATTCTGAATAATTTCAAATGCACATGTCCATGAGGATCTAAAATTCAAAGATGGCTTTTTTAAAAAGTGGTTTGGATTGAAGTGTCTAGGGAAATTATTCCAGATGGATTGATTTAGAATTTTTTCCCCCTGAAACAGTAGCTGAAACGACAGGTTTTTAGGAAGGAGATCATTTTATCAAGAGATACTTGGAGCGAGTATTATTTTGGCTACGAGACAGATCCTTGTTTACCGTGTGTGTGTGTGCAGATTTCCTTTCATCATTGTACCCATTTTGCACATTGTGTTTTCTGTAACATCGTACCGGTACAAGCCAAACAATATACTGCAATTATATTTCTTTTGATTTTGTAATTCATTATACTTAATTGTAATTAGCCCTGGTTTGAGTATCGTATTCTTTGTTATTGTATTTATCATTTGGTATCGTCTTTTGTTGTGTACTGTTTTAGAACGAGCCATATACTTAAATAAGATATTAATTTCTCCATACTGATAACAGTGCATAACAACACTAATTAGACTATATTGCATGGTGCGTTACAACACAACAGAGAGAAAATTATGAGAAAATATGTAAAGATATTAATTTGTTTTAATCACTTGTTTAGTTAGGCGACCACTTCTCGCAAACCTAGTGGTTATGTCTCCACACATGGTGGTCCATGTCTCCAAACATGGTGGTCCATTTTTCCAAACATGGTGGTCCGTTTCTCCAAACATGGTGGTCCATTTCTCCAAACATGATGGTCCATTTCTCCCCTCGCTATCTCATATGTCTCCTCTCATATTAGTCATTACGTAGTTTCTTTTCAATTTTCTGTACAATTTGTACAAAATCTCTCACAATTATGTAAATGCAAATGTAAAGTTATAACCATGAAATCTATCCCATTTGTTAACACAAACTTCTTTCTTTTACTGATGTTCACTTGGTGACCCATTTCTCCCTTAAATTAATTTACAAAGATCATATTCAAAGGGCATATCATGATGCTAATACCCAATACCAGTACTCTACACATAATTCAATTCAATAATTCATAATATCAGAGTAAATTATCTCTTAAAATCTCTTATTTGGACAAGACTATGTTTTTTACGACAAGATATTCTCTTTATCTGTCTCCATTTCATGCAGCTGAAGGAACGACTATCTACTACCTGCTGTAATGAAGTATGGTTGATTCCAGGTACGCTAATTCTGTAAATGTTGCGTATGATAGCCACTAACTACATTAATTGTTTTGTTTAGTAAAGAACCAATACTTGAGGGAAATTATATGAACAAATATTGGAGAAAAAATATTTTTTTTAACAATAAAATTTTATTTATCTAATGTATACAGCCATTTTAGTACCAAACGAAAAAAAATTATATCTAATCATCAACACTTTGCCTTATACACCACCATGGCAACAGACAGTTACTAATTATGGGAAATAAAACATATATAAATTAGCATGAAAATAACACATAGACCAATTGGCATAAAAATAACACATAAAATGCACCAATATGTCAAGCATTAAAATAAGAACAGATACATATACATATTAGCTTTGAACAACAGACATATATATATCATTTAGCATTGAAATAACAAACATACAAATATCAATATTAGCATGTAAATATAAAAAATACATAAATTGATTAGCATGAAGAATCACAAAACATTCACCAATCAGCATGAAGAATCACAAAACATTCACCAATTAGCATGAAAAATCACAATTAAATATACAAATAAGCATACAAAAATCAATCATACACATACCTATTGGGTGTAAAAAACCTGTTAGTATTAGCAATAAGGTTTCTAATAAAGTTTCATACAGAAATTGTTTCATTGAAACAGAGTGACAGGCGAGCATTACGTCTTGAAATCAGATTGCCACCACATCACTTTGTCAATGAGGAGGTTGCCATAAGCAGGATAGCATGGAGAACACCAATCAGGTATCTAAAAAGAACATTTTGTTTAGGCAACCACCAGACCTATGTGTGTCATCTAAACATGTTGCAAACAAAGAAATGTGTCCAGTTATACCGCCGGACTTCGGTCGCACCTGATGGGACTCCGTTAAAAACGGGGAGGGCCCAGTACAACACGAGCTGAAGTACTTTCGTGAAGGCGCCCAATTCAGACACATTTAGGTAGGAGAGGCCATATTCAGACATATCCGGGATACTATAGATGAGGCAGTACCGGGTACATCGAGGCAATCGCTACCTCTAAAGCAGGAGAGGTTTTGTATTCACATCCATGCTTTTTTACCTCCCCGTGTCAGAATAGTCCGTCGGAAAAGATGGCGCCGGCGCCAAATATAGAAAGAAGGAGACGGAAGGAAGTCAAAGATGTTGTCACGGAACGCGAAACAACGCGAACGAAAATAGAAAAAAAAAGGAGCAAATGCTCCTCCGTCTGTGCCTGCCCTTCATCTGTGCTGCTGCTCCATCCATCAGTGATGCTCTATCAACAAAAGGACACCAACCTAACAACAAGAAATGCGAGAATTAACACATTAAAATACACAAAATAATATAATTAACATAAATACACCTCCAACTGTGCCGCCAGCTCCTGGTCGCCACCTGCCGGATGCCAGCTCCCGTTTGCCGGATCCCGGTCACCAGCTCCCGGTAACCAGCACCCGATCGACAGCTCCCAGTCGCCAGCTCTAGGAGGCCACCTCATCAGCCAGGGGCAGGTCAATCGTCCATCATCAGCCAGGGGCAGGTCAATCGTCCATCATCAGCCAGGGGCAGGTCAATCGTCCATCATCAGCCAGGGGCAGGTCAATCGTCCATCATCAGCCAGGGGCAGGTCAATCATCCATCATCAGCCAGGGGCAGGTCAATCATCCATCATCAGCCAGGGGCAGGTCAATCATCCATCATCAGCCAGGGGCAGGTCAATCATCCATCATCAGCCAGGGGCAGGTCAATCATCCATCATCAGCCAGGGGCAGGTCAAGCATCCATCATCAGCCAGGGGCAGGTCAAGCATCCATCATCAGCCAGGGGCAGGTCAAGCATCCATCATCAGCCAGGGGCAGGTCAAGCATCCATCATCAGCCAGGGGCAGGTCTATCATCCATCATCAGCCAGGGGCAGGTCTATCATCCATCATCAGCCAGGGGCAGGTCAATCATCCATCATCAGCCAGGGGCAGGTCAATCATCCATCATCAGCCAGGGGCAGGTCAATCATCCATCATCAGCCAGGGGCAGGTCAATCATCCATCATCAGCCAGGGGCAGGTCAATCATCCATCATCAGCCAGGGGCAGGTCAATCATCCATCATCAGCCAGGGGCAGGTCAATCATCCATCATCAGCCAGGGGCAGGTCAATCATCCATCATCAGCCAGGGGCAGGTCAATCATCCATCATCAGCCAGGGGCAGGTCAATCATCCATCATCAGCCAGGGGCAGGTCAATCATCCATCATCAGCCAGGGGCAGGTCAATCATCCATCATCAGCCAGGGGCAGGTCAATCATCCATCATCAGCCAGGGGCAGGTCAATCATCCATCATCAGCCAGGGGCAGGTCAATCATCCATCATCAGCCAGGGGCAGGTCAATCATCCATCATCAGCCAGGGGCAGGTCAATCATCCATCATCAGCCAGGGGCAGGTCAAGCATCCATCATCAGCCAGGGGCAGGTCAAGCATCCATCATCAGCCAGGGGCAGGTCAAGCATCCATCATCAGCCAGGGGCAGGTCTAGCATCCATCATCAGCCAGGGGCAGGTCTAGCATCCATCATCAGCCAGGGGCAGGTCTAGCATCCATCATCAGCCAGGGGCAGGTCTAGCATCCATCATCAGCCAGGGGCAGGTCTAGCATCCATCATCAGCCAGGGGCAGGTCAATCATCCATCATCAGCCAGGGGCAGGTCAAGCATCCATCATCAGCCAGGGGCAGGTCAAGCATCCATCATCAGCCAGGGGCAGGTCAAGCATCCATCATCAGCCAGGGGCAGGTCAAGCATCCATCATCAGCCAGGGGCAGGTCTAGCATCCACCATCAGCCAGGGGCAGGTCAATCATCCATCATCAGCCAGGGGCAGGTCAATCATCCATCATCAGCCAGGGGCAGGTCAATCATCCATCATCAGCCAGGGGCAGGTCAATCATCCATCATCAGCCAGGGGCAGGTCAATCATCCATCATCAGCCAGGGGCAGGTCAAGCGTCCATCATCAGCCAGGGGCAGGTCAAGCGTCCATCATCAGCCAGGGGCAGGTCAAGCGTCCATCATCAGCCAGGGGCAGGTCAAGCGTCCATCATCAGCCAGGGGCAGGTCAAGCGTCCATCATCAGCCAGGGGCAGGTCAAGCGTCCATCATCAGCCAGGGGCAGGTCAAGCGTCCATCATCAGCCAGGGGCAGGTCAAGCGTCCATCATCAGCCAGGGGCAGGTCAAGCGTCCATCATCAGCCAGGGGCAGGTCAAGCGTCCATCATCAGCCAGGGGCAGGTCAAGCGTCCATCATCAGCCAGGGGCAGGTCAAGCGTCCATCATCAGCCAGGGGCAGGTCAAGCGTCCATCATCAGCCAGGGGCAGGTCAAGCGTCCATCATCAGCCAGGGGCAGGTCAAGCGTCCATCATCAGCCAGGGGCAGGTCAAGCGTCCATCATCAGCCAGGGGCAGGTCAAGCGTCCATCATCAGCCAGGGGCAGGTCAAGCGTCCATCATCAGCCAGGGGCAGGTCTAGCGTCCATCATCAGCCAGGGGCAGGTCTAGCGTCCATCATCAGCCAGGGGCAGGTCTAGCGTCCATCATCAGCCAGGGGCAGGTCTAGCGTCCATCATCAGCCAGGGGCAGGTCTAGCGTCCATCATCAGCCAGGGGCAGGTCTAGCGTCCATCATCAGCCAGGGGCAGGTCTAGCGTCCATCATCAGCCAGGGGCAGGTCAATCGTCCATCATCAGCCAGGGGCAGGTCAATCGTCCATCATCAGCCAGGGGCAGGTCAATCGTCCATCATCAGCCAGGGGCAGGTCAATCGTCCATCATCAGCCAGGGGCAGGTCAATCGTCCATCATCAGCCAGGGGCAGGTCAATCGTCCATCATCAGCCAGGGGCAGGTCAATCGTCCATCATCAGCCAGGGGCAGGTCAATCGTCCATCATCAGCCAGGGGCATGTCAATCGTCCATCATCAGCCAGGGGCATGTCAATCGTCCATCATCAGCCAGGGGCAGGTCAATCGTCCATCATCAGCCAGGGGCAGGTCAATCGTCCATCATCAGCCAGGGGCAGGTCAATCGTCCATCATCAGCCAGGGGCAGGTCAATCGTCCATCATCAGCCAGGGGCAGGTCAATCGTCCATCATCAGCCAGGGGCAGGTCAATCGTCCATCATCAGCCAGGGGCAGGTCAATCGTCCATCATCAGCCAGGGGCAGGTCAATCGTCCATCATCAGCCAGGGGCAGGTCAATCGTCCATCATCAGCCAGGGGCAGGTCAATCGTCCATCATCAGCCAGGGGCAGGTCAATCGTCCATCATCAGCCAGGGGCAGGTCAATCGTCCATCATCAGCCAGGGGCAGGTCAATCGTCCATCATCAGCCAGGGGCAGGTCAATCGTCCATCATCAGCCAGGGGCAGGTCAATCGTCCATCATCAGCCAGGGGCAGGTCAATCGTCCATCATCAGCCAGGGGCAGGTCAATCGTCCATCATCAGCCAGGGGCAGGTCAATCGTCCATCATCAGCCAGGGGCAGGTCAATCGTCCATCATCAGCCAGGGGCAGGTCAATCGTCCATCATCAGCCAGGGGCAGGTCAATCGTCCATCATCAGCCAGGGGCAGGTCAATCGTCCATCATCAGCCAGGGGCAGGTCAATCGTCCATCATCAGCCAGGGGCAGGTCAATCGTCCATCATCAGCCAGGGGCAGGTCAATCATCCATCATCAGCCAGGGGCAGGTCAATCATCCATCATCAGCCAGGGGCAGGTCAATCATCCATCATCAGCCAGGGGCAGGTCAATCATCCATCATCAGCCAGGGGCAGGTCAATCATCCATCATCAGCCAGGGGCAGGTCAATCATCCATCATCAGCCAGGGGCAGGTCAATCATCCATCATCAGCCAGGGGCAGGTCAATCATCCATCATCAGCCAGGGGCAGGTCAATCATCCATCATCAGCCAGGGGCAGGTCAATCATCCATCATCAGCCAGGGGCAGGTCAATCATCCATCATCAGCCAGGGGCAGGTCAATCATCCATCATCAGCCAGGGGCAGGTCAATCATCCATCATCAGCCAGGGGCAGGTCAAGCATCCATCATCAGCCAGGGGCAGGTCAAGCATCCATCATCAGCCAGGGGCAGGTCAAGCATCCATCATCAGCCAGGGGCAGGTCTAGCATCCATCATCAGCCAGGGGCAGGTCAATCATCCATCATCAGCCAGGGGCAGGTCAATCATCCATCATCAGCCAGGGGCAGGTCAATCATCCATCATCAGCCAGGGGCAGGTCAATCATCCATCATCAGCCAGGGGCAGGTCAATCATCCATCATCAGCCAGGGGCAGGTCAATCATCCATCATCAGCCAGGGGCAGGTCAATCATCCATCATCAGCCAGGGGCAGGTCAATCATCCATCATCAGCCAGGGGCAGGTCAATCATCCATCATCAGCCAGGGGCAGGTCAATCATCCATCATCAGCCAGGGGCAGGTCAATCATCCATCATCAGCCAGGGGCAGGTCAATCATCCATCATCAGCCAGGGGCAGGTCAATCATCCATCATCAGCCAGGGGCAGGTCAAGCATCCATCATCAGCCAGGGGCAGGTCAAGCATCCATCATCAGCCAGGGGCAGGTCAAGCATCCATCATCAGCCAGGGGCAGGTCAAGCATCCATCATCAGCCAGGGGCAGGTCTAGCATCCATCATCAGCCAGGGGCAGGTCTAGCATCCATCATCAGCCAGGGGCAGGTCTAGCATCCATCATCAGCCAGGGGCAGGTCTAGCATCCATCATCAGCCAGGGGCAGGTCAATCATCCATCATCAGCCAGGGGCAGGTCAATCATCCATCATCAGCCAGGGGCAGGTCAAGCATCCATCATCAGCCAGGGGCAGGTCAAGCATCCATCATCAGCCAGGGGCAGGTCAAGCATCCATCATCAGCCAGGGGCAGGTCTAGCATCCACCATCAGCCAGGGGCAGGTCAATCATCCACCATCAGCCAGGGGCAGGTCAATCATCCATCATCAGCCAGGGGCAGGTCAATCATCCATCATCAGCCAGGGGCAGGTCAATCATCCATCATCAGCCAGGGGCAGGTCAATCATCCATCATCAGCCAGGGGCAGGTCAATCATCCATCATCAGCCAGGGGCAGGTCAATCATCCATCATCAGCCAGGGGCAGGTCAATCATCCATCATCAGCCAGGGGCAGGTCAATCGTCCATCATCAGCCAGGGGCAGGTCAATCGTCCATCATCAGCCAGGGGCAGGTCAAGCGTCCATCATCAGCCAGGGGCAGGTCAAGCGTCCATCATCAGCCAGGGGCAGGTCAAGCGTCCATCATCAGCCAGGGGCAGGTCAAGCGTCCATCATCAGCCAGGGGCAGGTCAAGCGTCCATCATCAGCCAGGGGCAGGTCAAGCGTCCATCATCAGCCAGGGGCAGGTCAAGCGTCCATCATCAGCCAGGGGCAGGTCAAGCGTCCATCATCAGCCAGGGGCAGGTCAAGCGTCCATCATCAGCCAGGGGCAGGTCAAGCGTCCATCATCAGCCAGGGGCAGGTCAAGCGTCCATCATCAGCCAGGGGCAGGTCAAGCGTCCATCATCAGCCAGGGGCAGGTCTAGCGTCCATCATCAGCCAGGGGCAGGTCTAGCGTCCATCATCAGCCAGGGGCAGGTCTAGCGTCCATCATCAGCCAGGGGCAGGTCTAGCGTCCATCATCAGCCAGGGGCAGGTCTAGCGTCCATCATCAGCCAGGGGCAGGTCTAGCGTCCATCATCAGCCAGGGGCAGGTCTAGCGTCCATCATCAGCCAGGGGCAGGTCTAGCGTCCATCATCAGCCAGGGGCAGGTCAATCGTCCATCATCAGCCAGGGGCAGGTCAATCGTCCATCATCAGCCAGGGGCAGGTCAATCGTCCATCATCAGCCAGGGGCAGGTCAATCGTCCATCATCAGCCAGGGGCAGGTCAATCGTCCATCATCAGCCAGGGGCAGGTCAATCGTCCATCATCAGCCAGGGGCAGGTCAATCGTCCATCATCAGCCAGGGGCAGGTCAATCGTCCATCATCAGCCAGGGGCAGGTCAATCGTCCATCATCAGCCAGGGGCAGGTCAATCGTCCATCATCAGCCAGGGGCATGTCAATCGTCCATCATCAGCCAGGGGCAGGTCAATCGTCCATCATCAGCCAGGGGCAGGTCAATCGTCCATCATCAGCCAGGGGCAGGTCAATCGTCCATCATCAGCCAGGGGCAGGTCAATCGTCCATCATCAGCCAGGGGCAGGTCAATCGTCCATCATCAGCCAGGGGCAGGTCAATCATCCATCATCAGCCAGGGGCAGGTCAATCGTCCATCATCAGCCAGGGGCAGGTCAATCGTCCATCATCAGCCAGGGGCAGGTCAATCGTCCATCATCAGCCAGGGGCAGGTCAATCGTCCATCATCAGCCAGGGGCAGGTCAATCGTCCATCATCAGCCAGGGGCAGGTCAATCGTCCATCATCAGCCAGGGGCAGGTCAATCGTCCATCATCAGCCAGGGGCAGGTCAATCGTCCATCATCAGCCAGGGGCAGGTCAATCGTCCATCATCAGCCAGGGGCAGGTCAATCGTCCATCATCAGCCAGGGGCAGGTCAATCGTCCATCATCAGCCAGGGGCAGGTCAATCGTCCATCATCAGCCAGGGGCAGGTCAATCGTCCATCATCAGCCAGGGGCAGGTCAATCGTCCATCATCAGCCAGGGGCAGGTCAATCGTCCATCATCAGCCAGGGGCAGGTCAATCGTCCATCATCAGCCAGGGGCAGGTCAATCGTCCATCATCAGCCAGGGGCAGGTCAATCGTCCATCATCAGCCAGGGGCAGGTCAATCGTCCATCATCAGCCAGGGGCAGGTCAATCGTCCATCATCAGCCAGGGGCAGGTCAATCATCCATCATCAGCCAGGGGCAGGTCAATCATCCATCATCAGCCAGGGGCAGGTCAATCATCCATCATCAGCCAGGGGCAGGTCAATCATCCATCATCAGCCAGGGGCAGGTCAATCATCCATCATCAGCCAGGGGCAGGTCAATCATCCATCATCAGCCAGGGGCAGGTCAATCATCCATCATCAGCCAGGGGCAGGTCAATCATCCATCATCAGCCAGGGGCAGGTCAATCATCCATCATCAGCCAGGGGCAGGTCAATCATCCATCATCAGCCAGGGGCAGGTCAAGCATCCATCATCAGCCAGGGGCAGGTCAAGCATCCATCATCAGCCAGGGGCAGGTCAAGCATCCATCATCAGCCAGGGGCAGGTCAAGCATCCATCATCAGCCAGGGGCAGGTCTAGCATCCATCATCAGCCAGGGGCAGGTCAATCATCCATCATCAGCCAGGGGCAGGTCAATCATCCATCATCAGCCAGGGGCAGGTCAATCATCCATCATCAGCCAGGGGCAGGTCAATCATCCATCATCAGCCAGGGGCAGGTCAATCATCCATCATCAGCCAGGGGCAGGTCAATCATCCATCATCAGCCAGGGGCAGGTCAATCATCCATCATCAGCCAGGGGCCGGTCAATCATCCATCATCAGCCAGGGGCAGGTCAATCATCCATCATCAGCCAGGGGCAGGTCAATCATCCATCATCAGCCAGGGGCAGGTCAATCATCCATCATCAGCCAGGGGCAGGTCAATCATCCATCATCAGCCAGGGGCAGGTCAATCATCCATCATCAGCCAGGGGCAGGTCAAGCATCCATCATCAGCCAGGGGCAGGTCAAGCATCCATCATCAGCCAGGGGCAGGTCAAGCATCCATCATCAGCCAGGGGCAGGTCAAGCATCCATCATCAGCCAGGGGCAGGTCTAGCATCCATCATCAGCCAGGGGCAGGTCTAGCATCCATCATCAGCCAGGGGCAGGTCTAGCATCCATCATCAGCCAGGGGCAGGTCTAGCATCCATCATCAGCCAGGGGCAGGTCAATCATCCATCATCAGCCAGGGGCAGGTCAATCATCCATCATCAGCCAGGGGCAGGTCAAGCATCCATCATCAGCCAGGGGCAGGTCAAGCATCCATCATCAGCCAGGGGCAGGTCAAGCATCCATCATCAGCCAGGGGCAGGTCAAGCATCCATCATCAGCCAGGGGCAGGTCTAGCATCCACCATCAGCCAGGGGCAGGTCAATCATCCACCATCAGCCAGGGGCAGGTCAATCATCCATCATCAGCCAGGGGCAGGTCAATCATCCATCATCAGCCAGGGGCAGGTCAATCATCCATCATCAGCCAGGGGCAGGTCAATCATCCATCATCAGCCAGGGGCAGGTCAATCATCCATCATCAGCCAGGGGCAGGTCAATCATCCATCATCAGCCAGGGGCAGGTCAATCATCCATCATCAGCCAGGGGCAGGTCAATCATCCATCATCAGCCAGGGGCAGGTCAATCATCCATCATCAGCCAGGGGCAGGTCAATCATCCATCATCAGCCAGGGGCAGGTCAATCATCCATCATCAGCCAGGGGCAGGTCAATCATCCATCATCAGCCAGGGGCAGGTCAATCATCCATCATCAGCCAGGGGCAGGTCAAGCATCCATCATCAGCCAGGGGCAGGTCAAGCATCCATCATCAGCCAGGGGCAGGTCAAGCATCCATCATCAGCCAGGGGCAGGTCAAGCATCCATCATCAGCCAGGGGCAGGTCTAGCATCCATCATCAGCCAGGGGCAGGTCAATCATCCATCATCAGCCAGGGGCAGGTCAATCATCCATCATCAGCCAGGGGCAGGTCAATCATCCATCATCAGCCAGGGGCAGGTCAATCATCCATCATCAGCCAGGGGCAGGTCAATCATCCATCATCAGCCAGGGGCAGGTCAATCATCCATCATCAGCCAGGGGCAGGTCAATCATCCATCATCAGCCAGGGGCAGGTCAATCATCCATCATCAGCCAGGGGCAGGTCAATCATCCATCATCAGCCAGGGGCAGGTCAATCATCCATCATCAGCCAGGGGCAGGTCAATCATCCATCATCAGCCAGGGGCAGGTCAATCATCCATCATCAGCCAGGGGCAGGTCAATCATCCATCATCAGCCAGGGGCAGGTCAAGCATCCATCATCAGCCAGGGGCAGGTCAAGCATCCATCATCAGCCAGGGGCAGGTCAAGCATCCATCATCAGCCAGGGGCAGGTCAAGCATCCATCATCAGCCAGGGGCAGGTCTAGCATCCATCATCAGCCAGGGGCAGGTCTAGCATCCATCATCAGCCAGGGGCAGGTCTAGCATCCATCATCAGCCAGGGGCAGGTCTAGCATCCATCATCAGCCAGGGGCAGGTCAATCATCCATCATCAGCCAGGGGCAGGTCAATCATCCATCATCAGCCAGGGGCAGGTCAAGCATCCATCATCAGCCAGGGGCAGGTCAAGCATCCATCATCAGCCAGGGGCAGGTCAAGCATCCATCATCAGCCAGGGGCAGGTCAATCATCCACCATCAGCCAGGGGCAGGTCAATCATCCACCATCAGCCAGGGGCAGGTCAATCATCCATCATCAGCCAGGGGCAGGTCAATCATCCATCATCAGCCAGGGGCAGGTCAATCATCCATCATCAGCCAGGGGCAGGTCAATCATCCATCATCAGCCAGGGGCAGGTCAATCATCCATCATCAGCCAGGGGCAGGTCAATCATCCATCATCAGCCAGGGGCAGGTCAAGCATCCATCATCAGCCAGGGGCAGGTCAAGCGTCCATCATCAGCCAGGGGCAGGTCAATCGTCCATCATCAGCCAGGGGCAGGTCAAGCGTCCATCATCAGCCAGGGGCAGGTCAAGCGTCCATCATCAGCCAGGGGCAGGTCAAGCGTCCATCATCAGCCAGGGGCAGGTCAAGCGTCCATCATCAGCCAGGGGCAGGTCAAGCGTCCATCATCAGCCAGGGGCAGGTCAAGCGTCCATCATCAGCCAGGGGCAGGTCAAGCGTCCATCATCAGCCAGGGGCAGGTCAAGCGTCCATCATCAGCCAGGGGCAGGTCAAGCGTCCATCATCAGCCAGGGGCAGGTCTAGCGTCCATCATCAGCCAGGGGCAGGTCTAGCGTCCATCATCAGCCAGGGGCAGGTCTAGCGTCCATCATCAGCCAGGGGCAGGTCAATCGTCCATCATCAGCCAGGGGCAGGTCAATCGTCCATCATCAGCCAGGGGCAGGTCAATCGTCCATCATCAGCCAGGGGCAGGTCAATCGTCCATCATCAGCCAGGGGCAGGTCAATCGTCCATCATCAGCCAGGGGCAGGTCAATCGTCCATCATCAGCCAGGGGCAGGTCAATCGTCCATCATCAGCCAGGGGCAGGTCAATCGTCCATCATCAGCCAGGGGCAGGTCAATCGTCCATCATCAGCCAGGGGCAGGTCAATCGTCCATCATCAGCCAGGGGCAGGTCAAGCGTCCATCATCAGCCAGGGGCAGGTCAAGCGTCCATCATCAGCCAGGGGCAGGTCAAGCGTCCATCATCAGCCAGGGGCAGGTCTAGCGTCCATCATCAGCCAGGGGCAGGTCTAGCGTCCATCATCAGCCAGGGGCAGGTCTAGCGTCCATCATCAGCCAGGGGCAGGTCTAGCGTCCATCATCAGCCAGGGGCAGGTCTAGCGTCCATCATCAGCCAGGGGCAGGTCTAGCGTCCATCATCAGCCAGGGGCAGGTCTAGCGTCCATCATCAGCCAGGGGCAGGTCTAGCGTCCATCATCAGCCAGGGGCAGGTCAATCGTCCATCATCAGCCAGGGGCAGGTCAATCGTCCATCATCAGCCAGGGGCAGGTCAATCGTCCATCATCAGCCAGGGGCAGGTCAATCGTCCATCATCAGCCAGGGGCAGGTCAATCGTCCATCATCAGCCAGGGGCAGGTCAATCGTCCATCATCAGCCAGGGGCAGGTCAATCGTCCATCATCAGCCAGGGGCAGGTCAATCGTCCATCATCAGCCAGGGGCAGGTCAATCGTCCATCATCAGCCAGGGGCATGTCAATCGTCCATCATCAGCCAGGGGCAGGTCAATCGTCCATCATCAGCCAGGGGCAGGTCAATCGTCCATCATCAGCCAGGGGCAGGTCAATCGTCCATCATCAGCCAGGGGCAGGTCAATCGTCCATCATCAGCCAGGGGCAGGTCAATCATCCATCATCAGCCAGGGGCAGGTCAATCATCCATCATCAGCCAGGGGCAGGTCAATCATCCATCATCAGCCAGGGGCAGGTCAATCATCCATCATCAGCCAGGGGCAGGTCAATCATCCATCATCAGCCAGGGGCAGGTCAAGCATCCATCATCAGCCAGGGGCAGGTCAAGCATCCATCATCAGCCAGGGGCAGGTCAAGCATCCATCATCAGCCAGGGGCAGGTCAAGCATCCATCATCAGCCAGGGGCAGGTCAAGCATCCATCATCAGCCAGGGGCAGGTCAAGCATCCATCATCAGCCAGGGGCAGGTCAAGCATCCATCATCAGCCAGGGGCAGGTCTAGCATCCATCATCAGCCAGGGGCAGGTCTAGCATCCATCATCAGCCAGGGGCAGGTCAATCATCCATCATCAGCCAGGGGCAGGTCAATCATCCATCATCAGCCAGGGGCAGGTCAATCATCCATCATCAGCCAGGGGCAGGTCAATCATCCATCATCAGCCAGGGGCAGGTCAATCATCCATCATCAGCCAGGGGCAGGTCAATCATCCATCATCAGCCAGGGGCAGGTCAATCATCCATCATCAGCCAGGGGCAGGTCAATCATCCATCATCAGCCAGGGGCAGGTCAATCATCCATCATCAGCCAGGGGCAGGTCAATCATCCATCATCAGCCAGGGGCAGGTCAATCATCCATCATCAGCCAGGGGCAGGTCAATCATCCATCATCAGCCAGGGGCAGGTCAATCATCCATCATCAGCCAGGGGCAGGTCAATCATCCATCATCAGCCAGGGGCAGGTCAATCATCCATCATCAGCCAGGTGCAGGTCAATCATCCATCATCAGCCAGGGGCAGGTCAATCATCCATCATCAGCCAGGGGCAGGTCAATCATCCATCATCAGCCAGGGGCAGGTCAATCATCCATCATCAGCCAGGGGCAGGTCAAGCATCCATCATCAGCCAGGGGCAGGTCAAGCATCCATCATCAGCCAGGGGCAGGTCAAGCATCCATCATCAGCCAGGGGCAGGTCAAGCATCCATCATCAGCCAGGGGCAGGTCTAGCATCCATCATCAGCCAGGGGCAGGTCTAGCATCCATCATCAGCCAGGGGCAGGTCTAGCATCCATCATCAGCCAGGGGCAGGTCAATCATCCATCATCAGCCAGGGGCAGGTCAATCATCCATCATCAGCCAGGGGCAGGTCAATCATCCATCATCAGCCAGGGGCAGGTCAAGCATCCATCATCAGCCAGGGGCAGGTCAAGCATCCATCATCAGCCAGGGGCAGGTCAAGCATCCATCATCAGCCAGGGGCAGGTCAAGCATCCATCATCAGCCAGGGGCAGGTCAATCATCCACCATCAGCCAGGGGCAGGTCAATCATCCACCATCAGCCAGGGGCAGGTCAATCATCCACCATCAGCCAGGGGCAGGTCAATCATCCACCATCAGCCAGGGGCAGGTCAATCATCCATCATCAGCCAGGGGCAGGTCAATCATCCATCATCAGCCAGGGGCAGGTCAATCATCCATCATCAGCCAGGGGCAGGTCAATCATCCATCATCAGCCAGGGGCAGGTCAATCGTCCATCATCAGCCAGGGGCAGGTCAATCGTCCATCATCAGCCAGGGGCAGGTCAAGCGTCCATCATCAGCCAGGGGCAGGTCAAGCGTCCATCATCAGCCAGGGGCAGGTCAAGCGTCCATCATCAGCCAGGGGCAGGTCAAGCGTCCATCATCAGCCAGGGGCAGGTCAAGCGTCCATCATCAGCCAGGGGCAGGTCAAGCGTCCATCATCAGCCAGGGGCAGGTCAAGCGTCCATCATCAGCCAGGGGCAGGTCAAGCGTCCATCATCAGCCAGGGGCAGGTCAAGCGTCCATCATCAGCCAGGGGCAGGTCAAGCGTCCATCATCAGCCAGGGGCAGGTCAAGCGTCCATCATCAGCCAGGGGCAGGTCAAGCGTCCATCATCAGCCAGGGGCAGGTCAAGCGTCCATCATCAGCCAGGGGCAGGTCAAGCGTCCATCATCAGCCAGGGGCAGGTCTAGCGTCCATCATCAGCCAGGGGCAGGTCAATCGTCCATCATCAGCCAGGGGCAGGTCAATCGTCCATCATCAGCCAGGGGCAGGTCAATCGTCCATCATCAGCCAGGGGCAGGTCAATCGTCCATCATCAGCCAGGGGCAGGTCAATCGTCCATCATCAGCCAGGGGCAGGTCAATCGTCCATCATCAGCCAGGGGCAGGTCAATCGTCCATCATCAGCCAGGGGCAGGTCAATCGTCCATCATCAGCCAGGGGCATGTCAATCGTCCATCATCAGCCAGGGGCAGGTCAATCGTCCATCATCAGCCAGGGGCAGGTCAATCGTCCATCATCAGCCAGGGGCAGGTCAATCGTCCATCATCAGCCAGGGGCAGGTCAATCGTCCATCATCAGCCAGGGGCAGGTCAATCGTCCATCATCAGCCAGGGGCAGGTCAATCGTCCATCATCAGCCAGGGGCAGGTCAATCATCCATCATCAGCCAGGGGCAGGTCAATCATCCATCATCAGCCAGGGGCAGGTCAATCATCCATCATCAGCCAGGGGCAGGTCAAGCATCCATCATCAGCCAGGGGCAGGTCAATCATCCATCATCAGCCAGGGGCAGGTCAATCATCCATCATCAGCCAGGGGCAGGTCAATCATCCATCATCAGCCAGGGGCAGGTCAATCATCCATCATCAGCCAGGGGCAGGTCAATCATCCATCATCAGCCAGGGGCAGGTCAAGCATCCATCATCAGCCAGGGGCAGGTCAAGCATCCATCATCAGCCAGGGGCAGGTCTATCATCCATCATCAGCCAGGGGCAGGTCAATCATCCATCATCAGCCAGGGGCAGGTCAATCATCCATCATCAGCCAGGGGCAGGTCAATCATCCATCTCCAGCCAGGGGCAGGTCAATCATCCATCATCAGCCAGGGGCAGGTCAATCATCCATCATCAGCCAGGGGCAGGTCAATCATCCATCATCAGCCAGGGGCAGGTCAATCATCCATCATCAGCCAGGGGCAGGTCAATCATCCATCATCAGCCAGGGGCAGGTCAATCATCCATCATCAGCCAGGGGCAGGTCAATCATCCATCATCAGCCAGGGGCAGGTCAATCATCCATCATCAGCCAGGGGCAGGTCAATCATCCATCATCAGCCAGGGGCAGGTCAATCATCCATCATCAGCCAGGGGCAGGTCAATCATCCATCATCAGCCAGGGGCAGGTCAATCATCCATCATCAGCCAGGGGCAGGTCAATCATCCATCATCAGCCAGGGGCAGGTCAATCATCCATCATCAGCCAGGGGCAGGTCAATCATCCATCATCAGCCAGGGGCAGGTCAATCATCCATCATCAGCCAGGGGCAGGTCAAGCATCCATCATCAGCCAGGGGCAGGTCAAGCATCCATCATCAGCCAGGGGCAGGTCAAGCATCCATCATCAGCCAGGGGCAGGTCAAGCGTCCATCATCAGCCAGGGGCAGGTCAAGCGTCCATCATCAGCCAGGGGCAGGTCTAGCGTCCATCATCAGCCAGGGGCAGGTCTAGCATCCATCATCAGCCAGGGGCAGGTCTAGCATCCATCATCAGCCAGGGGCAGGTCAATCATCCATCATCAGCCAGGGGCAGGTCAATCATCCATCATCAGCCAGGGGCAGGTCAAGCATCCATCATCAGCCAGGGGCAGGTCAAGCATCCATCATCAGCCAGGGGCAGGTCAAGCATCCATCATCAGCCAGGGGCAGGTCTAGCATCCACCATCAGCCAGGGGCAGGTCAATCATCCACCATCAGCCAGGGGCAGGTCAATCATCCACCATCAGCCAGGGGCAGGTCAATCATCCATCATCAGCCAGGGGCAGGTCAATCATCCATCATCAGCCAGGGGCAGGTCAATCATCCATCATCAGCCAGGGGCAGGTCAATCATCCATCATCAGCCAGGGGCAGGTCAATCATCCATCATCAGCCAGGGGCAGGTCAATCATCCATCATCAGCCAGGGGCAGGTCAAGCATCCATCATCAGCCAGGGGCAGGTCAAGCGTCCATCATCAGCCAGGGGCAGGTCAATCGTCCATCATCAGCCAGGGGCAGGTCAAGCGTCCATCATCAGCCAGGGGCAGGTCAAGCGTCCATCATCAGCCAGGGGCAGGTCAAGCGTCCATCATCAGCCAGGGGCAGGTCAAGCGTCCATCATCAGCCAGGGGCAGGTCAAGCGTCCATCATCAGCCAGGGGCAGGTCAAGCGTCCATCATCAGCCAGGGGCAGGTCAAGCGTCCATCATCAGCCAGGGGCAGGTCAAGCGTCCATCATCAGCCAGGGGCAGGTCAAGCGTCCATCATCAGCCAGGGGCAGGTCAAGCGTCCATCATCAGCCAGGGGCAGGTCTAGCGTCCATCATCAGCCAGGGGCAGGTCTAGCGTCCATCATCAGCCAGGGGCAGGTCAATCGTCCATCATCAGCCAGGGGCAGGTCAATCGTCCATCATCAGCCAGGGGCAGGTCAATCGTCCATCATCAGCCAGGGGCAGGTCAATCGTCCATCATCAGCCAGGGGCAGGTCAATCGTCCATCATCAGCCAGGGGCAGGTCAATCGTCCATCATCAGCCAGGGGCAGGTCAATCGTCCATCATCAGCCAGGGGCAGGTCAATCGTCCATCATCAGCCAGGGGCAGGTCAATCGTCCATCATCAGCCAGGGGCAGGTCAATCGTCCATCATCAGCCAGGGGCAGGTCAATCGTCCATCATCAGCCAGGGGCAGGTCAATCGTCCATCATCAGCCAGGGGCAGGTCAATCGTCCATCATCAGCCAGGGGCAGGTCAATCGTCCATCATCAGCCAGGGGCAGGTCAATCGTCCATCATCAGCCAGGGGCAGGTCAATCGTCCATCATCAGCCAGGGGCAGGTCAATCGTCCATCATCAGCCAGGGGCAGGTCAATCGTCCATCATCAGCCAGGGGCAGGTCAATCGTCCATCATCAGCCAGGGGCAGGTCAATCGTCCATCATCAGCCAGGGGCAGGTCAATCGTCCATCATCAGCCAGGGGCAGGTCAATCGTCCATCATCAGCCAGGGGCAGGTCAATCGTCCATCATCAGCCAGGGGCAGGTCAATCGTCCATCATCAGCCAGGGGCAGGTCAATCGTCCATCATCAGCCAGGGGCAGGTCAATCGTCCATCATCAGCCAGGGGCAGGTCAATCGTCCATCATCAGCCAGGGGCAGGTCAATCGTCCATCATCAGCCAGGGGCAGGTCAATCGTCCATCATCAGCCAGGGGCAGGTCAATCGTCCATCATCAGCCAGGGGCAGGTCAATCGTCCATCATCAGCCAGGGGCAGGTCAATCGTCCATCATCAGCCAGGGGCAGGTCAATCGTCCATCATCAGCCAGGGGCAGGTCAATCGTCCATCATCAGCCAGGGGCAGGTCAATCGTCCATCATCAGCCAGGGGCAGGTCAATCGTCCATCATCAGCCAGGGGCAGGTCAATCGTCCATCATCAGCCAGGGGCATGTCAATCGTCCATCATCAGCCAGGGGCAGGTCAAGCATCCATCATCAGCCAGGGGCATGTCAAGCATCCATCATCAGCCAGGGGCAGGTCAATCATCCATCATCAGCCAGGGGCAGGTCAATCATCCATCATCAGCCAGGGGCAGGTCAATCATCCATCATCAGCCAGGGGCAGGTCAATCATCCATCATCAGCCAGGGGCAGGTCAATCATCCATCATCAGCCAGGGGCAGGTCAATCATCCATCATCAGCCAGGGGCAGGTCAATCATCCATCATCAGCCAGGGGCAGGTCAATCATCCATCATCAGCCAGGGGCAGGTCAATCATCCATCATCAGCCAGGGGCAGGTCAATCATCCATCATCAGCCAGGGGCAGGTCAAGCATCCATCATCAGCCAGGGGCAGGTCAAGCATCCATCATCAGCCAGGGGCAGGTCAAGCATCCATCATCAGCCAGGGGCAGGTCAAGCATCCATCATCAGCCAGGGGCAGGTCAAGCATCCATCATCAGCCAGGGGCAGGTCAAGCATCCATCATCAGCCAGGGGCAGGTCTAGCATCCATCATCAGCCAGGGGCAGGTCAAGCATCCATCATCAGCCAGGGGCAGGTCTAGCATCCATCATCAGCCAGGGGCAGGTCTAGCATCCATCATCAGCCAGGGGCAGGTCTAGCATCCATCATCAGCCAGGGGCAGGTCAATCATCCATCATCAGCCAGGGGCAGGTCAATCATCCATCATCAGCCAGGGGCAGGTCAATCATCCATCATCAGCCAGGGGCAGGTCAATCATCCATCATCAGCCAGGGGCAGGTCAAGCATCCATCATCAGCCAGGGGCAGGTCAAGCATCCATCATCAGCCAGGGGCAGGTCAAGCATCCATCATCAGCCAGGGGCAGGTCAAGCATCCATCATCAGCCAGGGGCAGGTCTAGCATCCACCATCAGCCAGGGGCAGGTCAATCATCCACCATCAGCCAGGGGCAGGTCAATCATCCACCATCAGCCAGGGGCAGGTCAATCATCCACCATCAGCCAGGGGCAGGTCAATCATACATCATCAGCCAGGGGCAGGTCAATCATCCATCATCAGCCAGGGGCAGGTCAATCATCCATCATCAGCCAGGGGCAGGTCAATCATCCATCATCAGCCAGGGGCAGGTCAATCATCCATCATCAGCCAGGGGCAGGTCAATCATCCATCATCAGCCAGGGGCAGGTCAATCATCCATCATCAGCCAGGGGCAGGTCAATCATCCATCATCAGCCAGGGGCAGGTCAATCATCCATCATCAGCCAGGGGCAGGTCAATCATCCATCATCAGCCAGGGGCAGGTCAATCATCCATCATCAGCCAGGGGCAGGTCAATCATCCATCATCAGCCAGGGGCAGGTCAATCATCCATCATCAGCCAGGGGCAGGTCAAGCATCCATCATCAGCCAGGGGCAGGTCAAGCATCCATCATCAGCCAGGGGCAGGTCAAGCATCCATCATCAGCCAGGGGCAGGTCAAGCATCCATCATCAGCCAGGGGCAGGTCTAGCATCCATCATCAGCCAGGGGCAGGTCTAGCATCCATCATCAGCCAGGGGCAGGTCTAGCATCCATCATCAGCCAGGGGCAGGTCTAGCATCCATCATCAGCCAGGGGCAGGTCAATCATCCATCATCAGCCAGGGGCAGGTCAAGCATCCATCATCAGCCAGGGGCAGGTCAAGCATCCATCATCAGCCAGGGGCAGGTCAAGCATCCATCATCAGCCAGGGGCAGGTCAAGCATCCATCATCAGCCAGGGGCAGGTCAAGCATCCATCATCAGCCAGGGGCAGGTCAATCATCCACCATCAGCCAGGGGCAGGTCAATCATCCACCATCAGCCAGGGGCAGGTCAATCATCCACCATCAGCCAGGGGCAGGTCAATCATCCACCATCAGCCAGGGGCAGGTCAATCATCCATCATCAGCCAGGGGCAGGTCAATCATCCATCATCAGCCAGGGGCAGGTCAATCATCCATCATCAGCCAGGGGCAGGTCAATCATCCATCATCAGCCAGGGGCAGGTCAATCATCCATCATCAGCCAGGGGCAGGTCAATCGTCCATCATCAGCCAGGGGCAGGTCAATCGTCCATCATCAGCCAGGGGCAGGTCAATCGTCCATCATCAGCCAGGGGCAGGTCAAGCGTCCATCATCAGCCAGGGGCAGGTCAAGCGTCCATCATCAGCCAGGGGCAGGTCAAGCGTCCATCATCAGCCAGGGGCAGGTCAAGCGTCCATCATCAGCCAGGGGCAGGTCAAGCGTCCATCATCAGCCAGGGGCAGGTCAAGCGTCCATCATCAGCCAGGGGCAGGTCAATCATCCATCATCAGCCAGGGGCAGGTCAATCATCCATCATCAGCCAGGGGCAGGTCAATCATCCATCATCAGCCAGGGGCAGGTCAATCATCCATCATCAGCCAGGGGCAGGTCAATCATCCATCATCAGCCAGGGGCAGGTCAATCATCCATCATCAGCCAGGGGCAGGTCAAGCATCCATCATCAGCCAGGGGCAGGTCAAGCATCCATCATCAGCCAGGGGCAGGTCAAGCATCCATCATCAGCCAGGGGCAGGTCAAGCATCCATCATCAGCCAGGGGCAGGTCTAGCATCCATCATCAGCCAGGGGCAGGTCTAGCATCCATCATCAGCCAGGGGCAGGTCTAGCATCCATCATCAGCCAGGGGCAGGTCTAGCATCCATCATCAGCCAGGGGCAGGTCAATCATCCATCATCAGCCAGGGGCAGGTCAATCATCCATCATCAGCCAGGGGCAGGTCAAGCATCCATCATCAGCCAGGGGCAGGTCAAGCATCCATCATCAGCCAGGGGCAGGTCAAGCATCCATCATCAGCCAGGGGCAGGTCAAGCATCCATCATCAGCCAGGGGCAGGTCAATCATCCACCATCAGCCAGGGGCAGGTCAATCATCCACCATCAGCCAGGGGCAGGTCAATCATCCACCATCAGCCAGGGGCAGGTCAATCATCCATCATCAGCCAGGGGCAGGTCAATCATCCATCATCAGCCAGGGGCAGGTCAATCATCCATCATCAGCCAGGGGCAGGTCAATCATCCATCATCAGCCAGGGGCAGGTCAATCGTCCATCATCAGCCAGGGGCAGGTCAATCGTCCATCATCAGCCAGGGGCAGGTCAATCGTCCATCATCAGCCAGGGGCAGGTCAATCGTCCATCATCAGCCAGGGGCAGGTCAAGCGTCCATCATCAGCCAGGGGCAGGTCAAGCGTCCATCATCAGCCAGGGGCAGGTCAAGCGTCCATCATCAGCCAGGGGCAGGTCAAGCGTCCATCATCAGCCAGGGGCAGGTCAAGCGTCCATCATCAGCCAGGGGCAGGTCAAGCGTCCATCATCAGCCAGGGGCAGGTCAAGCGTCCATCATCAGCCAGGGGCAGGTCAAGCGTCCATCATCAGCCAGGGGCAGGTCAAGCGTCCATCATCAGCCAGGGGCAGGTCAAGCGTCCATCATCAGCCAGGGGCAGGTCAAGCGTCCATCATCAGCCAGGGGCAGGTCTAGCGTCCATCATCAGCCAGGGGCAGGTCAATCGTCCATCATCAGCCAGGGGCAGGTCAATCGTCCATCATCAGCCAGGGGCAGGTCAATCGTCCATCATCAGCCAGGGGCAGGTCAATCGTCCATCATCAGCCAGGGGCAGGTCAATCGTCCATCATCAGCCAGGGGCAGGTCAATCGTCCATCATCAGCCAGGGGCAGGTCAATCGTCCATCATCAGCCAGGGGCAGGTCAATCGTCCATCATCAGCCAGGGGCATGTCAATCGTCCATCATCAGCCAGGGGCAGGTCAATCGTCCATCATCAGCCAGGGGCAGGTCAATCGTCCATCATCAGCCAGGGGCAGGTCAATCGTCCATCATCAGCCAGGGGCAGGTCAATCGTCCATCATCAGCCAGGGGCAGGTCAATCGTCCATCATCAGCCAGGGGCAGGTCAATCGTCCATCATCAGCCAGGGGCAGGTCAATCATCCATCATCAGCCAGGGGCAGGTCAATCATCCATCATCAGCCAGGGGCAGGTCAATCATCCATCATCAGCCAGGGGCAGGTCAAGCATCCATCATCAGCCAGGGGCAGGTCAATCATCCATCATCAGCCAGGGGCAGGTCAATCATCCATCATCAGCCAGGGGCAGGTCAATCATCCATCATCAGCCAGGGGCAGGTCAATCATCCATCATCAGCCAGGGGCAGGTCAAGCATCCATCATCAGCCAGGGGCAGGTCAAGCATCCATCATCAGCCAGGGGCAGGTCTATCATCCATCATCAGCCAGGGGCAGGTCAATCATCCATCATCAGCCAGGGGCAGGTCAATCATCCATCATCAGCCAGGGGCAGGTCAATCATCCATCATCAGCCAGGGGCAGGTCAATCATCCATCATCAGCCAGGGGCAGGTCAATCATCCATCATCAGCCAGGGGCAGGTCAATCATCCATCATCAGCCAGGGGCAGGTCAATCATCCATCATCAGCCAGGGGCAGGTCAATCATCCATCATCAGCCAGGGGCAGGTCAATCATCCATCATCAGCCAGGGGCAGGTCAATCATCCATCATCAGCCAGGGGCAGGTCAATCATCCATCATCAGCCAGGGGCAGGTCAATCATCCATCATCAGCCAGGGGCAGGTCAATCATCCATCATCAGCCAGGGGCAGGTCAATCATCCATCATCAGCCAGGGGCAGGTCAATCATCCATCATCAGCCAGGGGCAGGTCAATCATCCATCATCAGCCAGGGGCAGGTCAATCATCCATCATCAGCCAGGGGCAGGTCAATCATCCATCATCAGCCAGGGGCAGGTCAATCATCCATCATCAGCCAGGGGCAGGTCAATCATCCATCATCAGCCAGGGGCAGGTCAATCATCCATCATCAGCCAGGGGCAGGTCAATCATCCATCATCAGCCAGGGGCAGGTCAAGCGTCCATCATCAGCCAGGGGCAGGTCAAGCGTCCATCATCAGCCAGGGGCAGGTCAATCGTCCATCATCAGCCAGGGGCAGGTCAAGCGTCCATCATCAGCCAGGGGCAGGTCTAGCATCCATCATCAGCCAGGGGCAGGTCTAGCATCCATCATCAGCCAGGGGCAGGTCTAGCATCCATCATCAGCCAGGGGCAGGTCAATCATCCATCATCAGCCAGGGGCAGGTCAATCATCCATCATCAGCCAGGGGCAGGTCAAGCATCCATCATCAGCCAGGGGCAGGTCAAGCATCCATCATCAGCCAGGGGCAGGTCAAGCATCCATCATCAGCCAGGGGCAGGTCAAGCATCCATCATCAGCCAGGGGCAGGTCTAGCATCCACCATCAGCCAGGGGCAGGTCAATCATCCACCATCAGCCAGGGGCAGGTCAATCATCCATCATCAGCCAGGGGCAGGTCAATCATCCATCATCAGCCAGGGGCAGGTCAATCATCCATCATCAGCCAGGGGCAGGTCAATCATCCATCATCAGCCAGGGGCAGGTCAATCATCCATCATCAGCCAGGGGCAGGTCAATCATCCATCATCAGCCAGGGGCAGGTCAATCATCCATCATCAGCCAGGGGCAGGTCAAGCATCCATCATCAGCCAGGGGCAGGTCAATCGTCCATCATCAGCCAGGGGCAGGTCAATCGTCCATCATCAGCCAGGGGCAGGTCAAGCGTCCATCATCAGCCAGGGGCAGGTCAAGCGTCCATCATCAGCCAGGGGCAGGTCAAGCGTCCATCATCAGCCAGGGGCAGGTCAAGCGTCCATCATCAGCCAGGGGCAGGTCAAGCGTCCATCATCAGCCAGGGGCAGGTCAAGCGTCCATCATCAGCCAGGGGCAGGTCAAGCGTCCATCATCAGCCAGGGGCAGGTCAAGCGTCCATCATCAGCCAGGGGCAGGTCAAGCGTCCATCATCAGCCAGGGGCAGGTCAAGCGTCCATCATCAGCCAGGGGCAGGTCAAGCGTCCATCATCAGCCAGGGGCAGGTCTAGCGTCCATCATCAGCCAGGGGCAGGTCTAGCGTCCATCATCAGCCAGGGGCAGGTCAATCGTCCATCATCAGCCAGGGGCAGGTCAATCGTCCATCATCAGCCAGGGGCAGGTCAATCGTCCATCATCAGCCAGGGGCAGGTCAATCGTCCATCATCAGCCAGGGGCAGGTCAATCGTCCATCATCAGCCAGGGGCAGGTCAATCGTCCATCATCAGCCAGGGGCAGGTCAATCGTCCATCATCAGCCAGGGGCAGGTCAATCGTCCATCATCAGCCAGGGGCAGGTCAATCGTCCATCATCAGCCAGGGGCAGGTCAATCGTCCATCATCAGCCAGGGGCAGGTCAATCGTCCATCATCAGCCAGGGGCAGGTCAATCGTCCATCATCAGCCAGGGGCAGGTCAATCGTCCATCATCAGCCAGGGGCAGGTCAATCGTCCATCATCAGCCAGGGGCAGGTCAATCGTCCATCATCAGCCAGGGGCAGGTCAATCGTCCATCATCAGCCAGGGGCAGGTCAATCGTCCATCATCAGCCAGGGGCAGGTCAATCGTCCATCATCAGCCAGGGGCAGGTCAATCGTCCATCATCAGCCAGGGGCAGGTCAATCGTCCATCATCAGCCAGGGGCAGGTCAATCGTCCATCATCAGCCAGGGGCAGGTCAATCGTCCATCATCAGCCAGGGGCAGGTCAATCGTCCATCATCAGCCAGGGGCAGGTCAATCGTCCATCATCAGCCAGGGGCAGGTCAATCGTCCATCATCAGCCAGGGGCAGGTCAATCGTCCATCATCAGCCAGGGGCAGGTCAATCGTCCATCATCAGCCAGGGGCAGGTCAATCGTCCATCATCAGCCAGGGGCAGGTCAATCGTCCATCATCAGCCAGGGGCAGGTCAATCGTCCATCATCAGCCAGGGGCAGGTCAATCATCCATCATCAGCCAGGGGCAGGTCAATCATCCATCATCAGCCAGGGGCAGGTCAATCGTCCATCATCAGCCAGGGGCAGGTCAATCGTCCATCATCAGCCAGGGGCAGGTCAATCGTCCATCATCAGCCAGGGGCAGGTCAATCGTCCATCATCAGCCAGGGGCAGGTCAATCGTCCATCATCAGCCAGGGGCATGTCAATCGTCCATCATCAGCCAGGGGCAGGTCAAGCATCCATCATCAGCCAGGGGCAGGTCAAGCATCCATCATCAGCCAGGGGCAGGTCAATCATCCATCATCAGCCAGGGGCAGGTCAATCATCCATCATCAGCCAGGGGCAGGTCAATCATCCATCATCAGCCAGGGGCAGGTCAATCATCCATCATCAGCCAGGGGCAGGTCAATCATCCATCATCAGCCAGGGGCAGGTCAATCATCCATCATCAGCCAGGGGCAGGTCAATCATCCATCATCAGCCAGGGGCAGGTCAATCATCCATCATCAGCCAGGGGCAGGTCAATCATCCATCATCAGCCAGGGGCAGGTCAATCATCCATCATCAGCCAGGGGCAGGTCAATCATCCATCATCAGCCAGGGGCAGGTCAAGCATCCATCATCAGCCAGGGGCAGGTCAAGCATCCATCATCAGCCAGGGGCAGGTCAAGCATCCATCATCAGCCAGGGGCAGGTCAAGCATCCATCATCAGCCAGGGGCAGGTCAAGCATCCATCATCAGCCAGGGGCAGGTCAAGCATCCATCATCAGCCAGGGGCAGGTCTAGCATCCATCATCAGCCAGGGGCAGGTCAAGCATCCATCATCAGCCAGGGGCAGGTCTAGCATCCATCATCAGCCAGGGGCAGGTCTAGCATCCATCATCAGCCAGGGGCAGGTCTAGCATCCATCATCAGCCAGGGGCAGGTCAATCATCCATCATCAGCCAGGGGCAGGTCAATCATCCATCATCAGCCAGGGGCAGGTCAATCATCCATCATCAGCCAGGGGCAGGTCAAGCATCCATCATCAGCCAGGGGCAGGTCAAGCATCCATCATCAGCCAGGGGCAGGTCAAGCATCCATCATCAGCCAGGGGCAGGTCAAGCATCCATCATCAGCCAGGGGCAGGTCTAGCATCCACCATCAGCCAGGGGCAGGTCAATCATCCACCATCAGCCAGGGGCAGGTCAATCATCCACCATCAGCCAGGGGCAGGTCAATCATCCATCATCAGCCAGGGACAGGTCAATCATCCATCATCAGCCAGGGGCAGGTCAATCATCCATCATCAGCCAGGGGCAGGTCAATCATCCATCATCAGCCAGGGGCAGGTCAATCATCCATCATCAGCCAGGGGCAGGTCAATCATCCATCATCAGCCAGGGGCAGGTCAATCATCCATCATCAGCCAGGGGCAGGTCAATCATCCATCATCAGCCAGGGGCAGGTCAAGCATCCATCATCAGCCAGGGGCAGGTCAAGCATCCATCATCAGCCAGGGGCAGGTCAATCGTCCATCATCAGCCAGGGGCAGGTCAAGCGTCCATCATCAGCCAGGGGCAGGTCAAGCGTCCATCATCAGCCAGGGGCAGGTCAAGCGTCCATCATCAGCCAGGGGCAGGTCAAGCGTCCATCATCAGCCAGGGGCAGGTCAAGCGTCCATCATCAGCCAGGGGCAGGTCAAGCGTCCATCATCAGCCAGGGGCAGGTCAAGCATCCATCATCAGCCAGGGGCAGGTCAATCGTCCATCATCAGCCAGGGGCAGGTCAAGCGTCCATCATCAGCCAGGGGCAGGTCTAGCGTCCATCATCAGCCAGGGGCAGGTCAATCGTCCATCATCAGCCAGGGGCAGGTCTAGCGTCCATCATCAGCCAGGGGCAGGTCAATCGTCCATCATCAGCCAGGGGCAGGTCAATCGTCCATCATCAGCCAGGGGCAGGTCAATCGTCCATCATCAGCCAGGGGCAGGTCAATCGTCCATCATCAGCCAGGGGCAGGTCAATCGTCCATCATCAGCCAGGGGCAGGTCAATCGTCCATCATCAGCCAGGGGCAGGTCAATCGTCCATCATCAGCCAGGGGCAGGTCAATCGTCCATCATCAGCCAGGGGCAGGTCAATCGTCCATCATCAGCCAGGGGCAGGTCAATCGTCCATCATCAGCCAGGGGCAGGTCAATCGTCCATCATCAGCCAGGGGCAGGTCAAGCGTCCATCATCAGCCAGGGGCAGGTCAAGCGTCCATCATCAGCCAGGGGCAGGTCAAGCGTCCATCATCAGCAAGGGGCAGGTCAATCGTCCATCATCAGCCAGGGGCAGGTCAATCGTCCATCATCAGCCAGGGGCAGGTCAATCATCCATCATCAGCCAGGGGCAGGTCAATCATCCATCATCAGCCAGGGGCAGGTCAAGCATCCATCATCAGCCAGGGGCAGGTCAAGCATCCATCATCAGCCAGGGGCAGGTCAAGCATCCATCATCAGCCAGGGGCAGGTCAAGCATCCATCATCAGCCAGGGGCAGGTCAAGCATCCATCATCAGCCAGGGGCAGGTCAATCATCCATCATCAGCCAGGGGCAGGTCAATCATCCATCATCAGCCAGGGGCAGGTCAATCATCCATCATCAGCCAGGGGCAGGTCAATCATCCATCATCAGCCAGGGGCAGGTCAATCATCCATCATCAGCCAGGGGCAGGTCAAGCATCCATCATCAGCCAGGGGCAGGTCAAGCATCCATCATCAGCCAGGGGCAGGTCAAGCATCCATCATCAGCCAGGGGCAGGTCAAGCATCCATCATCAGCCAGGGGCAGGTCAAGCATCCATCATCAGCCAGGGGCAGGTCTAGCATCCATCATCAGCCAGGGGCAGGTCAAGCATCCATCATCAGCCAGGGGCAGGTCTAGCATCCATCATCAGCCAGGGGCAGGTCTAGCATCCATCATCAGCCAGGGGCAGGTCTAGCATCCATCATCAGCCAGGGGCAGGTCAATCATCCATCATCAGCCAGGGGCAGGTCAATCATCCATCATCAGCCAGGGGCAGGTCAATCATCCATCATCAGCCAGGGGCAGGTCAATCATCCATCATCAGCCAGGGGCAGGTCAAGCATCCATCATCAGCCAGGGGCAGGTCAAGCATCCATCATCAGCCAGGGGCAGGTCAAGCATCCATCATCAGCCAGGGGCAGGTCAAGCATCCATCATCAGCCAGGGGCAGGTCTAGCATCCACCATCAGCCAGGGGCAGGTCAATCATCCACCATCAGCCAGGGGCAGGTCAATCATCCACCATCAGCCAGGGGCAGGTCAATCATCCACCATCAGCCAGGGGCAGGTCAATCATACATCATCAGCCAGGGGCAGGTCAATCATCCATCATCAGCCAGGGGCAGGTCAATCATCCATCATCAGCCAGGGGCAGGTCAATCATCCATCATCAGCCAGGGGCAGGTCAATCATCCATCATCAGCCAGGGGCAGGTCAATCATCCATCATCAGCCAGGGGCAGGTCAATCATCCATCATCAGCCAGGGGCAGGTCAATCATCCATCATCAGCCAGGGGCAGGTCAATCATCCATCATCAGCCAGGGGCAGGTCAATCATCCATCATCAGCCAGGGGCAGGTCAATCATCCATCATCAGCCAGGGGCAGGTCAATCATCCATCATCAGCCAGGGGCAGGTCAATCATCCATCATCAGCCAGGGGCAGGTCAAGCATCCATCATCAGCCAGGGGCAGGTCAAGCATCCATCATCAGCCAGGGGCAGGTCAAGCATCCATCATCAGCCAGGGGCAGGTCAAGCATCCATCATCAGCCAGGGGCAGGTCTAGCATCCATCATCAGCCAGGGGCAGGTCTAGCATCCATCATCAGCCAGGGGCAGGTCTAGCATCCATCATCAGCCAGGGGCAGGTCTAGCATCCATCATCAGCCAGGGGCAGGTCAATCATCCATCATCAGCCAGGGGCAGGTCAAGCATCCATCATCAGCCAGGGGCAGGTCAAGCATCCATCATCAGCCAGGGGCAGGTCAAGCATCCATCATCAGCCAGGGGCAGGTCAAGCATCCATCATCAGCCAGGGGCAGGTCAAGCATCCATCATCAGCCAGGGGCAGGTCAATCATCCACCATCAGCCAGGGGCAGGTCAATCATCCACCATCAGCCAGGGGCAGGTCAATCATCCACCATCAGCCAGGGGCAGGTCAATCATCCACCATCAGCCAGGGGCAGGTCAATCATCCATCATCAGCCAGGGGCAGGTCAATCATCCATCATCAGCCAGGGGCAGGTCAATCATCCATCATCAGCCAGGGGCAGGTCAATCATCCATCATCAGCCAGGGGCAGGTCAATCATCCATCATCAGCCAGGGGCAGGTCAATCGTCCATCATCAGCCAGGGGCAGGTCAATCGTCCATCATCAGCCAGGGGCAGGTCAATCGTCCATCATCAGCCAGGGGCAGGTCAAGCGTCCATCATCAGCCAGGGGCAGGTCAAGCGTCCATCATCAGCCAGGGGCAGGTCAAGCGTCCATCATCAGCCAGGGGCAGGTCAAGCGTCCATCATCAGCCAGGGGCAGGTCAAGCGTCCATCATCAGCCAGGGGCAGGTCAAGCGTCCATCATCAGCCAGGGGCAGGTCAATCATCCATCATCAGCCAGGGGCAGGTCAATCATCCATCATCAGCCAGGGGCAGGTCAATCATCCATCATCAGCCAGGGGCAGGTCAATCATCCATCATCAGCCAGGGGCAGGTCAATCATCCATCATCAGCCAGGGGCAGGTCAATCATCCATCATCAGCCAGGGGCAGGTCAAGCATCCATCATCAGCCAGGGGCAGGTCAAGCATCCATCATCAGCCAGGGGCAGGTCAAGCATCCATCATCAGCCAGGGGCAGGTCAAGCATCCATCATCAGCCAGGGGCAGGTCTAGCATCCATCATCAGCCAGGGGCAGGTCTAGCATCCATCATCAGCCAGGGGCAGGTCTAGCATCCATCATCAGCCAGGGGCAGGTCTAGCATCCATCATCAGCCAGGGGCAGGTCAATCATCCATCATCAGCCAGGGGCAGGTCAATCATCCATCATCAGCCAGGGGCAGGTCAAGCATCCATCATCAGCCAGGGGCAGGTCAAGCATCCATCATCAGCCAGGGGCAGGTCAAGCATCCATCATCAGCCAGGGGCAGGTCAAGCATCCATCATCAGCCAGGGGCAGGTCAATCATCCACCATCAGCCAGGGGCAGGTCAATCATCCACCATCAGCCAGGGGCAGGTCAATCATCCACCATCAGCCAGGGGCAGGTCAATCATCCATCATCAGCCAGGGGCAGGTCAATCATCCATCATCAGCCAGGGGCAGGTCAATCATCCATCATCAGCCAGGGGCAGGTCAATCATCCATCATCAGCCAGGGGCAGGTCAATCGTCCATCATCAGCCAGGGGCAGGTCAATCGTCCATCATCAGCCAGGGGCAGGTCAATCGTCCATCATCAGCCAGGGGCAGGTCAATCGTCCATCATCAGCCAGGGGCAGGTCAATCGTCCATCATCAGCCAGGGGCAGGTCAATCGTCCATCATCAGCCAGGGGCAGGTCAATCGTCCATCATCAGCCAGGGGCAGGTCAATCGTCCATCATCAGCCAGGGGCAGGTCAATCGTCCATCATCAGCCAGGGGCAGGTCAAGCGTCCATCATCAGCCAGGGGCAGGTCAAGCGTCCATCATCAGCCAGGGGCAGGTCAAGCGTCCATCATCAGCAAGGGGCAGGTCAATCGTCCATCATCAGCCAGGGGCAGGTCAATCGTCCATCATCAGCCAGGGGCAGGTCAATCATCCATCATCAGCCAGGGGCAGGTCAATCATCCATCATCAGCCAGGGGCAGGTCAAGCATCCATCATCAGCCAGGGGCAGGTCAAGCATCCATCATCAGCCAGGGGCAGGTCAAGCATCCATCATCAGCCAGGGGCAGGTCAAGCATCCATCATCAGCCAGGGGCAGGTCAAGCATCCATCATCAGCCAGGGGCAGGTCAATCATCCATCATCAGCCAGGGGCAGGTCAATCATCCATCATCAGCCAGGGGCAGGTCAATCATCCATCATCAGCCAGGGGCAGGTCAATCATCCATCATCAGCCAGGGGCAGGTCAATCATCCATCATCAGCCAGGGGCAGGTCAAGCATCCATCATCAGCCAGGGGCAGGTCAAGCATCCATCATCAGCCAGGGGCAGGTCAAGCATCCATCATCAGCCAGGGGCAGGTCAAGCATCCATCATCAGCCAGGGGCAGGTCAAGCATCCATCATCAGCCAGGGGCAGGTCTAGCATCCATCATCAGCCAGGGGCAGGTCAAGCATCCATCATCAGCCAGGGGCAGGTCTAGCATCCATCATCAGCCAGGGGCAGGTCTAGCATCCATCATCAGCCAGGGGCAGGTCTAGCATCCATCATCAGCCAGGGGCAGGTCAATCATCCATCATCAGCCAGGGGCAGGTCAATCATCCATCATCAGCCAGGGGCAGGTCAATCATCCATCATCAGCCAGGGGCAGGTCAATCATCCATCATCAGCCAGGGGCAGGTCAAGCATCCATCATCAGCCAGGGGCAGGTCAAGCATCCATCATCAGCCAGGGGCAGGTCAAGCATCCATCATCAGCCAGGGGCAGGTCAAGCATCCATCATCAGCCAGGGGCAGGTCTAGCATCCACCATCAGCCAGGGGCAGGTCAATCATCCACCATCAGCCAGGGGCAGGTCAATCATCCACCATCAGCCAGGGGCAGGTCAATCATCCACCATCAGCCAGGGGCAGGTCAATCATACATCATCAGCCAGGGGCAGGTCAATCATCCATCATCAGCCAGGGGCAGGTCAATCATCCATCATCAGCCAGGGGCAGGTCAATCATCCATCATCAGCCAGGGGCAGGTCAATCATCCATCATCAGCCAGGGGCAGGTCAATCATCCATCATCAGCCAGGGGCAGGTCAATCATCCATCATCAGCCAGGGGCAGGTCAATCATCCATCATCAGCCAGGGGCAGGTCAATCATCCATCATCAGCCAGGGGCAGGTCAATCATCCATCATCAGCCAGGGGCAGGTCAATCATCCATCATCAGCCAGGGGCAGGTCAATCATCCATCATCAGCCAGGGGCAGGTCAATCATCCATCATCAGCCAGGGGCAGGTCAAGCATCCATCATCAGCCAGGGGCAGGTCAAGCATCCATCATCAGCCAGGGGCAGGTCAAGCATCCATCATCAGCCAGGGGCAGGTCAAGCATCCATCATCAGCCAGGGGCAGGTCTAGCATCCATCATCAGCCAGGGGCAGGTCTAGCATCCATCATCAGCCAGGGGCAGGTCTAGCATCCATCATCAGCCAGGGGCAGGTCTAGCATCCATCATCAGCCAGGGGCAGGTCAATCATCCATCATCAGCCAGGGGCAGGTCAAGCATCCATCATCAGCCAGGGGCAGGTCAAGCATCCATCATCAGCCAGGGGCAGGTCAAGCATCCATCATCAGCCAGGGGCAGGTCAAGCATCCATCATCAGCCAGGGGCAGGTCAAGCATCCATCATCAGCCAGGGGCAGGTCAATCATCCACCATCAGCCAGGGGCAGGTCAATCATCCACCATCAGCCAGGGGCAGGTCAATCATCCACCATCAGCCAGGGGCAGGTCAATCATCCACCATCAGCCAGGGGCAGGTCAATCATCCATCATCAGCCAGGGGCAGGTCAATCATCCATCATCAGCCAGGGGCAGGTCAATCATCCATCATCAGCCAGGGGCAGGTCAATCATCCATCATCAGCCAGGGGCAGGTCAATCATCCATCATCAGCCAGGGGCAGGTCAATCGTCCATCATCAGCCAGGGGCAGGTCAATCGTCCATCATCAGCCAGGGGCAGGTCAATCGTCCATCATCAGCCAGGGGCAGGTCAAGCGTCCATCATCAGCCAGGGGCAGGTCAAGCGTCCATCATCAGCCAGGGGCAGGTCAAGCGTCCATCATCAGCCAGGGGCAGGTCAAGCGTCCATCATCAGCCAGGGGCAGGTCAAGCGTCCATCATCAGCCAGGGGCAGGTCAAGCGTCCATCATCAGCCAGGGGCAGGTCAATCATCCATCATCAGCCAGGGGCAGGTCAATCATCCATCATCAGCCAGGGGCAGGTCAATCATCCATCATCAGCCAGGGGCAGGTCAATCATCCATCATCAGCCAGGGGCAGGTCAATCATCCATCATCAGCCAGGGGCAGGTCAATCATCCATCATCAGCCAGGGGCAGGTCAAGCATCCATCATCAGCCAGGGGCAGGTCAAGCATCCATCATCAGCCAGGGGCAGGTCAAGCATCCATCATCAGCCAGGGGCAGGTCTAGCATCCATCATCAGCCAGGGGCAGGTCTAGCATCCATCATCAGCCAGGGGCAGGTCTAGCATCCATCATCAGCCAGGGGCAGGTCTAGCATCCATCATCAGCCAGGGGCAGGTCAATCATCCATCATCAGCCAGGGGCAGGTCAATCATCCATCATCAGCCAGGGGCAGGTCAAGCATCCATCATCAGCCAGGGGCAGGTCAAGCATCCATCATCAGCCAGGGGCAGGTCAAGCATCCATCATCAGCCAGGGGCAGGTCAAGCATCCATCATCAGCCAGGGGCAGGTCAATCATCCACCATCAGCCAGGGGCAGGTCAATCATCCACCATCAGCCAGGGGCAGGTCAATCATCCACCATCAGCCAGGGGCAGGTCAATCATCCATCATCAGCCAGGGGCAGGTCAATCATCCATCATCAGCCAGGGGCAGGTCAATCATCCATCATCAGCCAGGGGCAGGTCAATCATCCATCATCAGCCAGGGGCAGGTCAATCGTCCATCATCAGCCAGGGGCAGGTCAATCGTCCATCATCAGCCAGGGGCAGGTCAATCGTCCATCATCAGCCAGGGGCAGGTCAATCGTCCATCATCAGCCAGGGGCAGGTCAAGCGTCCATCATCAGCCAGGGGCAGGTCAAGCGTCCATCATCAGCCAGGGGCAGGTCAAGCGTCCATCATCAGCCAGGGGCAGGTCAAGCGTCCATCATCAGCCAGGGGCAGGTCAAGCGTCCATCATCAGCCAGGGGCAGGTCAAGCGTCCATCATCAGCCAGGGGCAGGTCAAGCGTCCATCATCAGCCAGGGGCAGGTCAAGCGTCCATCATCAGCCAGGGGCAGGTCAAGCGTCCATCATCAGCCAGGGGCAGGTCAAGCGTCCATCATCAGCCAGGGGCAGGTCAAGCGTCCATCATCAGCCAGGGGCAGGTCTAGCGTCCATCATCAGCCAGGGGCAGGTCAATCGTCCATCATCAGCCAGGGGCAGGTCAATCGTCCATCATCAGCCAGGGGCAGGTCAATCGTCCATCATCAGCCAGGGGCAGGTCAATCGTCCATCATCAGCCAGGGGCAGGTCAATCGTCCATCATCAGCCAGGGGCAGGTCAATCGTCCATCATCAGCCAGGGGCAGGTCAATCGTCCATCATCAGCCAGGGGCAGGTCAATCGTCCATCATCAGCCAGGGGCATGTCAATCGTCCATCATCAGCCAGGGGCAGGTCAATCGTCCATCATCAGCCAGGGGCAGGTCAATCGTCCATCATCAGCCAGGGGCAGGTCAATCGTCCATCATCAGCCAGGGGCAGGTCAATCGTCCATCATCAGCCAGGGGCAGGTCAATCGTCCATCATCAGCCAGGGGCAGGTCAATCGTCCATCATCAGCCAGGGGCAGGTCAATCATCCATCATCAGCCAGGGGCAGGTCAATCATCCATCATCAGCCAGGGGCAGGTCAATCATCCATCATCAGCCAGGGGCAGGTCAAGCATCCATCATCAGCCAGGGGCAGGTCAATCATCCATCATCAGCCAGGGGCAGGTCAATCATCCATCATCAGCCAGGGGCAGGTCAATCATCCATCATCAGCCAGGGGCAGGTCAATCATCCATCATCAGCCAGGGGCAGGTCAAGCATCCATCATCAGCCAGGGGCAGGTCAAGCATCCATCATCAGCCAGGGGCAGGTCTATCATCCATCATCAGCCAGGGGCAGGTCAATCATCCATCATCAGCCAGGGGCAGGTCAATCATCCATCATCAGCCAGGGGCAGGTCAATCATCCATCATCAGCCAGGGGCAGGTCAATCATCCATCATCAGCCAGGGGCAGGTCAATCATCCATCATCAGCCAGGGGCAGGTCAATCATCCATCATCAGCCAGGGGCAGGTCAATCATCCATCATCAGCCAGGGGCAGGTCAATCATCCATCATCAGCCAGGGGCAGGTCAATCATCCATCATCAGCCAGGGGCAGGTCAATCATCCATCATCAGCCAGGGGCAGGTCAATCATCCATCATCAGCCAGGGGCAGGTCAATCATCCATCATCAGCCAGGGGCAGGTCAATCATCCATCATCAGCCAGGGGCAGGTCAATCATCCATCATCAGCCAGGGGCAGGTCAATCATCCATCATCAGCCAGGGGCAGGTCAATCATCCATCATCAGCCAGGGGCAGGTCAATCATCCATCATCAGCCAGGGGCAGGTCAATCATCCATCATCAGCCAGGGGCAGGTCAATCATCCATCATCAGCCAGGGGCAGGTCAATCATCCATCATCAGCCAGGGGCAGGTCAATCATCCATCATCAGCCAGGGGCAGGTCAATCATCCATCATCAGCCAGGGGCAGGTCAAGCGTCCATCATCAGCCAGGGGCAGGTCAAGCGTCCATCATCAGCCAGGGGCAGGTCAATCGTCCATCATCAGCCAGGGGCAGGTCAAGCGTCCATCATCAGCCAGGGGCAGGTCTAGCATCCATCATCAGCCAGGGGCAGGTCTAGCATCCATCATCAGCCAGGGGCAGGTCTAGCATCCATCATCAGCCAGGGGCAGGTCAATCATCCATCATCAGCCAGGGGCAGGTCAATCATCCATCATCAGCCAGGGGCAGGTCAAGCATCCATCATCAGCCAGGGGCAGGTCAAGCATCCATCATCAGCCAGGGGCAGGTCAAGCATCCATCATCAGCCAGGGGCAGGTCAAGCATCCATCATCAGCCAGGGGCAGGTCTAGCATCCACCATCAGCCAGGGGCAGGTCAATCATCCACCATCAGCCAGGGGCAGGTCAATCATCCATCATCAGCCAGGGGCAGGTCAATCATCCATCATCAGCCAGGGGCAGGTCAATCATCCATCATCAGCCAGGGGCAGGTCAATCATCCATCATCAGCCAGGGGCAGGTCAATCATCCATCATCAGCCAGGGGCAGGTCAATCATCCATCATCAGCCAGGGGCAGGTCAATCATCCATCATCAGCCAGGGGCAGGTCAAGCATCCATCATCAGCCAGGGGCAGGTCAATCGTCCATCATCAGCCAGGGGCAGGTCAATCGTCCATCATCAGCCAGGGGCAGGTCAATCGTCCATCATCAGCCAGGGGCAGGTCAAGCGTCCATCATCAGCCAGGGGCAGGTCAAGCGTCCATCATCAGCCAGGGGCAGGTCAAGCGTCCATCATCAGCCAGGGGCAGGTCAAGCGTCCATCATCAGCCAGGGGCAGGTCAAGCGTCCATCATCAGCCAGGGGCAGGTCAAGCGTCCATCATCAGCCAGGGGCAGGTCAAGCGTCCATCATCAGCCAGGGGCAGGTCAAGCGTCCATCATCAGCCAGGGGCAGGTCAAGCGTCCATCATCAGCCAGGGGCAGGTCAAGCGTCCATCATCAGCCAGGGGCAGGTCTAGCGTCCATCATCAGCCAGGGGCAGGTCTAGCGTCCATCATCAGCCAGGGGCAGGTCAATCGTCCATCATCAGCCAGGGGCAGGTCAATCGTCCATCATCAGCCAGGGGCAGGTCAATCGTCCATCATCAGCCAGGGGCAGGTCAATCGTCCATCATCAGCCAGGGGCAGGTCAATCGTCCATCATCAGCCAGGGGCAGGTCAATCGTCCATCATCAGCCAGGGGCAGGTCAATCGTCCATCATCAGCCAGGGGCAGGTCAATCGTCCATCATCAGCCAGGGGCAGGTCAATCGTCCATCATCAGCCAGGGGCAGGTCAATCGTCCATCATCAGCCAGGGGCAGGTCAATCGTCCATCATCAGCCAGGGGCAGGTCAATCGTCCATCATCAGCCAGGGGCAGGTCAATCGTCCATCATCAGCCAGGGGCAGGTCAATCGTCCATCATCAGCCAGGGGCAGGTCAATCGTCCATCATCAGCCAGGGGCAGGTCAATCGTCCATCATCAGCCAGGGGCAGGTCAATCGTCCATCATCAGCCAGGGGCAGGTCAATCGTCCATCATCAGCCAGGGGCAGGTCAATCGTCCATCATCAGCCAGGGGCAGGTCAATCGTCCATCATCAGCCAGGGGCAGGTCAATCGTCCATCATCAGCCAGGGGCAGGTCAATCGTCCATCATCAGCCAGGGGCAGGTCAATCGTCCATCATCAGCCAGGGGCAGGTCAATCGTCCATCATCAGCCAGGGGCAGGTCAATCGTCCATCATCAGCCAGGGGCAGGTCAATCGTCCATCATCAGCCAGGGGCAGGTCAATCGTCCATCATCAGCCAGGGGCAGGTCAATCGTCCATCATCAGCCAGGGGCAGGTCAATCGTCCATCATCAGCCAGGGGCAGGTCAATCATCCATCATCAGCCAGGGGCAGGTCAATCATCCATCATCAGCCAGGGGCAGGTCAATCGTCCATCATCAGCCAGGGGCAGGTCAATCGTCCATCATCAGCCAGGGGCAGGTCAATCGTCCATCATCAGCCAGGGGCAGGTCAATCGTCCATCATCAGCCAGGGGCAGGTCAATCGTCCATCATCAGCCAGGGGCATGTCAATCGTCCATCATCAGCCAGGGGCAGGTCAAGCATCCATCATCAGCCAGGGGCAGGTCAAGCATCCATCATCAGCCAGGGGCAGGTCAATCATCCATCATCAGCCAGGGGCAGGTCAATCATCCATCATCAGCCAGGGGCAGGTCAATCATCCATCATCAGCCAGGGGCAGGTCAATCATCCATCATCAGCCAGGGGCAGGTCAATCATCCATCATCAGCCAGGGGCAGGTCAATCATCCATCATCAGCCAGGGGCAGGTCAATCATCCATCATCAGCCAGGGGCAGGTCAATCATCCATCATCAGCCAGGGGCAGGTCAATCATCCATCATCAGCCAGGGGCAGGTCAATCATCCATC
This sequence comes from Omphiscola glabra, assembly GCA_964017045.1. Lineage (NCBI taxonomy): Eukaryota > Metazoa > Mollusca > Gastropoda > Lymnaeidae > Omphiscola > Omphiscola glabra. The sequence continues at coordinate 15,930,275 of OZ024808.1, read as the reverse complement.
ATCAGCCAGGGGCAGGTCAATCATCCATCATCAGCCAGGGGCAGGTCAAGCATCCATCATCAGCCAGGGGCAGGTCAAGCATCCATCATCAGCCAGGGGCAGGTCAAGCATCCATCATCAGCCAGGGGCAGGTCAAGCATCCATCATCAGCCAGGGGCAGGTCAAGCATCCATCATCAGCCAGGGGCAGGTCAAGCATCCATCATCAGCCAGGGGCAGGTCTAGCATCCATCATCAGCCAGGGGCAGGTCAAGCATCCATCATCAGCCAGGGGCAGGTCTAGCATCCATCATCAGCCAGGGGCAGGTCTAGCATCCATCATCAGCCAGGGGCAGGTCTAGCATCCATCATCAGCCAGGGGCAGGTCAATCATCCATCATCAGCCAGGGGCAGGTCAATCATCCATAATGAGCCAGGGGCAGGTCAATCATCCATCATCAGCCAGGGGCAGGTCAAGCATCCATCATCAGCCAGGGGCAGGTCAAGCATCCATCATCAGCCAGGGGCAGGTCAAGCATCCATCATCAGCCAGGGGCAGGTCAAGCATCCATCATCAGCCAGGGGCAGGTCTAGCATCCACCATCAGCCAGGGGCAGGTCAATCATCCACCATCAGCCAGGGGCAGGTCAATCATCCACCATCAGCCAGGGGCAGGTCAATCATCCATCATCAGCCAGGGACAGGTCAATCATCCATCATCAGCCAGGGGCAGGTCAATCATCCATCATCAGCCAGGGGCAGGTCAATCATCCATCATCAGCCAGGGGCAGGTCAATCATCCATCATCAGCCAGGGGCAGGTCAATCATCCATCATCAGCCAGGGGCAGGTCAATCATCCATCATCAGCCAGGGGCAGGTCAATCATCCATCATCAGCCAGGGGCAGGTCAAGCATCCATCATCAGCCAGGGGCAGGTCAAGCATCCATCATCAGCCAGGGGCAGGTCAATCGTCCATCATCAGCCAGGGGCAGGTCAAGCGTCCATCATCAGCCAGGGGCAGGTCAAGCGTCCATCATCAGCCAGGGGCAGGTCAAGCGTCCATCATCAGCCAGGGGCAGGTCAAGCGTCCATCATCAGCCAGGGGCAGGTCAAGCGTCCATCATCAGCCAGGGGCAGGTCAAGCGTCCATCATCAGCCAGGGGCAGGTCAAGCATCCATCATCAGCCAGGGGCAGGTCAATCGTCCATCATCAGCCAGGGGCAGGTCAAGCGTCCATCATCAGCCAGGGGCAGGTCTAGCGTCCATCATCAGCCAGGGGCAGGTCAATCGTCCATCATCAGCCAGGGGCAGGTCTAGCGTCCATCATCAGCCAGGGGCAGGTCAATCGTCCATCATCAGCCAGGGGCAGGTCAATCGTCCATCATCAGCCAGGGGCAGGTCAATCGTCCATCATCAGCCAGGGGCAGGTCAATCGTCCATCATCAGCCAGGGGCAGGTCAATCGTCCATCATCAGCCAGGGGCAGGTCAATCGTCCATCATCAGCCAGGGGCAGGTCAATCGTCCATCATCAGCCAGGGGCAGGTCAATCGTCCATCATCAGCCAGGGGCAGGTCAATCGTCCATCATCAGCCAGGGGCAGGTCAATCGTCCATCATCAGCCAGGGGCAGGTCAATCGTCCATCATCAGCCAGGGGCAGGTCAAGCGTCCATCATCAGCCAGGGGCAGGTCAAGCGTCCATCATCAGCCAGGGGCAGGTCAAGCGTCCATCATCAGCAAGGGGCAGGTCAATCGTCCATCATCAGCCAGGGGCAGGTCAATCGTCCATCATCAGCCAGGGGCAGGTCAATCATCCATCATCAGCCAGGGGCAGGTCAATCATCCATCATCAGCCAGGGGCAGGTCAAGCATCCATCATCAGCCAGGGGCAGGTCAAGCATCCATCATCAGCCAGGGGCAGGTCAAGCATCCATCATCAGCCAGGGGCAGGTCAAGCATCCATCATCAGCCAGGGGCAGGTCAAGCATCCATCATCAGCCAGGGGCAGGTCAATCATCCATCATCAGCCAGGGGCAGGTCAATCATCCATCATCAGCCAGGGGCAGGTCAATCATCCATCATCAGCCAGGGGCAGGTCAATCATCCATCATCAGCCAGGGGCAGGTCAATCATCCATCATCAGCCAGGGGCAGGTCAAGCATCCATCATCAGCCAGGGGCAGGTCAAGCATCCATCATCAGCCAGGGGCAGGTCAAGCATCCATCATCAGCCAGGGGCAGGTCAAGCATCCATCATCAGCCAGGGGCAGGTCAAGCATCCATCATCAGCCAGGGGCAGGTCAAGCATCCATCATCAGCCAGGGGCAGGTCAAGCATACATCATCAGCCAGGGGCAGGTCAAGCATACATCATCAGCCAGGGGCAGGTCAAGCATCCATCATCAGCCAGGGGCAGGTCAATCATCCATCATCAGCCAGGGGCAGGTCAATCATCCATCATCAGCCAGGGGCAGGTCAAGCATCCATCATCAGCCAGGGGCAGGTCAATCATCCATCATCAGCCAGGTGCAGGTCAATCATCCATCATCAGCCAGGGGCAGGTCAATCATCCATCATCAGCCAGGGGCAGGTCAATCATCCATCATCAGCCAGGGGCAGGTCAATCATCCATCATCAGCCAGGGGCAGGTCAAGCATCCATCATCAGCCAGGGGCAGGTCAAGCATCCATCATCAGCCAGGGGCAGGTCAAGCATCCATCATCAGCCAGGGGCAGGTCAAGCATCCATCATCAGCCAGGGGCAGGTCTAGCATCCATCATCAGCCAGGGGCAGGTCTAGCATCCATCATCAGCCAGGGGCAGGTCTAGCATCCATCATCAGCCAGGGGCAGGTCAATCATCCATCATCAGCCAGGGGCAGGTCAATCATCCATCATCAGCCAGGGGCAGGTCAATCATCCATCATCAGCCAGGGGCAGGTCAAGCATCCATCATCAGCCAGGGGCAGGTCAAGCATCCATCATCAGCCAGGGGCAGGTCAAGCATCCATCATCAGCCAGGGGCAGGTCAAGCATCCATCATCAGCCAGGGGCAGGTCAATCATCCACCATCAGCCAGGGGCAGGTCAATCATCCACCATCAGCCAGGGGCAGGTCAATCATCCACCATCAGCCAGGGGCAGGTCAATCATCCACCATCAGCCAGGGGCAGGTCAATCATCCATCATCAGCCAGGGGCAGGTCAATCATCCATCATCAGCCAGGGGCAGGTCAATCATCCATCATCAGCCAGGGGCAGGTCAATCATCCATCATCAGCCAGGGGCAGGTCAATCGTCCATCATCAGCCAGGGGCAGGTCAATCGTCCATCATCAGCCAGGGGCAGGTCAAGCGTCCATCATCAGCCAGGGGCAGGTCAAGCGTCCATCATCAGCCAGGGGCAGGTCAAGCGTCCATCATCAGCCAGGGGCAGGTCAAGCGTCCATCATCAGCCAGGGGCAGGTCAAGCGTCCATCATCAGCCAGGGGCAGGTCAAGCGTCCATCATCAGCCAGGGGCAGGTCAAGCGTCCATCATCAGCCAGGGGCAGGTCAAGCGTCCATCATCAGCCAGGGGCAGGTCAAGCGTCCATCATCAGCCAGGGGCAGGTCAAGCGTCCATCATCAGCCAGGGGCAGGTCAAGCGTCCATCATCAGCCAGGGGCAGGTCAAGCGTCCATCATCAGCCAGGGGCAGGTCAAGCGTCCATCATCAGCCAGGGGCAGGTCAAGCGTCCATCATCAGCCAGGGGCAGGTCTAGCGTCCATCATCAGCCAGGGGCAGGTCAATCGTCCATCATCAGCCAGGGGCAGGTCAATCGTCCATCATCAGCCAGGGGCAGGTCAATCGTCCATCATCAGCCAGGGGCAGGTCAATCGTCCATCATCAGCCAGGGGCAGGTCAATCGTCCATCATCAGCCAGGGGCAGGTCAATCGTCCATCATCAGCCAGGGGCAGGTCAATCGTCCATCATCAGCCAGGGGCAGGTCAATCGTCCATCATCAGCCAGGGGCATGTCAATCGTCCATCATCAGCCAGGGGCAGGTCAATCGTCCATCATCAGCCAGGGGCAGGTCAATCGTCCATCATCAGCCAGGGGCAGGTCAATCGTCCATCATCAGCCAGGGGCAGGTCAATCGTCCATCATCAGCCAGGGGCAGGTCAATCGTCCATCATCAGCCAGGGGCAGGTCAATCGTCCATCATCAGCCAGGGGCAGGTCAATCATCCATCATCAGCCAGGGGCAGGTCAATCATCCATCATCAGCCAGGGGCAGGTCAATCATCCATCATCAGCCAGGGGCAGGTCAAGCATCCATCATCAGCCAGGGGCAGGTCAATCATCCATCATCAGCCAGGGGCAGGTCAATCATCCATCATCAGCCAGGGGCAGGTCAATCATCCATCATCAGCCAGGGGCAGGTCAATCATCCATCATCAGCCAGGGGCAGGTCAATCATCCATCATCAGCCAGGGGCAGGTCAAGCATCCATCATCAGCCAGGGGCAGGTCAAGCATCCATCATCAGCCAGGGGCAGGTCTATCATCCATCATCAGCCAGGGGCAGGTCAATCATCCATCATCAGCCAGGGGCAGGTCAATCATCCATCATCAGCCAGGGGCAGGTCAATCATCCATCTCCAGCCAGGGGCAGGTCAATCATCCATCATCAGCCAGGGGCAGGTCAATCATCCATCATCAGCCAGGGGCAGGTCAATCATCCATCATCAGCCAGGGGCAGGTCAATCATCCATCATCAGCCAGGGGCAGGTCAATCATCCATCATCAGCCAGGGGCAGGTCAATCATCCATCATCAGCCAGGGGCAGGTCAATCATCCATCATCAGCCAGGGGCAGGTCAATCATCCATCATCAGCCAGGGGCAGGTCAATCATCCATCATCAGCCAGGGGCAGGTCAATCATCCATCATCAGCCAGGGGCAGGTCAATCATCCATCATCAGCCAGGGGCAGGTCAATCATCCATCATCAGCCAGGGGCAGGTCAATCATCCATCATCAGCCAGGGGCAGGTCAATCATCCATCATCAGCCAGGGGCAGGTCAATCATCCATCATCAGCCAGGGGCAGGTCAATCATCCATCATCAGCCAGGGGCAGGTCAAGCATCCATCATCAGCCAGGGGCAGGTCAAGCATCCATCATCAGCCAGGGGCAGGTCAAGCATCCATCATCAGCCAGGGGCAGGTCAAGCGTCCATCATCAGCCAGGGGCAGGTCAAGCGTCCATCATCAGCCAGGGGCAGGTCTAGCGTCCATCATCAGCCAGGGGCAGGTCTAGCATCCATCATCAGCCAGGGGCAGGTCTAGCATCCATCATCAGCCAGGGGCAGGTCAATCATCCATCATCAGCCAGGGGCAGGTCAATCATCCATCATCAGCCAGGGGCAGGTCAAGCATCCATCATCAGCCAGGGGCAGGTCAAGCATCCATCATCAGCCAGGGGCAGGTCAAGCATCCATCATCAGCCAGGGGCAGGTCTAGCATCCACCATCAGCCAGGGGCAGGTCAATCATCCACCATCAGCCAGGGGCAGGTCAATCATCCACCATCAGCCAGGGGCAGGTCAATCATCCATCATCAGCCAGGGGCAGGTCAATCATCCATCATCAGCCAGGGGCAGGTCAATCATCCATCATCAGCCAGGGGCAGGTCAATCATCCATCATCAGCCAGGGGCAGGTCAATCATCCATCATCAGCCAGGGGCAGGTCAATCATCCATCATCAGCCAGGGGCAGGTCAAGCATCCATCATCAGCCAGGGGCAGGTCAAGCGTCCATCATCAGCCAGGGGCAGGTCAATCGTCCATCATCAGCCAGGGGCAGGTCAAGCGTCCATCATCAGCCAGGGGCAGGTCAAGCGTCCATCATCAGCCAGGGGCAGGTCAAGCGTCCATCATCAGCCAGGGGCAGGTCAAGCGTCCATCATCAGCCAGGGGCAGGTCAAGCGTCCATCATCAGCCAGGGGCAGGTCAAGCGTCCATCATCAGCCAGGGGCAGGTCAAGCGTCCATCATCAGCCAGGGGCAGGTCAAGCGTCCATCATCAGCCAGGGGCAGGTCAAGCGTCCATCATCAGCCAGGGGCAGGTCAAGCGTCCATCATCAGCCAGGGGCAGGTCTAGCGTCCATCATCAGCCAGGGGCAGGTCTAGCGTCCATCATCAGCCAGGGGCAGGTCAATCGTCCATCATCAGCCAGGGGCAGGTCAATCGTCCATCATCAGCCAGGGGCAGGTCAATCGTCCATCATCAGCCAGGGGCAGGTCAATCGTCCATCATCAGCCAGGGGCAGGTCAATCGTCCATCATCAGCCAGGGGCAGGTCAATCGTCCATCATCAGCCAGGGGCAGGTCAATCGTCCATCATCAGCCAGGGGCAGGTCAATCGTCCATCATCAGCCAGGGGCAGGTCAATCGTCCATCATCAGCCAGGGGCAGGTCAATCGTCCATCATCAGCCAGGGGCAGGTCAATCGTCCATCATCAGCCAGGGGCAGGTCAATCGTCCATCATCAGCCAGGGGCAGGTCAATCGTCCATCATCAGCCAGGGGCAGGTCAATCGTCCATCATCAGCCAGGGGCAGGTCAATCGTCCATCATCAGCCAGGGGCAGGTCAATCGTCCATCATCAGCCAGGGGCAGGTCAATCGTCCATCATCAGCCAGGGGCAGGTCAATCGTCCATCATCAGCCAGGGGCAGGTCAATCGTCCATCATCAGCCAGGGGCAGGTCAATCGTCCATCATCAGCCAGGGGCAGGTCAATCGTCCATCATCAGCCAGGGGCAGGTCAATCGTCCATCATCAGCCAGGGGCAGGTCAATCGTCCATCATCAGCCAGGGGCAGGTCAATCGTCCATCATCAGCCAGGGGCAGGTCAATCGTCCATCATCAGCCAGGGGCAGGTCAATCGTCCATCATCAGCCAGGGGCAGGTCAATCGTCCATCATCAGCCAGGGGCAGGTCAATCGTCCATCATCAGCCAGGGGCAGGTCAATCGTCCATCATCAGCCAGGGGCAGGTCAATCGTCCATCATCAGCCAGGGGCAGGTCAATCGTCCATCATCAGCCAGGGGCAGGTCAATCGTCCATCATCAGCCAGGGGCAGGTCAATCGTCCATCATCAGCCAGGGGCAGGTCAATCGTCCATCATCAGCCAGGGGCAGGTCAATCGTCCATCATCAGCCAGGGGCATGTCAATCGTCCATCATCAGCCAGGGGCAGGTCAAGCATCCATCATCAGCCAGGGGCATGTCAAGCATCCATCATCAGCCAGGGGCAGGTCAATCATCCATCATCAGCCAGGGGCAGGTCAATCATCCATCATCAGCCAGGGGCAGGTCAATCATCCATCATCAGCCAGGGGCAGGTCAATCATCCATCATCAGCCAGGGGCAGGTCAATCATCCATCATCAGCCAGGGGCAGGTCAATCATCCATCATCAGCCAGGGGCAGGTCAATCATCCATCATCAGCCAGGGGCAGGTCAATCATCCATCATCAGCCAGGGGCAGGTCAATCATCCATCATCAGCCAGGGGCAGGTCAATCATCCATCATCAGCCAGGGGCAGGTCAAGCATCCATCATCAGCCAGGGGCAGGTCAAGCATCCATCATCAGCCAGGGGCAGGTCAAGCATCCATCATCAGCCAGGGGCAGGTCAAGCATCCATCATCAGCCAGGGGCAGGTCAAGCATCCATCATCAGCCAGGGGCAGGTCAAGCATCCATCATCAGCCAGGGGCAGGTCTAGCATCCATCATCAGCCAGGGGCAGGTCAAGCATCCATCATCAGCCAGGGGCAGGTCTAGCATCCATCATCAGCCAGGGGCAGGTCTAGCATCCATCATCAGCCAGGGGCAGGTCTAGCATCCATCATCAGCCAGGGGCAGGTCAATCATCCATCATCAGCCAGGGGCAGGTCAATCATCCATCATCAGCCAGGGGCAGGTCAATCATCCATCATCAGCCAGGGGCAGGTCAATCATCCATCATCAGCCAGGGGCAGGTCAAGCATCCATCATCAGCCAGGGGCAGGTCAAGCATCCATCATCAGCCAGGGGCAGGTCAAGCATCCATCATCAGCCAGGGGCAGGTCAAGCATCCATCATCAGCCAGGGGCAGGTCTAGCATCCACCATCAGCCAGGGGCAGGTCAATCATCCACCATCAGCCAGGGGCAGGTCAATCATCCACCATCAGCCAGGGGCAGGTCAATCATCCACCATCAGCCAGGGGCAGGTCAATCATACATCATCAGCCAGGGGCAGGTCAATCATCCATCATCAGCCAGGGGCAGGTCAATCATCCATCATCAGCCAGGGGCAGGTCAATCATCCATCATCAGCCAGGGGCAGGTCAATCATCCATCATCAGCCAGGGGCAGGTCAATCATCCATCATCAGCCAGGGGCAGGTCAATCATCCATCATCAGCCAGGGGCAGGTCAATCATCCATCATCAGCCAGGGGCAGGTCAATCATCCATCATCAGCCAGGGGCAGGTCAATCATCCATCATCAGCCAGGGGCAGGTCAATCATCCATCATCAGCCAGGGGCAGGTCAATCATCCATCATCAGCCAGGGGCAGGTCAATCATCCATCATCAGCCAGGGGCAGGTCAAGCATCCATCATCAGCCAGGGGCAGGTCAAGCATCCATCATCAGCCAGGGGCAGGTCAAGCATCCATCATCAGCCAGGGGCAGGTCAAGCATCCATCATCAGCCAGGGGCAGGTCTAGCATCCATCATCAGCCAGGGGCAGGTCTAGCATCCATCATCAGCCAGGGGCAGGTCTAGCATCCATCATCAGCCAGGGGCAGGTCTAGCATCCATCATCAGCCAGGGGCAGGTCAATCATCCATCATCAGCCAGGGGCAGGTCAAGCATCCATCATCAGCCAGGGGCAGGTCAAGCATCCATCATCAGCCAGGGGCAGGTCAAGCATCCATCATCAGCCAGGGGCAGGTCAAGCATCCATCATCAGCCAGGGGCAGGTCAAGCATCCATCATCAGCCAGGGGCAGGTCAATCATCCACCATCAGCCAGGGGCAGGTCAATCATCCACCATCAGCCAGGGGCAGGTCAATCATCCACCATCAGCCAGGGGCAGGTCAATCATCCACCATCAGCCAGGGGCAGGTCAATCATCCATCATCAGCCAGGGGCAGGTCAATCATCCATCATCAGCCAGGGGCAGGTCAATCATCCATCATCAGCCAGGGGCAGGTCAATCATCCATCATCAGCCAGGGGCAGGTCAATCGTCCATCATCAGCCAGGGGCAGGTCAATCGTCCATCATCAGCCAGGGGCAGGTCAATCGTCCATCATCAGCCAGGGGCAGGTCAATCGTCCATCATCAGCCAGGGGCAGGTCAAGCGTCCATCATCAGCCAGGGGCAGGTCAAGCGTCCATCATCAGCCAGGGGCAGGTCAAGCGTCCATCATCAGCCAGGGGCAGGTCAAGCGTCCATCATCAGCCAGGGGCAGGTCAAGCGTCCATCATCAGCCAGGGGCAGGTCAAGCGTCCATCATCAGCCAGGGGCAGGTCAATCATCCATCATCAGCCAGGGGCAGGTCAATCATCCATCATCAGCCAGGGGCAGGTCAATCATCCATCATCAGCCAGGGGCAGGTCAATCATCCATCATCAGCCAGGGGCAGGTCAATCATCCATCATCAGCCAGGGGCAGGTCAATCATCCATCATCAGCCAGGGGCAGGTCAAGCATCCATCATCAGCCAGGGGCAGGTCAAGCATCCATCATCAGCCAGGGGCAGGTCAAGCATCCATCATCAGCCAGGGGCAGGTCAAGCATCCATCATCAGCCAGGGGCAGGTCTAGCATCCATCATCAGCCAGGGGCAGGTCTAGCATCCATCATCAGCCAGGGGCAGGTCTAGCATCCATCATCAGCCAGGGGCAGGTCTAGCATCCATCATCAGCCAGGGGCAGGTCAATCATCCATCATCAGCCAGGGGCAGGTCAATCATCCATCATCAGCCAGGGGCAGGTCAAGCATCCATCATCAGCCAGGGGCAGGTCAAGCATCCATCATCAGCCAGGGGCAGGTCAAGCATCCATCATCAGCCAGGGGCAGGTCAAGCATCCATCATCAGCCAGGGGCAGGTCAATCATCCACCATCAGCCAGGGGCAGGTCAATCATCCACCATCAGCCAGGGGCAGGTCAATCATCCACCATCAGCCAGGGGCAGGTCAATCATCCATCATCAGCCAGGGGCAGGTCAATCATCCATCATCAGCCAGGGGCAGGTCAATCATCCATCATCAGCCAGGGGCAGGTCAATCATCCATCATCAGCCAGGGGCAGGTCAATCGTCCATCATCAGCCAGGGGCAGGTCAATCGTCCATCATCAGCCAGGGGCAGGTCAATCGTCCATCATCAGCCAGGGGCAGGTCAATCGTCCATCATCAGCCAGGGGCAGGTCAAGCGTCCATCATCAGCCAGGGGCAGGTCAAGCGTCCATCATCAGCCAGGGGCAGGTCAAGCGTCCATCATCAGCCAGGGGCAGGTCAAGCGTCCATCATCAGCCAGGGGCAGGTCAAGCGTCCATCATCAGCCAGGGGCAGGTCAAGCGTCCATCATCAGCCAGGGGCAGGTCAAGCGTCCATCATCAGCCAGGGGCAGGTCAAGCGTCCATCATCAGCCAGGGGCAGGTCAAGCGTCCATCATCAGCCAGGGGCAGGTCAAGCGTCCATCATCAGCCAGGGGCAGGTCAAGCGTCCATCATCAGCCAGGGGCAGGTCTAGCGTCCATCATCAGCCAGGGGCAGGTCAATCGTCCATCATCAGCCAGGGGCAGGTCAATCGTCCATCATCAGCCAGGGGCAGGTCAATCGTCCATCATCAGCCAGGGGCAGGTCAATCGTCCATCATCAGCCAGGGGCAGGTCAATCGTCCATCATCAGCCAGGGGCAGGTCAATCGTCCATCATCAGCCAGGGGCAGGTCAATCGTCCATCATCAGCCAGGGGCAGGTCAATCGTCCATCATCAGCCAGGGGCATGTCAATCGTCCATCATCAGCCAGGGGCAGGTCAATCGTCCATCATCAGCCAGGGGCAGGTCAATCGTCCATCATCAGCCAGGGGCAGGTCAATCGTCCATCATCAGCCAGGGGCAGGTCAATCGTCCATCATCAGCCAGGGGCAGGTCAATCGTCCATCATCAGCCAGGGGCAGGTCAATCGTCCATCATCAGCCAGGGGCAGGTCAATCATCCATCATCAGCCAGGGGCAGGTCAATCATCCATCATCAGCCAGGGGCAGGTCAATCATCCATCATCAGCCAGGGGCAGGTCAAGCATCCATCATCAGCCAGGGGCAGGTCAATCATCCATCATCAGCCAGGGGCAGGTCAATCATCCATCATCAGCCAGGGGCAGGTCAATCATCCATCATCAGCCAGGGGCAGGTCAATCATCCATCATCAGTCAGGGGCAGGTCAAGCATCCATCATCAGCCAGGGGCAGGTCAAGCATCCATCATCAGCCAGGGGCAGGTCTATCATCCATCATCAGCCAGGGGCAGGTCAATCATCCATCATCAGCCAGGGGCAGGTCAATCATCCATCATCAGCCAGGGGCAGGTCAATCATCCATCATCAGCCAGGGGCAGGTCAATCATCCATCATCAGCCAGGGGCAGGTCAATCATCCATCATCAGCCAGGGGCAGGTCAATCATCCATCATCAGCCAGGGGCAGGTCAATCATCCATCATCAGCCAGGGGCAGGTCAATCATCCATCATCAGCCAGGGGCAGGTCAATCATCCATCATCAGCCAGGGGCAGGTCAATCATCCATCATCAGCCAGGGGCAGGTCAATCATCCATCATCAGCCAGGGGCAGGTCAATCATCCATCATCAGCCAGGGGCAGGTCAATCATCCATCATCAGCCAGGGGCAGGTCAATCATCCATCATCAGCCAGGGGCAGGTCAATCATCCATCATCAGCCAGGGGCAGGTCAATCATCCATCATCAGCCAGGGGCAGGTCAATCATCCATCATCAGCCAGGGGCAGGTCAATCATCCATCATCAGCCAGGGGCAGGTCAATCATCCATCATCAGCCAGGGGCAGGTCAATCATCCATCATCAGCCAGGGGCAGGTCAATCATCCATCATCAGCCAGGGGCAGGTCAATCATCCATCATCAGCCAGGGGCAGGTCAAGCGTCCATCATCAGCCAGGGGCAGGTCAAGCGTCCATCATCAGCCAGGGGCAGGTCAATCGTCCATCATCAGCCAGGGGCAGGTCAAGCGTCCATCATCAGCCAGGGGCAGGTCTAGCATCCATCATCAGCCAGGGGCAGGTCTAGCATCCATCATCAGCCAGGGGCAGGTCTAGCATCCATCATCAGCCAGGGGCAGGTCAATCATCCATCATCAGCCAGGGGCAGGTCAATCATCCATCATCAGCCAGGGGCAGGTCAAGCATCCATCATCAGCCAGGGGCAGGTCAAGCATCCATCATCAGCCAGGGGCAGGTCAAGCATCCATCATCAGCCAGGGGCAGGTCAAGCATCCATCATCAGCCAGGGGCAGGTCTAGCATCCACCATCAGCCAGGGGCAGGTCAATCATCCACCATCAGCCAGGGGCAGGTCAATCATCCATCATCAGCCAGGGGCAGGTCAATCATCCATCATCAGCCAGGGGCAGGTCAATCATCCATCATCAGCCAGGGGCAGGTCAATCATCCATCATCAGCCAGGGGCAGGTCAATCATCCATCATCAGCCAGGGGCAGGTCAATCATCCATCATCAGCCAGGGGCAGGTCAATCATCCATCATCAGCCAGGGGCAGGTCAAGCATCCATCATCAGCCAGGGGCAGGTCAATCGTCCATCATCAGCCAGGGGCAGGTCAATCGTCCATCATCAGCCAGGGGCAGGTCAAGCGTCCATCATCAGCCAGGGGCAGGTCAAGCGTCCATCATCAGCCAGGGGCAGGTCAAGCGTCCATCATCAGCCAGGGGCAGGTCAAGCGTCCATCATCAGCCAGGGGCAGGTCAAGCGTCCATCATCAGCCAGGGGCAGGTCAAGCGTCCATCATCAGCCAGGGGCAGGTCAAGCGTCCATCATCAGCCAGGGGCAGGTCAAGCGTCCATCATCAGCCAGGGGCAGGTCAAGCGTCCATCATCAGCCAGGGGCAGGTCAAGCGTCCATCATCAGCCAGGGGCAGGTCAAGCGTCCATCATCAGCCAGGGGCAGGTCTAGCGTCCATCATCAGCCAGGGGCAGGTCTAGCGTCCATCATCAGCCAGGGGCAGGTCAATCGTCCATCATCAGCCAGGGGCAGGTCAATCGTCCATCATCAGCCAGGGGCAGGTCAATCGTCCATCATCAGCCAGGGGCAGGTCAATCGTCCATCATCAGCCAGGGGCAGGTCAATCGTCCATCATCAGCCAGGGGCAGGTCAATCGTCCATCATCAGCCAGGGGCAGGTCAATCGTCCATCATCAGCCAGGGGCAGGTCAATCGTCCATCATCAGCCAGGGGCAGGTCAATCGTCCATCATCAGCCAGGGGCAGGTCAATCGTCCATCATCAGCCAGGGGCAGGTCAATCGTCCATCATCAGCCAGGGGCAGGTCAATCGTCCATCATCAGCCAGGGGCAGGTCAATCGTCCATCATCAGCCAGGGGCAGGTCAATCGTCCATCATCAGCCAGGGGCAGGTCAATCGTCCATCATCAGCCAGGGGCAGGTCAATCGTCCATCATCAGCCAGGGGCAGGTCAATCGTCCATCATCAGCCAGGGGCAGGTCAATCGTCCATCATCAGCCAGGGGCAGGTCAATCGTCCATCATCAGCCAGGGGCAGGTCAATCGTCCATCATCAGCCAGGGGCAGGTCAATCGTCCATCATCAGCCAGGGGCAGGTCAATCGTCCATCATCAGCCAGGGGCAGGTCAATCGTCCATCATCAGCCAGGGGCAGGTCAATCGTCCATCATCAGCCAGGGGCAGGTCAATCGTCCATCATCAGCCAGGGGCAGGTCAATCGTCCATCATCAGCCAGGGGCAGGTCAATCGTCCATCATCAGCCAGGGGCAGGTCAATCGTCCATCATCAGCCAGGGGCAGGTCAATCGTCCATCATCAGCCAGGGGCAGGTCAATCATCCATCATCAGCCAGGGGCAGGTCAATCATCCATCATCAGCCAGGGGCAGGTCAATCGTCCATCATCAGCCAGGGGCAGGTCAATCGTCCATCATCAGCCAGGGGCAGGTCAATCGTCCATCATCAGCCAGGGGCAGGTCAATCGTCCATCATCAGCCAGGGGCAGGTCAATCGTCCATCATCAGCCAGGGGCATGTCAATCGTCCATCATCAGCCAGGGGCAGGTCAAGCATCCATCATCAGCCAGGGGCAGGTCAAGCATCCATCATCAGCCAGGGGCAGGTCAATCATCCATCATCAGCCAGGGGCAGGTCAATCATCCATCATCAGCCAGGGGCAGGTCAATCATCCATCATCAGCCAGGGGCAGGTCAATCATCCATCATCAGCCAGGGGCAGGTCAATCATCCATCATCAGCCAGGGGCAGGTCAATCATCCATCATCAGCCAGGGGCAGGTCAATCATCCATCATCAGCCAGGGGCAGGTCAATCATCCATCATCAGCCAGGGGCAGGTCAATCATCCATCATCAGCCAGGGGCAGGTCAATCATCCATCATCAGCCAGGGGCAGGTCAATCATCCATCATCAGCCAGGGGCAGGTCAAGCATCCATCATCAGCCAGGGGCAGGTCAAGCATCCATCATCAGCCAGGGGCAGGTCAAGCATCCATCATCAGCCAGGGGCAGGTCAAGCATCCATCATCAGCCAGGGGCAGGTCAAGCATCCATCATCAGCCAGGGGCAGGTCAAGCATCCATCATCAGCCAGGGGCAGGTCTAGCATCCATCATCAGCCAGGGGCAGGTCAAGCATCCATCATCAGCCAGGGGCAGGTCTAGCATCCATCATCAGCCAGGGGCAGGTCTAGCATCCATCATCAGCCAGGGGCAGGTCTAGCATCCATCATCAGCCAGGGGCAGGTCAATCATCCATCATCAGCCAGGGGCAGGTCAATCATCCATCATCAGCCAGGGGCAGGTCAATCATCCATCATCAGCCAGGGGCAGGTCAAGCATCCATCATCAGCCAGGGGCAGGTCAAGCATCCATCATCAGCCAGGGGCAGGTCAAGCATCCATCATCAGCCAGGGGCAGGTCAAGCATCCATCATCAGCCAGGGGCAGGTCTAGCATCCACCATCAGCCAGGGGCAGGTCAATCATCCACCATCAGCCAGGGGCAGGTCAATCATCCACCATCAGCCAGGGGCAGGTCAATCATCCATCATCAGCCAGGGACAGGTCAATCATCCATCATCAGCCAGGGGCAGGTCAATCATCCATCATCAGCCAGGGGCAGGTCAATCATCCATCATCAGCCAGGGGCAGGTCAATCATCCATCATCAGCCAGGGGCAGGTCAATCATCCATCATCAGCCAGGGGCAGGTCAAGCATCCATCATCAGCCAGGGGCAGGTCAATCGTCCATCATCAGCCAGGGGCAGGTCAAGCGTCCATCATCAGCCAGGGGCAGGTCAAGCGTCCATCATCAGCCAGGGGCAGGTCAAGCGTCCATCATCAGCCAGGGGCAGGTCAAGCGTCCATCATCAGCCAGGGAGCCAGGGGCAGGTCAAGCGTCCATCATCAGCCAGGGGCAGGTCAAGCGTCCATCATCAGCCAGGGGCAGGTCAAGCGTCCATCATCAGCCAGGGGCAGGTCAATCGTCCATCATCAGCCAGGGGCAGGTCAAGCGTCCATCATCAGCCAGGGGCAGGTCTAGCGTCCATCATCAGCCAGGGGCAGGTCAATCGTCCATCATCAGCCAGGGGCAGGTCTAGCGTCCATCATCAGCCAGGGGCAGGTCAATCGTCCATCATCAGCCAGGGGCAGGTCAATCGTCCATCATCAGCCAGGGGCAGGTCAATCGTCCATCATCAGCCAGGGGCAGGTCAATCGTCCATCATCAGCCAGGGGCAGGTCAATCGTCCATCATCAGCCAGGGGCAGGTCAATCGTCCATCATCAGCCAGGGGCAGGTCAATCGTCCATCATCAGCCAGGGGCAGGTCAATCGTCCATCATCAGCCAGGGGCAGGTCAATCGTCCATCATCAGCCAGGGGCAGGTCAATCGTCCATCATCAGCCAGGGGCAGGTCAATCGTCCATCATCAGCCAGGGGCAGGTCAAGCGTCCATCATCAGCCAGGGGCAGGTCAAGCGTCCATCATCAGCCAGGGGCAGGTCAAGCGTCCATCATCAGCCAGGGGCAGGTCAATCGTCCATCATCAGCCAGGGGCAGGTCAATCGTCCATCATCAGCCAGGGGCAGGTCAATCATCCATCATCAGCCAGGGGCAGGTCAATCATCCATCATCAGCCAGGGGCAGGTCAATCATCCATCATCAGCCAGGGGCAGGTCAAGCATCCATCATCAGCCAGGGGCAGGTCAAGCATCCATCATCAGCCAGGGGCAGGTCAAGCATCCATCATCAGCCAGGGGCAGGTCAAGCATCCATCATCAGCCAGGGGCAGGTCAATCATCCATCATCAGCCAGGGGCAGGTCAATCATCCATCATCAGCCAGGGGCAGGTCAATCATCCATCATCAGCCAGGGGCAGGTCAATCATCCATCATCAGCCAGGGGCAGGTCAATCATCCATCATCAGCCAGGGGCAGGTCAATCATCCATCATCAGCCAGGGGCAGGTCAAGCATCCATCATCAGCCAGGGGCAGGTCAAGCATCCATCATCAGCCAGGGGCAGGTCAAGCATCCATCATCAGCCAGGGGCAGGTCAAGCATCCATCATCAGCCAGGGGCAGGTCAAGCATCCATCATCAGCCAGGGGCAGGTCAAGCATACATCATCAGCCAGGGGCAGGTCAAGCATCCATCATCAGCCAGGGGCAGGTCAATCATCCATCATCAGCCAGGGGCAGGTCAATCATCCATCATCAGCCAGGGGCAGGTCAATCATCCATCATCAGCCAGGGGCAGGTCAAGCATCCATCATCAGCCAGGGGCAGGTCAAGCATCCATCATCAGCCAGGGGCAGGTCAAGCATCCATCATCAGCCAGGGGCAGGTCAATCATCCATCATCAGCCAGGGGCAGGTCAATCATCCATCATCAGCCAGGGGCAGGTCAATCATCCATCATCAGCCAGGGGCAGGTCAATCATCCATCATCAGCCAGGGGCAGGTCAATCATCCATCATCAGCCAGGGGCAGGTCAATCATCCATCATCAGCCAGGGGCAGGTCAATCATCCATCATCAGCCAGGGGCAGGTCAATCATCCATCATCAGCCAGGGGCAGGTCAAGCATCCATCATCAGCCAGGGGCAGGTCAAGCATCCATCATCAGCCAGGGGCAGGTCAAGCATCCATCATCAGCCAGGGGCAGGTCAAGCATCCATCATCAGCCAGGGGCAGGTCAAGCATCCATCATCAGCCAGGGGCAGGTCAAGCATCCATCATCAGCCAGGGGCAGGTCTAGCATCCATCATCAGCCAGGGGCAGGTCTAGCATCCATCATCAGCCAGGGGCAGGTCTAGCATCCATCATCAGCCAGGGGCAGGTCAATCATCCATCATCAGCCAGGGGCAGGTCAATCATCCATCATCAGCCAGGGGCAGGTCAAGCATC
This sequence comes from Omphiscola glabra, assembly GCA_964017045.1. Taxonomy (NCBI): domain Eukaryota; kingdom Metazoa; phylum Mollusca; class Gastropoda; family Lymnaeidae; genus Omphiscola; species Omphiscola glabra. Next base: position 15,912,581 of record OZ024808.1, on the reverse strand, counting down.
CATCATCAGCCAGGGGCAGGTCAAGCATCCATCATCAGCCAGGGGCAGGTCAAGCATCCATCATCAGCCAGGGGCAGGTCAAGCATCCATCATCAGCCAGGGGCAGGTCTAGCATCCACCATCAGCCAGGGGCAGGTCAATCATCCACCATCAGCCAGGGGCAGGTCAATCATCCATCATCAGCCAGGGGCAGGTCAATCATCCATCATCAGCCAGGGGCAGGTCAATCATCCATCATCAGCCAGGGGCAGGTCAATCATCCATCATCAGCCAGGGGCAGGTCAATCATCCATCATCAGCCAGGGGCAGGTCAATCATCCATCATCAGCCAGGGGCAGGTCAATCATCCATCATCAGCCAGGGGCAGGTCAAGCATCCATCATCAGCCAGGGGCAGGTCAAGCGTCCATCATCAGCCAGGGGCAGGTCAAGCGTCCATCATCAGCCAGGGGCAGGTCAAGCGTCCATCATCAGCCAGGGGCAGGTCAAGCGTCCATCATCAGCCAGGGGCAGGTCAAGCGTCCATCATCAGCCAGGGGCAGGTCAAGCGTCCATCATCAGCCAGGGGCAGGTCAAGCGTCCATCATCAGCCAGGGGCAGGTCAAGCGTCCATCATCAGCCAGGGGCAGGTCAAGCGTCCATCATCAGCCAGGGGCAGGTCAAGCGTCCATCATCAGCCAGGGGCAGGTCTAGCGTCCATCATCAGCCAGGGGCAGGTCTAGCGTCCATCATCAGCCAGGGGCAGGTCAATCGTCCATCATCAGCCAGGGGCAGGTCAATCGTCCATCATCAGCCAGGGGCAGGTCAATCGTCCATCATCAGCCAGGGGCAGGTCAATCGTCCATCATCAGCCAGGGGCAGGTCAATCGTCCATCATCAGCCAGGGGCAGGTCAATCGTCCATCATCAGCCAGGGGCAGGTCAATCGTCCATCATCAGCCAGGGGCAGGTCAATCGTCCATCATCAGCCAGGGGCAGGTCAATCGTCCATCATCAGCCAGGGGCAGGTCAATCGTCCATCATCAGCCAGGGGCAGGTCAATCGTCCATCATCAGCCAGGGGCAGGTCAATCGTCCATCATCAGCCAGGGGCAGGTCAATCGTCCATCATCAGCCAGGGGCAGGTCAATCGTCCATCATCAGCCAGGGGCAGGTCAATCGTCCATCATCAGCCAGGGGCAGGTCAATCGTCCATCATCAGCCAGGGGCAGGTCAATCGTCCATCATCAGCCAGGGGCAGGTCAATCGTCCATCATCAGCCAGGGGCAGGTCAATCGTCCATCATCAGCCAGGGGCAGGTCAATCGTCCATCATCAGCCAGGGGCAGGTCAATCGTCCATCATCAGCCAGGGGCAGGTCAATCGTCCATCATCAGCCAGGGGCAGGTCAATCGTCCATCATCAGCCAGGGGCAGGTCAATCGTCCATCATCAGCCAGGGGCAGGTCAATCGTCCATCATCAGCCAGGGGCAGGTCAATCGTCCATCATCAGCCAGGGGCAGGTCAATCGTCCATCATCAGCCAGGGGCAGGTCAATCGTCCATCATCAGCCAGGGGCAGGTCAATCATCCATCATCAGCCAGGGGCAGGTCAATCATCCATCATCAGCCAGGGGCAGGTCAATCATCCATCATCAGCCAGGGGCAGGTCAATCGTCCATCATCAGCCAGGGGCAGGTCAATCGTCCATCATCAGCCAGGGGCAGGTCAATCGTCCATCATCAGCCAGGGGCATGTCAATCGTCCATCATCAGCCAGGGGCAGGTCAAGCATCCATCATCAGCCAGGGGCAGGTCAAGCATCCATCATCAGCCAGGGGCAGGTCAATCATCCATCATCAGCCAGGGGCAGGTCAATCATCCATCATCAGCCAGGGGCAGGTCAATCATCCATCATCAGCCAGGGGCAGGTCAATCATCCATCATCAGCCAGGGGCAGGTCAATCATCCATCATCAGCCAGGGGCAGGTCAATCATCCATCATCAGCCAGGGGCAGGTCAATCATCCATCATCAGCCAGGGGCAGGTCAATCATCCATCATCAGCCAGGGGCAGGTCAATCATCCATCATCAGCCAGGGGCAGGTCAATCATCCATCATCAGCCAGGGGCAGGTCAATCATCCATCATCAGCCAGGGGCAGGTCAAGCATCCATCATCAGCCAGGGGCAGGTCAAGCATCCATCATCAGCCAGGGGCAGGTCAAGCATCCATCATCAGCCAGGGGCAGGTCAAGCATCCATCATCAGCCAGGGGCAGGTCAAGCATCCATCATCAGCCAGGGGCAGGTCAAGCATCCATCATCAGCCAGGGGCAGGTCTAGCATCCATCATCAGCCAGGGGCAGGTCAAGCATCCATCATCAGCCAGGGGCAGGTCTAGCATCCATCATCAGCCAGGGGCAGGTCTAGCATCCATCATCAGCCAGGGGCAGGTCTAGCATCCATCATCAGCCAGGGGCAGGTCAATCATCCATCATCAGCCATGGGCAGGTCAATCATCCATCATCAGCCAGGGGCAGGTCAATCATCCATCATCAGCCAGGGGCAGGTCAAGCATCCATCATCAGCCAGGGGCAGGTCAAGCATCCATCATCAGCCAGGGGCAGGTCAAGCATCCATCATCAGCCAGGGGCAGGTCAAGCATCCATCATCAGCCAGGGGCAGGTCTAGCATCCACCATCAGCCAGGGGCAGGTCAATCATCCACCATCAGCCAGGGGCAGGTCAATCATCCACCATCAGCCAAGGGCAGGTCAATCATCCATCATCAGCCAGGGGCAGGTCAATCATCCATCATCAGCCAGGGGCAGGTCAATCATCCATCATCAGCCAGGGGCAGGTCAATCATCCATCATCAGCCAGGGGCAGGTCAATCATCCATCATCAGCCAGGGGCAGGTCAATCATCCATCATCAGCCAGGGGCAGGTCAAGCATCCATCATCAGCCAGGGGCAGGTCAAGCATCCATCATCAGCCAGGGGCAGGTCAATCATCCATCATCAGCCAGGGGCAGGTCAAGCGTCCATCATCAGCCAGGGGCAGGTCAAGCGTCCATCATCAGCCAGGGGCAGGTCAAGCGTCCATCATCAGCCAGGGGCAGGTCAAGCGTCCATCATCAGCCAGGGGCAGGTCAAGCGTCCATCATCAGCCAGGGGCAGGTCAAGCGTCCATCATCAGCCAGGGGCAGGTCAAGCATCCATCATCAGCCAGGGGCAGGTCAATCGTCCATCATCAGCCAGGGGCAGGTCAAGCGTCCATCATCAGCCAGGGGCAGGTCTAGCGTCCATCATCAGCCAGGGGCAGGTCAATCGTCCATCATCAGCCAGGGGCAGGTCTAGCGTCCATCATCAGCCAGGGGCAGGTCAATCGTCCATCATCAGCCAGGGGCAGGTCAATCGTCCATCATCAGCCAGGGGCAGGTCAATCGTCCATCATCAGCCAGGGGCAGGTCAATCGTCCATCATCAGCCAGGGGCAGGTCAATCGTCCATCATCAGCCAGGGGCAGGTCAATCGTCCATCATCAGCCAGGGGCAGGTCAATCGTCCATCATCAGCCAGGGGCAGGTCAATCGTCCATCATCAGCCAGGGGCAGGTCAATCGTCCATCATCAGCCAGGGGCAGGTCAATCGTCCATCATCAGCCAGGGGCAGGTCAATCGTCCATCATCAGCCAGGGGCAGGTCAAGCGTCCATCATCAGCCAGGGGCAGGTCAAGCGTCCATCATCAGCCAGGGGCAGGTCAAGCGTCCATCATCAGCAAGGGGCAGGTCAATCGTCCATCATCAGCCAGGGGCAGGTCAATCGTCCATCATCAGCCAGGGGCAGGTCAATCATCCATCATCAGCCAGGGGCAGGTCAATCATCCATCATCAGCCAGGGGCAGGTCAAGCATCCATCATCAGCCAGGGGCAGGTCAAGCATCCATCATCAGCCAGGGGCAGGTCAAGCATCCATCATCAGCCAGGGGCAGGTCAAGCATCCATCATCAGCCAGGGGCAGGTCAAGCATCCATCATCAGCCAGGGGCAGGTCAATCATCCATCATCAGCCAGGGGCAGGTCAATCATCCATCATCAGCCAGGGGCAGGTCAATCATCCATCATCAGCCAGGGGCAGGTCAATCATCCATCATCAGCCAGGGGCAGGTCAAGCATCCATCATCAGCCAGGGGCAGGTCAAGCATCCATCATCAGCCAGGGGCAGGTCAAGCATCCATCATCAGCCAGGGGCAGGTCAAGCATCCATCATCAGCCAGGGGCAGGTCAAGCATCCATCATCAGCCAGGGGCAGGTCAAGCATCCATCATCAGCCAGGGGCAGGTCAAGCATCCATCATCAGCCAGGGGCAGGTCAAGCATACATCATCAGCCAGGGGCAGGTCAAGCATACATCATCAGCCAGGGGCAGGTCAAGCATCCATCATCAGCCAGGGGCAGGTCAATCATCCATCATCAGCCAGGGGCAGGTCAATCATCCATCATCAGCCAGGGGCAGGTCAAGCATCCATCATCAGCCAGGGGCAGGTCAAGCATCCATCATCAGCCAGGGGCAGGTCAAGCATCCATCATCAGCCAGGGGCAGGTCAAGCATCCATCATCAGCCAGGGGCAGGTCAAGCATCCATCATCAGCCAGGGGCAGGTCAAGCATCCATCATCAGCCAGGGGCAGGTCAAGCATCCATCATCAGCCAGGGGCAGGTCAAGCGTCCATCATCAGCCAGGGGCAGGTCAAGCGTCCATCATCAGCCAGGGGCAGGTCAAGCGTCCATCATCAGCCAGGGGCAGGTCAAGCGTCCATCATCAGCCAGGGGCAGGTCAAGCGTCCATCATCAGCCAGGGGCAGGTCAAGCGTCCATCATCAGCCAGGGGCAGGTCAAGCGTCCATCATCAGCCAGGGGCAGGTCAAGCGTCCATCATCAGCCAGGGGCAGGTCTAGCGTCCATCATCAGCCAGGGGCAGGTCTAGCGTCCATCATCAGCCAGGGGCAGGTCTAGCGTCCATCATCAGCCAGGGGCAGGTCAATCGTCCATCATCAGCCAGGGGCAGGTCAATCGTCCATCATCAGCCAGGGGCAGGTCTAGCGTCCATCATCAGCCAGGGGCAGGTCAATCGTCAATCATCAGCCAGGGGCAGGTCAATCGTCCATCATCAGCCAGGGGCAGGTCAATCGTCCATCATCAGCCAGGGGCAGGTCAATCGTCCATCATCAGCCAGGGGCAGGTCAATCGTCCATCATCAGCCAGGGGCAGGTCAATCGTCCATCATCAGCCAGGGGCAGGTCAATCGTCCATCATCAGCCAGGGGCAGGTCAATCGTCCATCATCAGCCAGGGGCAGGTCAATCGTCCATCATCAGCCAGGGGCAGGTCAATCGTCCATCATCAGCCAGGGGCAGGTCAATCGTCCATCATCAGCCAGGGGCAGGTCAATCGTCCATCATCAGCCAGGGGCAGGTCAATCGTCCATCATCAGCCAGGGGCAGGTCAATCGTCCATCATCAGCCAGGGGCAGGTCAATCGTCCATCATCAGCCAGGGGCAGGTCAATCGTCCGTCATCAGCCAGGGGCAGGTCAATCGTCCGTCATCAGCCAGGGGCAGGTCAATCATCCGTCATCAGCCAGGGGCAGGTCAATCATCCGTCATCAGCCAGGGGCAGGTCAATCATCCATCATCAGCCAGGGGCAGGTCAATCATCCATCATCAGCCAGGGGCAGGTCAATCATCCATCATCAGCCAGGGGCAGGTCAATCATCCATCATCAGCCAGGGGCAGGTCAAGCATCCATCATCAGCCAGGGGCAGGTCAAGCATCCATCATCAGCCAGGGGCAGGTCAAGCATCCATCATCAGCCAGGGGCAGGTCAAGCATCCATCATCAGCCAGGGGCAGGTCAAGCATCCATCATCAGCCAGGGGCAGGTCAAGCATCCATCATCAGCCAGGGGCAGGTCAATCATCCATCATCAGCCAGGGGCAGGTCAATCATCCATCATCAGCCAGGGGCAGGTCAAGCATCCATCATCAGCCAGGGGCAGGTCAAGCATCCATCATCAGCCAGGGGCAGGTCAAGCATCCATCATCAGCCAGGGGCAGGTCAAGCATCCATCATCAGCCAGGGGCAGGTCAAGCATCCATCATCAGCCAGGGGCAGGTCAAGCATCCATCATCAGCCAGGGGCAGGTCAATCATCCATCATCAGCCAGGGGCAGGTCAAGCATCCATCATCAGCCAGGGGCAGGTCAATCATCCATCATCAGCCAGGGGCAGGTCAATCATCCATCATCAGCCAGGGGCAGGTCAATCATCCATCATCAGCCAGGGGCAGGTCAATCATCCATCATCAGCCAGGGGCAGGTCAATCATCCATCATCAGCCAGGGGCAGGTCAAGCATCCATCATCAGCCAGGGGCAGGTCAAGCATCCATCATCAGCCAGGGGCAGGTCAAGCATCCATCATCAGCCAGGGGCAGGTCAAGCATCCATCATCAGCCAGGGGCAGGTCAAGCGTCCATCATCAGCCAGGGGCAGGTCAAGCGTCCATCATCAGCCAGGGGCAGGTCAAGCGTCCATCATCAGCCAGGGGCAGGTCAATCGTCCATCATCAGCCAGGGGCAGGTCAATCGTCCATCATCAGCCAGGGGCAGGTCAATCGTCCATCATCAGCCAGGGGCAGGTCAATCGTCCATCATCAGCCAGGGGCAGGTCAATCGTCCATCATCAGCCAGGGGCAGGTCAATCGTCCATCATCAGCCAGGGGCAGGTCAATCGTCCATCATCAGCCAGGGGCAGGTCAATCGTCCATCATCAGCCAGGGGCAGGTCAATCGTCCATCATCAGCCAGGGGCAGGTCAATCGTCCATCATCAGCCAGGGGCAGGTCAATCGTCCATCATCAGCCAGGGGCAGGTCAATCGTCCATCATCAGCCAGGGGCAGGTCAATCGTCCATCATCAGCCAGGGGCAGGTCAATCGTCCATCATCAGCCAGGGGCAGGTCAATCGTCCATCATCAGCCAGGGGCAGGTCAATCGTCCATCATCAGCCAGGGGCAGGTCAATCATCCATCATCAGCCAGGGGCAGGTCAAGCATCCATCATCAGCCAGGGGCAGGTCAAGCATCCATCATCAGCCAGGGGCAGGTCAAGCATCCATCATCAGCCAGGGGCAGGTCAAGCATCCATCATCAGCCAGGGGCAGGTCAAGCATCCATCATCAGCCAGGGGCAGGTCAAGCATCCATCATCAGCCAGGGGCAGGTCAATCATCCATCGTCAGCCAGGGGCAGGTCTAGCATCCATCATCAGCCAGGGGCAGGTCTAGCATCCATCATCAGCCAGGTGCAGGTCAATCGTCCATCATCAGCCAGGGGCAGGTCAATCGTCCATCATCAGCCAGGGGCAGGTCAATCGTCCATCATCAGCCAGGGGCAGGTCAATCGTCCATCATCAGCCAGGGGCAGGTCAATCGTCCATCATCAGCCAGGGGCAGGTCAATCGTCCATCATCAGCCAGGGGCAGTTCAATCATCCATCATCAGCCAGGGGCAGGTCAATCATCCATCATCAGCCAGGGGCAGGTCAAGCATCCATCATCAGCCAGGGGCAGGTCAATCATCCATCATCAGCCAGGGGCAGGTCAATCATCCATCATCAGCCAGGGGCAGGTCTAGCATCCATCATCAGCCAGGGGCAGGTCAAGCATCCATCATCAGCCAGGGGCAGGTCAAGCATCCATCATCAGCCAGGGGCAGGTCAAGCATCCATCATCAGCCAGGGGCAGGTCAAGCATCCATCATCAGCCAGGGGCAGGTCAAGCATCCATCATCAGCCAGGGGCAGGTCAAGCATCCATCATCAGCCAGGGGCAGGTCAAGCATCCATCATCAGCCAGGGGCAGGTCAAGCATCCATCATCAGCCAGGGGCAGGTCAAGCATCCATCATCAGCCAGGGGCAGGTCAAGCATCCATCATCAGCCAGGGGCAGGTCAAGCATCCATCATCAGCCAGGGGCAGGTCATCCATCATCAGCCAGGGGCAGGTCAATCGTCCATCATCAGCCAGGGGCAGGTCAATCGTCCATCATCAGCCAGGGGCAGGTCAATCGTCCATCATTAGCCAGGGGCAGGTCAATCGTCCATCATCAGCCAGGGGCAGGTCAATCGTCCATCATCAGCCAGGGGCAGGTCAATCGTCCATCATCAGCCAGGGGCAGGTCAATCGTCCATCATCAGCCAGGGGCAGGTCAATCGTCCATCATCAGCCAGGGGCAGGTCAATCGTCCATCATCAGCCAGGGGCAGGTCAATCGTCCATCATCAGCCAGGGGCAGGTCAATCATCCATCATCAGCCAGGGGCAGGTCAAGCATCCATCATCAGCCAGGGGCAGGTCAAGCATCCATCATCAGCCAGGGGCAGGTCAAGCATCCATCATCAGCCAGGGGCAGGTCAAGCATCCATCATCAGCCAGGGGCAGGTCATCCATCATCAGCCAGGGGCAGGTCGTCCATCATCAGCCAGGGGCAGGTCAATCGTCCATCATCAGCCAGGGGCAGGTCAATCGTCCATCATCAGCCAGGGGCAGGTCAATCGTCCATTATCAGCCAGGGGCAGGTCAATCGTCCATCATCAGCCAGGGGCAGGTCAATCATCCATCATCAGCCAAGGGCAGGTCAATCATCCATCATCAGCCAGGGGCAGGTCAATCATCCATCATCAGCCAGGGGCAGGTCAATCATCCATCATCAGCCAGGGGCAGGTCAATCATCCATCATCAGCCAGGGGCAGGTCAATCATCCATCATCAGCCAGGGGCAGGTCAATCATCCATCATCAGCCAGGGGCAGGTCTAGCATCCATCATCAGCCAAGGGCAGGTCTAGCATCCATCATCAGCCAGGGGCAGGTCTAGCATCCATCATCAGCCAGGGGCAAGTCTAGCATCCATCATCAGCCAGGGGCAGGTCTAGCATCCATCATCAGTCAGGGGCAGGTCTAGCATCCATCATCAGCCAAGGGCAGGTCTAGCATCCATCATCAGCCAGGGGCAGGTCTAGCATCCATCATCAGCCAGGGGCAGGTCTAGCATCCATCATCAGCCAGGGGCAGGTCAATCATCCATCATCAGCCAGGGGCAGGTCAATCATCCATCATCAGCCAGGGGCAGGTCAATCATCCATCATCAGCCAGGGGCAGGTCAATCATCCATCATCAGCCAGGGGCAGGTCAATCATCCATCATCAGCCAGGGGCAGGTCAATCATCCATCATCAGCCAGGGGCAGGTCAATCATCCATCATCAGCCAGGGGCAGGTCAAGCATCCATCATCAGCCAGGGGCAGGTCAATCATCCATCATCAGCCAGGGGCAGGTCAAGCATCCATCATCAGCCAGGGGCAGGTCAAGCATCCATCATCAGCCAGGGGCAGGTCAAGCATCCATCATCAGCCAGGGGCAGGTCAAGCATCCATCATCAGCCAGGGGCAGGTCAAGCATCCATCATCAGCCAGGGGCAGGTCAAGCATCCATCATCAGCCAGGGGCAGGTCAAGCATCCATCATCAGCCAGGGGCAGGTCAAGCATCCATCATCAGCCAGGGGCAGGTCAAGCATCCATCATCAGCCAGGGGCAGGTCAAGCATCCATCATCAGCCAGGGGCAGGTCAAGCATCCATCATCAGCCAGGGGCAGGTCAAGCATCCATCATCAGCCAGGGGCAGGTCAAGCATCCATCATCAGCCAGGGGCAGGTCTAGCATCCATCATCAGCCAGGGGCAGGTCAATCATCCATCATCAGCCAGGGGCAGGTCTAGCATCCATCATCAGCCAGGGGCAGGTCAAGCATCCATCATCAGCCAGGGGCAGGTCAAGCATCCATCATCAGCCAGGGGCAGGTCAAGCATCCATCATCAGCCAGGGGCAGGTCAAGCATCCATCATCAGCCAGGGGCAGGTCAAGCATCCATCATCAGCCAGGGGCAGGTCAAGCATCCATCATCAGCCAGGGGCAGGTCAAGCATCCATCATCAGCCAGGGGCAGGTCAAGCATCCATCATCAGCCAGGGGCAGGTCAAGCATCCATCATCAGCCAGGGGCAGGTCAAGCATCCATCATCAGCCAGGGGCAGGTCAATCATCCATCATCAGCCAGGGGCAGGTCAATCATCCATCATCAGCCAGGGGCAGGTCTAGCATCCATCATCAGCCAGGGGCAGGTCTAGCATCCATCATCAGCCAGGGGCAGGTCTAGCATCCATCATCAGCCAGGGGCAGGTCAATCATCCATCATCAGCCAGGGGCAGGTCAATCATCCATCATCAGCCAGGGGCAGGTCAATCATCCATTATCAGCCAGGGGCAGGTCAATCATCCATCATCAGCCAGGGGCAGGTCTAGCATCCATCATCAGCCAGGGGCAGGTCTAGCATCCATCATCAGCCAGGGGCAGGTCAATCATCCATCATCAGCCAGGGGCAGGTCAAGCATCCATCATCAGCCAGGGGCAGGTCAATCATCCATCATCAGCCAGGGGCAGGTCAAGCATCCATCATCAGCCAGGGGCAGGTCAAGCATCCATCATCAGCCAGGGGCAGGTCAAGCATCCATCATCAGCCAGGGGCAGGTCAAGCATCCATCATCAGCCAGGGGCAGGTCAAGCATCCATCATCAGCCAGGGGCAGGTCAAGCATCCATCATCAGCCAGGGGCAGGTCAAGCATCCATCATCAGCCAGGGGCAGGTCAAGCATCCATCATCAGCCAGGGTCAGGTCAAGCATCCATCATCAGCCAGGGGCAGGTCAAGCATCCATCATCATCCAGGGGCATGTCAATCATCCATCATCATCCAGGGGCAGGTCAATCATCCATCATCAGCCAGGGGCAGGTCAATCATCCATCATCAGCCAGGGGCAGGTCTAGCATCCATCATCAGCCAGGGGCAGGTCTAGCATCCATCATCAGCCAGGGGCAGGTCTAGCATCCGTCATCAGCCAGGGGCAGGTCTAGCATCCGTCATCAGCCAGGGGCAGGTCTAGCATCCATCATCAGCCAGGGGCAGGTCAATCATCCATCATCAGCCAGGGGCAGGTCAATCATCCATCATCAGCCAGGGGCAGGTCAATCATCCATCATCAGCCAGGGGCAGGTCAATCATCCATCATCAGCCAGGGGCAGGTCTAGCATCCATCATCAGCCAGGGGCAGGTCTAGCATCCATCATCAGCCAGGGGCAGGTCTAGCATCCATCATCAGCCAGGGGCAGGTCTAGCATCCATCATCAGCCAGGGGCAGGTCTAGCATCCATCATCAGCCAGGGGCAGGTCTAGCATCCATCATCAGCCAGGGGCAGGTCTAGCATCCATCATCAGCCAGGGGCAGGTCTAGCATCCATCATCAGCCAGGGGCAGGTCAATCATCCATCATCAGCCAGGGGCAGGTCTAGCATCCATCATCAGCCAGGGGCAGGTCAATCATCCATCATCAGCCAGGGGCAGGTCAATCATCCATCATCAGCCAGGGGCAGGTCAATCATCCATCATCAGCCAGGGGCAGGTCAATCATCCATCATCAGCCAGGGGCAGGTCAAGCATCCATCATCAGCCAGGGGCAGGTCAAGCATCCATCATCAGCCAGGGGCAGGTCAAGCATCCATCATCAGCCAGGGGCAGGTCAAGCATCCATCATCAGCCAGGGGCAGGTCAAGCATCCATCATCAGCCAGGGGCAGGTCAAGCATCCATCATCAGCCAGGGGCAGGTCAAGCATCCATCATCAGCCAGGGGCAGGTCAAGCATCCATCATCAGCCAGGGGCAGGTCAAGCATCCATCATCAGCCAGGGGCAGGTCAAGCATCCATCATCAGCCAGGGGCAGGTCAAGCATCCATCATCAGCCAGGGGCAGGTCAAGCATCCATCATCAGCCAGGGGCAGGTCAAGCATCCATCATCAGCCAGGGGCAGGTCAAGCATCCATCATCAGCCAGGGGCAGGTCAAGCATCCATCATCAGCCAGGGGCAGGTCAAGCATCCATCATCAGCCAGGGGCAGGTCAAGCATCCATCATCAGCCAGGGGCAGGTCAAGCATCCATCATCAGCCAGGGGCAGGTCAAGCATCCATCATCAGCCAGGGGCAGGTCAAGCATCCATCATCAGCCAGGGGCAGGTCAAGCATCCATCATCAGCCAGGGGCAGGTCAAGCATCCATCATCAGCCAGGGGCAGGTCAAGCATCCATCATCAGCCAGGGGCAGGTCAAGCATCCATCATCAGCCAGGGGCAGGTCAATCATCCATCATCAGCCAGGGGCAGGTCAATCATCCATCATCAGCCAGGGTCAGGTCAAGCATCCATCATCAGCCAGGGTCAGGTCAAGCATCCATCATCAGCCAGGGTCAGGTCAAGCATCCATCATCAGCCAGGGGCAGGTCAATCATCCATCATCAGCCAGGGGCAGGTCTAGCATCCATCATCAGCCAGGGGCAGGTCTAGCATCCATCATCAGCCAGGGGCAGGTCAAGTATCCATCATCAGCCAGGGGCAGGTCAATCATCCATCATCAGCGAGGGGCAGGTCAATCATCCATCATCAGCCAGGGGCAGGTCAATCATCCATCATCAGCCAGGGGCAGGTCAATCATCCATCATCAGCCAGGGGCAGGTCAATCATCCATCATCAGCCAGGGGCAGGTCTAGCATCCATCATCAGCCAGGGGCAGGTCAATCATCCATCATCAGCCAGGGGCAGGTCTAGCATCCATCATCAGCCAGGGGCAGGTCTAGCATCCATCATCAGCCAGGGGCAGGTCTAGCATCCATCATCAGCCAGGGGCAGGTCTAGCATCCATCATCAGCCAGGGGCAGGTCTAGCATCCATCATCAGCCAGGGGCAGGTCTAGCATCCATCATCAGCCAGGGGCTGGTCTAGCATCCATCATCAGCCAGGGGCAGGTCTAGCATCCATCATCAGCCAGGGGCAGGTCTAGCATCCATCATCAGCCAGGGGCAGGTCTAGCATCCATCATCAGCCAGGGGCAGGTCTAGCATCCATCATCAGCCAGGGGCAGGTCTAGCATCCATCATCAGCCAGGGGCAGGTCTAGCATCCATCATCAGCCAGGGGCAGGTCAAGCATCCATCATCAGCCAGGGGCAGGTCAAGCATCCATTATCAGCCAGGGGCAGGTCAATCATCCATCATCAGCCAGGGGCAGGTCAATCATCCATCATCAGCCAGGGGCAGGTCAATCATCCATCATCAGCGAGGGGCAGGTCAATCATCCATCATCAGCCAGGGGCAGGTCAATCATCCATCATCAGCCAGGGGCAGGTCAATCATCCATCATCAGCCAGGGGCAGGTCAATCATCCATCATCAGCCAGGGGCAGGTCTAGCATCCATCATCAGCCAGGGGCAGGTCAATCATCCATCATCAGCCAGGGGCAGGTCTAGCATCCATCATCAGCCAGGGGCAGGTCTAGCATCCATCATCAGCCAGGGGCAGGTCTAGCATCCATCATCAGCCAGGGGCAGGTCTAGCATCCATCATCAGCCAGGGGCAGGTCTAGCATCCATCATCAGCCAGGGGCAGGTCTAGCATCCATCATCAGCCAGGGGCAGGTCTAGCATCCATCATCAGCCAGGGGCAGGTCTAGCATCCATCATCAGCCAGGGGCAGGTCTAGCATCCATCATCAGCCAGGGGCAGGTCAATCATCCATCATCAGCCAGGGGCAGGTCAATCATCCATCATCAGCCAGGGGCAGGTCAATCATCCATCATCAGCCAGGGGCAGGTCAATCATCCATCATCAGCCAGGGGCAGGTCAATCATCCATCATCAGCCAGGGGCAGGTCAAGCATCCATCATCAGCCAGGGGCAGGTCAAGCATCCATCATCAGCCAGGGGCAGGTCAAGCATCCATCATCAGCCAGGGGCAGGTCTAGCATCCATCATCAGCCAGGGGCAGGTCAATCATCCATCATCAGCCAGGGGCAGGTCAATCATCCATCATCAGCCAGGGGCAGGTCAATCATCCATCATCAGCCAGGGGCAGGTCAATCATCCATCATCAGCCAGGGGCAGGTCAATCATCCATCATCAGCCAGGGGCAGGTCAATCATCCATCATCAGCCAGGGGCAGGTCAATCATCCATCATCAGCCAGGGGCAGGTCTAGCATCCATCATCAGCCAGGGGCAGGTCTAGCATCCATCATCAGCCAGGGGCAGGTCTAGCATCCATCAGCCAGGGGCAGGTCTAGCATCCATCAGCCAGGGGCAGGTCTAGCATCCATCATCAGCCAGGGGCATGTCTAGCATCCTTCAGCCAGGGGCAGATCTAGCATCCATCATCAGCCAGGGGCAGGTCTAGCATCCATCATCAGCCAGGGGCGGGTCTAGCATCCATCATCAGCCAGGGGCGGGTCAATCATCCATCATCAGCCAGGGGCGGGTCAATCATCCATCATCAGCCAGGGGCAGGTCCAGCATCCATCATCAGCCAGGGGCAGGTCCAGCATCCATCATCAGCCAGGGGCAGGTCCAGCATCCATCATCAGCCAGGGGCAGGTCTAGCATCCATCATCAGCCAGGGGCAGGTCTAGCATCCATCATCAGCCAGGTGCAGGTCTAGCATCCATCATCAGCCAGGGGCAGGTCTAGCATCCATCATCAGCCAGGGGCAGGTCTAGCATCCATCATCAGCCAGGGGCAGGTCTAGCATCCATCATCAGCCAGGGGCAGGTCAAGCATCCATCATCAGCCAGGGGCAGGTCAAGCATCCATCATCAGCCAAGGGCAGGTCAAGCATCCATCATCAGCCAGGGGCAGGTCAAGCATCCATCATCAGCCAGGGGCAGGTCAAGCATCCATCATCAGCCAGGGGCAGGTCAAGCATCCATCATCAGCCAGGGGCAGGTCAAGCATCCATCATCAGCCAGGGGCAGGTCAAGCATCCATCATCAGCCAGGGGCAGGTCAAGCATCCATCATCAGCCAGGGGCAGGTCTATCATCCATCATCAGCCAGGGGCAGGTCTAGCATCCATCATCAGCCATCCATCAGTGATGCTCCATCAACAAAAGGACACCAACCTAACAACAAGAAATGCGAGAATTAACACATTAAAATACACAAAATAATATGATTAACATAAATACACCTCCAACTGTGCCGCCAGCTCCTGGTCGCCACCTGCCGGATGCCAGCTCCCGTTTGCCGGCTCCCGATGACCAGCTCCCGGTTACCAGCACCCGATCGACAGTTCCCAGTCGCCAGTTCCCGGAGGCCACCTCCCGGTCGCCTTCTCCCGGTCGCCTTCTCCCGGTCGCCTTCTCCCGGTCGCATTCTCCCGGGCGCCAGTGCCCGGTCACCAGCACCCGGTCGACAGTTCCCAGTTGACAGCTCCCAGTTTGAGACTCTCCGTCGCCAGCTCAGGGTCACTACCTCCCGGTCACCATCTCCCGGTTGCCAGTGCCGGGTCACTAGCTCCCAGTTGACTGCTTCCGGTTGAAAGCTCCCCGTCACCAGCTCCCGAGCCGCAAAAGAAATCAGCAACAGCAGACAAAAGAAGATAAGGTTGAAGACAGAGACCAGCTAGAGACTCTTCGTCGCCAGCTCCGGGTCACTACCTCCCGGTCACCATCTCCCGGTTGCCAGTGCCGGGTCACTAGCTCCCAGTTGACAGCTTCCGATTGAAAGCTCCCCGTCACCAGCTCCCGGGCCGCAAAAGAAATCAGCAACAGGAGACAAAAGAAGATAAGGTTGAAGACAGAGACCAGCTAGAGACTCCCCGTCGCCAGCTCCGGGTCACCACCCCCCGGTCCCCATCTCCCGGTTGCCAGTGCCGGGTCACTAGCTCCCAGTTGACAGCTTCCGGTTGAAAGCTCCCCGTCACCAGCTCCCGGGCCGCAAAAGAAATCAGCAACAGCAGACAAAAGAAGATAAGGTTGAAGACAGAGACCAGCTAGAGACTCCCCGTCGCCAGCTCCGGGTCACCACCTTCCGGTCACCATCTCCCGGTTGCCAGTGCCGGGTCACCAGCTCCCAGTTGACAGCTTCCGTTTGAAAGCTTCCCGTCACCAGCTCCCCGGCCGCAAAAGAAATCAGCAACAGCAGCAAAAAGAGGATAAGGTTGAAGACAGACCTACTCAAGGGGAGTAGGATCCAGTTATACCGCCGGACTTCGGTCGCACCTGATGGGACTCCGTTAAAAACGGGGAGGGCCCAGTACAACACGAGCTGAAGTACTTTCGTGAAGGCGCCCAATTCAGACACATTTAGGTAGGAGAGGCCATATTCAGACATATCCGGGATACTATAGATGAGGCAGTACCGGGTACATCGAGGCAATCGCTACCTCTAAAGCAGGAGAGGTTTTGTATTCACATCCATGCTTTTTTACCTCCCCATGTCAGAATAGTCAGTCGGAAAAGATGGCGCAGGCGCCAAATATAGAAAGAAGGAGACGGAAGGAAGTCAAAGATGTTGTCACGGAACGCGAAACAACGCAAACGCAACTCGAAAAAAAAGGAGCGAAATGCTCCTCCGTCTGTGCCTGCCCTTCATCTGTGCTGCTGCTCCATCCATCAGTGATGCTTCATCTACAGAAGGACACCAACCTAACAACAAAAAATGCATGAATTAACACATTAAAATACACAAAATAACTTTAACATAATAAACATAAATACACCTCCAACTGTGCCGCCAGCTCCTGGTCGCCACCTGCCAGCTCCCGTTTGCCGGCTCCCGGTGACCAGCTGCCCGGTCACCAGCACCCTTGTCGACAGTTCCCAGTTGACAGCTCCCAGTCGCCAGTTCCCGGAGGCCACAGATGTTGTCACGGAACGCGACACAACGCGAACGAAAATTGAACAAAAAGCGGCAAAATGTTATTCCGTTAAATTTAATGGAAAAAAAAGGGGGGGGGTGTGGGGGCACCACGGGTTAAGATTATCAGTACAAAGTCTCTAATAGTTATAAATAATATTATCCAGATATTCAGTAACAAGTTTCTACGAGTCACCATTTATATACTCAAGATTATCAGTATCAAGTTTTATCAATGTAGTTATGATTATTCTAAAATATTAAAACATTACATGGTCATAATAACCAATTTTAAAAGATTTATCTTAGATTTTCAGCTAATGCTTACAAGGAGCAGGCTACTGAGAGACGTTTGTATTTAATCCATGATTTTGAAACAAAAAACACATACTCCGTCCATTTTGTTAATGGGTACTTTTATTATCAATATTCACTGGTTAAATCAATGCCGACGTATACCCAGTTCGTTACTTGCCCCATGCCGATGTATACCCAGTTCGTTACTTGCCCCATGCCGACGTACACCCAGTTCGTTACTTGCCCCATGCCGACGTACACCCAGTTCGTTACTTGCCCCATGCTGACGTACACCCAGTTCGTTACTTGCCCCATGCCGACGTACACCCAGTTCGTTACTTGCCCCATGCCGACGTACACCCAGTTCGTTACTTGCCCCAAACGACAAGACTGAATCCTAGACGTTTTATGGTAAAAATAAAAGGCCTACACATCTCATGGTTTATTTCCAGGAGGAGAATCGGACCACACAATGGTCTGCCTAACACCATGCTACAGGCCAGTTTTAACAAGAAATATTGAACTATGGTCGGATAAGGTGACAGAAAAACTTCAAGGCATCTTGGAAAGTACAGATTTGGGACACGTTTATAAACACTTGCCCGGACATAGAGCTAAAAAACACTTGGCCTAACATTGATAACCTAACAAACACTTGCCCGGAAATTGACGACCTAGCAAACACTTTCTCTAATATTGATAAGCTAACAAAGAATTTGCACTAATATTGATGAGCTAACAAACACTTGCCCTAAATTGATGAGCTAACAAACACTTGCCCTCACATTGATGCGCTAACAAACACTTGTCATGACATTGACGCGCTAACAAACACTTGCCCGGAAAGGGACGACCTAGCCCGGAAATTGACGACCTAGCAAACACTTGCCCAGAAATTGACGACCTAACAAGCACTTGCCCAGAAATTGACGACCTAACAAACAATTGCCCTAACATTGCTGAGCTAACAAACACTTGCCCTAACAATGACTAACCTAAGAAACACTTACCCGGACATTTACGACATTTGCGCTAACAAACACTTGCCTGGACATTGACGACCTAAAAACAGTCAATTCCCATATTAAGTTCTGTGTAGCAATAGGAGGCCATACTTCACAAGAAAACAATAGGAGGCCATACTTCACAAGAAAACCATAGGAGGCCATACTTCACAAGAAAACCATAGGAGGCCATACTTCACAAGAAAACCATAGGAGGCCATACTTCACAAGAATACTATAGGCCATACTTCACAAGAAAACAATAGGAGGCCATACTTCACAAGAAAACCATAGGAGGCCATACTTCACAAGAAAACCATAGGAGGCCATACTTCACAAGAAAACCATAGGAGGCCATACTTCACAAGAAAACCATAGGAGGCCATACTTCACAAGAAAACCATAGGAGGCCATACTTCACAAGAAAACCATAGGAGGCCATACTTCACAAGAAAACCATAGGAGGCCATACTTCACAAGAAAACCATAGGAGGCCATACTTCACAAGAAAACCATGTTTAAGATTAGCCATCAAAAATTCAATAAAGCTAAAAAAAAAATATTAAAGGAAAAAATGGATCAGGTTAAAAAAAACATACAAAACATTGAAAACGTATTCCATATTAACAACTCAAATGCTTGTTGGGCTGGTCTAAAACAAATAACAGGATATATTCCTAAGCGTGAACGCATGTGTGTTGAAGATGTGAAGAATTTAGTCAACGACTAAAAACAAGGCCTTGGGGCCAGACAGATTAAGTGGCCAGCTTGTTAAACTACGCCAAGAGCAGCTCTCCTACATCTTTATTTACATATTTTATAAATTTTATGTAATGTAACTAACACTATACCAAAGATTTGGAAAAGTTCAGAAATCATACCAATTACAAAGAAAAATAAGGTGACTTGCAACAACGACTTAAGTACTGTCGCACTTATTTCTGTTGTAATGAACTGTTTTGAGAAACTTTTTCTGAGACATATTGTGAATAAAGTAAAGCAAAAAATCGCCCACAATATGTCAAGGTAAATAACCAATTATCTCTAAACAGAGAAATAAGTACCGGGGCGCCACAAGGTTGTGTTCTCTCCCTTGTCCATGTATAAAATATATACCAGTGCTATTCAGAGCCCAAGCAACACCGTTACAAACATAAAATTTGCTGATGATAACACCATTGTTGGCTTAATAACAGAAGGAGAAGGCTTATACCGCAACTTAGTAGTACAGACTTTATCAATTGGTGCAGTAAATTAAACCAGATGAATGTCTCAACAACAAAACAAAAAGGAAATGGTGGTTGATATCCAGAGGGGGAAACACCAGATTGCAGATCTCAAATGTAAAAAATCACAAAGTGTAGAGAAAGTAGCAACATATAAGCAATTAGGTGTCACCATTAATAAAAAGCTAACATGGTATGAGCACGGCCAAATGCTGTATAAAAAATTCAACCAAAGACTTTTCCATCTTAAAAAACTGTATAATTTCATCGTAAAGAAACAAGTTGTTAACTTATTCTACGGTGCAATAGTTGGAAGCCTATTTAATTTCATTGCGGGAATTCATGTCTGATATCAAACACTGACAAAACAGACTACTCAACAAAGCTAGAAACATCACACAAACTAAACTAACTTCACACTTGAAGAACTATTCGAAGAACGATGTCATTGTAAAATTAACAAATTTTGGATTTTACATCCCACCCCTTTCATCACAGATACTTAAGATTGGCCCATTCGGGATTAATTCTTTTTCTTACGGCGAGGACTGAAAGATATAAAAATTTGTTTCTTCCCCAATCTGTACGAATTTACCAACCTGCTCCCCCAGAGGTCACAAAATCTAAATGATCACTAATTAAGTCCCTTTTATAACTAAGGGAGTTAACTGATTGGCTTTTTTTTAGACTAGGGAAATAATTTAATGTAGATGTCTTTTGTTCAAATTGTTTTAGTTGGAAAATATCAACTTTATTGAAATATGTATTTATTTATGTGCTGAAAACGTATATGTACAATGTAATCAAAATAACATTTCAATTTGTTTGGATCAATAAAAGAATCTTATGTTATCGAAACCCATATGTGCACACCAAACATAAAAATGTGAATTAAATCTTGTAATTAAAGAGATTAGTTTACAATCTGTGAAAACCCCTTAATGTGAATTTTTAGTGTGCTCATTACATGTGTGTACACTATTGAATGTGTATTATGCATACTACAAGGCGTAAAGTACAAATTTTGTGCCTGCTAATGGGTAAGAGGGGTCTGGGTTCCTAATGGGCATTTAAATTTACAGTTAGTGAATGTAACTGAATTTTTCACATACCTGATTGGCCCCAGTCAAATGGCCTCAACTTGAGCAGCCAGGGCACTGCATAACCAAATGCTGCAATGCTTACGTCTTGGCAGTGCCCACAATCTTGTCAACTGGAAGTTCATCCACAAATGACCAACACAATTGGTGGTATAAAGTCAGTCTTTATTAAATCTTCTAGGAGCAGGAAGACCAGTCCAGTAGTGTTTGGATGACGGTTTAGTCTTGTGGTAAGATGCAGCATGTTGCCTTGGTCTGAATAGAAATAAAAGTGAACATTCCACAATCAAAATACTACAACTACCGGTAACGCTAATGGTATATTTTACATGTTAAACTAGGTCTCAATGAAATATTTACTGACTGGATTAAAAAACAAAGCATTTATTAATTAACTTAGATAGATCAAGTAGTAACAAAAAAATAGGTTAATGCAAAGTATGGATCCCATGTTTTCCCCCATGGCCGCCATCTTGGTTGACACGACCAGTTAATTCTGTCAGTAAACTACCTTAATGTATCCCTGAACCTAACATGAACCTTAAATGTATCCCTAAACCTAACCTAAACCCTAATTCAGTGCAACTTCAATTTACACGCAAATGACGTTATGGCTCAATTCTTTGCTTTAACCAAAAAAATATAATTGCATTTGAAACCCTTAAGTGTGGTATACTAAACTAAAAAAACTCACTTGGAAACTTGTGTAGTTCCAAACATTGCAATGCCTAGAGAGAAGGGTTGTGTAACTGCCCAATCAAACTGATACTCTTTGGCTTGGATCCATAGACAGGTGATGACACTCATAACAGTCATATGGTGTGGTTATCGGAAACAGAGATATTTTTAATCATTTTAAGAATTTAATTGTAACATTTTTTCTCTAAAAATAAAAAGAATTTAAGACAAAATAAAGTAAAAGATTGACACAGTATAAGTGCAATACAGCTAATTTAGCCCATTTGGTGTTTTAGTAATAAACAAATATGATAAGTATTTAGGCCATGTGATGTGTTAGTGATAAAAGTATTATTGATTATTAAGAAAAGACTAAATCCCAACATAGTTTGAAATTGATGGGATGATGAAATAAACTCAAAATATATCAGCTTCTTGGTCTCTGAGGGCTACATACCAGTGTTAAGATATAAAATCATTTATTAAATAACTTGAATAAACAAAATACTTAATAAATAAAATAATTAGATGTACTTTGTGAAGTTATGAAGTGAAGTACCGGTATACTAAAAACTCACTTGGCAACTTGTGTTGTTCCAAACATTACAATGCCTAGGGAGAAGGGTTGTGTAATCGCCCAATCAAAGTGATAATCTTAGGCTTGGATCCATAGACAGGTGATGACACTCAGAACAGTCATATGGTGTGGTTATCGGAAACAGAGATATTTTAAATCACTTAAAGAATTTATTTGCAAACTTTTTGCTCTAAAAACTAAGAAGAATTTAAGCCAAAATAAAGTAAAAGATTGATACATTATAAGTGCAATATAGCAAAATTAGCCCATTTGATGTATTAATAAACAAATATAAGTATTTAGACCATGTGATGTATTACTGTTTAGTAAGGAAAGACTAAATTCATACTTAGTTTGAAATTGATGGGTTGATGAAATAAACTAAAAATATATCAGCTTCTTGATCTCTGAGGCTTCTATACCAGTGTTAATATACAAAATCATTTATTAAATAACTTAGATAAATCAAGTACTTACAAAAAGAAAATAGTGATGTTCTGAAGTGAAGTATGCTAAAGACTCATTTGGAAATCTTTGTAGTTCCAAACATTACTATGGCTAGAGAGCAGGGTTGTGTAACAGCCTAATCAAGCTGATCATCTTCCGCTTGGACTTACAGGCTGGTGCCAACACTTTAAAAATGACATGTCATATGGTGTGACTGGAAATACAAAAGGTTTAATCATATAAAGAATTCATTTGCAAACTTAAAGTTTTAAAAACTAAGAATTTAAACCAAAATTAAGCTAAATAAAAGATTTGACATGCATTTGAAATATTGTAATATATTCTTGTGTGTAAGTTCAATGTAGGCCTATATATAAGATAAACACTTCTGATTGTGTACATTACAAATGTGTAAGTGTAACAAAAGCAAGAGACTACTAAATGTTGGCACCTCCAATGGCATGGCTAATAGAAAGTGTTGATTACTGTTTGTTTGCATGATAGGAGAATACTTTTGATTTTATGCATGTTTAGTGTTGTGTATAATCATAGTATAATGTGTGGTCAAAGTCAAAAGCTTACACTACTGCGCTCCAATTTAAATTTATCATTAACAATATTTGCTATTAATAAAGAAGATGAAACAGTGCGTCTTTTCATTATACTTAACTTGATAAAAACTCAAGATGAGTGTTAACAAAAAGCCTTAACTTACTTGAACTCTTGAACACAAATAATAACCATCTGAATCTGAACACAGTAGAGTAGAATGCTTGCCTCGATAACTGACAAAAACTCACAATACAGGCAAGTGTTGTGAGTCAACAATAAACACACATTAGTTAACTCAACGGTGGAAGTGTAGGCAATGGAATTATTTTTTTTTTTGGTGGGTGTGGGGGTGTTGTGAAAAGTAGAGAAGAGGGCTTAGTGGGGAAGGAAATGAAGATGGTTGAATTTTGTAAATCCGCTTTCTTTTTTATTTTCAAAACTCTGATGGTAGTAATAGGCAAAATGTTATCCAATTAAATTTAATAGTCGGGGAGGGGGGGGGGGGGATTTCGCTCGGGTGACGTCGGCTGGTTCCCTCGATTAAGCGGCCTTCACCCGCTTCATCTATAAAAAATGGCGAAGGCGGCATTTCTTTTTATTTTCAAGGAAGTGCTGTATATAAATATATAAACGTCTGTCTACACCTTTGGGATCTGAATTTTTTTAGACATGCGATTAGTTATGGTATACATTTTACTGAATGTTTATTTATTTAGTATTTCGCTATACAGATCTCCAATCGAGCGCCTCCCCAGGTGGCGGATAGGGGAAAGCCCACCAGATATGGCGGGTACCGGGGAAATAAAATACCTGGGGCGGACCAAAACCGCCTTGTAGGAAGTGGGGGATCCACAAATGCGAGGGAACCTTACCCCAAAACTAAGGCAGCTATCTAGAGAGCTGTAAGGGGCGGTTACCGGAAATTTGATCGAAAGAAATTTCGTCGACGGAAAATTGATCGACGGTAATTTGATCGAACGGAAATTTGCTCGAATCTTTTTTTTAGTCGAGACGTTAAAATTTTCGTCAAATTTATTTTTGAACGCACTATACTATATAGTAAAACAAAATAATGCGTTCAAAAAGAAATTTGACGCAAAATTTTAACGTATAAATAAAAAAAAAACGATTCGACCAAATTTCCGTTCGATCAAATTTCCGTCGATCAATTTTCCGTCGACCAAATTTCTTTCGATCAAATTTCCGGATACGGTAAGGGGCAGCCCCCAAGACGGTTTTGCGCAAGGCTTACAATCCGGCCATGTAAAAAAAATTAACGCTACGAAAGCCATTCAACAGAATAAAATCCGGACTGATACTGATACCAATGGAAATCAACCTATGACCTATGCCTGGATATGGACATGATTTTTGGATTTCGACTTGGAATGTACTAAGGGGCCATCCATAAATGACGTCAAGCGTCTAGGGGGGAGCGAGTCAGATTTTTGTGAAGAGGGGAGGGGGGTCTCAAGCTATGTGACGTCACACAAATGAAAACCAGCTGTACACAGTAGAGAAAATGGTTGCCACTATAACTGAACTATAACTCACAATTCACAACATTCCAAGGACATTTCGTGTGTCACGAATTAACACACATCAAGATCACTCCAGTGGTTAAGGCAATGACATTTTTTTTAGTTGGGGTGGGGTGGGATAGAGAAGTGGGCTCAGTGGGGAGGGGGTGGACGAATGGCTGAATTTTGTAAATCCGTTTTCTTTTCATTTTCAAAACTCTAAGCGGCAAAATATTATCTAATTAAATTTAATGGCGCGGGGGAAAAAGCGGTTTGGGGGGGGGGGGGGATTTCGTTCTGGATACGCCAACTGGTGACCTGTATGACCCCCCCCCCCCCCCAGGCTTCCGATATGGATTTCTTCTAGTTAAAATCAATCCACACAGTAAACAGTATAACAATGACGAGAACAAAAACAAATTAATTGAAGGCAGCCCCTATAGGTACATGAGTACCTTTAGACCAAAATGACTATTCGGACCCGGAGTGGCTCCGTATAAATAAATTGGCTTCGGGCCCGGTTGAAGTAACAATAATAGTATGAGAATTTAAACAAAAAAATGTTTTTTCTCCGTTATTTCATAGTTTTATTCTATTTAGTTGTTTTTTTAATTTTTGCTTTGTTAAATTTCTTAGTAGCGGTAGTTTTTTTTCTAATCTTCTTTTTTAGTTTAAGCCATGTACGTAATTCACATTTTTTTTTATCTCGTAATCAAGATGATAAAGATTAATTATTTTCATTTCAATTTTAGAAAGTAATAATATTAATTTAATTATTAAAATTAAATCCTTTATTTAAGATTATTTATGTGTATTGTTTAAGTTAAAATTAAAAGATTTAATCACCCAATAATTTATGAATTAATTAGGTATTCTAAATAATGAACATTTCATTCATAATGAATTAATTTCAAATATTCCTCTAAAAGAGAGCTTGGCTTAATCAGAACAAAACCACCAATTTTAAACCTTTTCCTTGGCACTGGGAGTCATACATGCGGACACTGACTGTTTTTCCTGATATCTGGAATCTCCTTTCAACAATCTTTCTCATACTTGACCTTATTCACAAGGTAGTTGGAATGAATATCTTAAAGGATGCAATTGTATAAACCATGAGAAAGAGACTTATTTTTGGAGGGCTAGTATTTTTTTCTACCATACCTTTCTACTGGGTCTAATACACCGGTGCATAATTTGAGATACAATTTTCCCAAACAATAGAATTCTCTCCCACTACACATCCGCAATATACCAACCACCCAGGCCTTCAAAACTGCACTCAAAACACATCTCTATAAACTCTACTATCCCAACTGATTCCCCCACTGACCAATAAACGAAGCTGCTGGCTGCCGTCCATGGCTTGACATGTAAAAGTTCTGAGGTGGGTGGGGTGAATATGTATTTGTTTTGTTGTTCTTTATTACATAAATGTATTTTATTTTATTGTCATGATTATATCTCTTTTCCAAATATTTTTATGTACAGCGCAGTGAGCCCAGCCCTAGGCTGGGGTACCGTGCTATAATGGAAACTAATAATAATTTAAAATTTAATAGAAAAAACCTCTTAACCAGCTTGTGAACATTTTTGTTTGTTTGTTTGTTATTTGAGGTGTGTTCTCCGGTATTCCATAAAATAAATTAGGGGCCAATATGGAGTAGGCAGCAAATAAAATTATTCAATTAGGTCACATCATTTATTTGCCTCCTTTGACTTTCTTGACTTCCTTGTTGGTACAGTAAACTATTGTTTGTATCATTTCTTCATTTAAGTACAGAAGTAATGATTGAGTGGGAGCTACTATGTGATCCGTGAAGGGAGATTGGTTTCAAGGCAACTAAGTCATGCCACATTGAAAATAAAATACTTATAACATAAATAGAGCCTTTTACTATGATATAAGTACAAGACTATGGGTGGAAGTTTTAGATGACATGTTCTACTCATAAGTGTAGTATTGATACCATCTCGGTTGGAACTTTCAAATCTCTTGCTCACACAAGCAGTTATACATATAACAAGTAAAAATTTTTAGGGTTGTCACAAGAATGTAAATGCAAATTTATTTCAACAAAAAAAATTAACCGAATACAAAATATTAATAGGTGACAAAAAGTCCATTTTAGTTCATTTTAAAAAAAAATTCAATTAAGCAATATTAAAAATATAATGTGAAATTATTAGGCAAAGGTGAAAACAAAATAGTTTACAAAAACTAAAAATTTACTATACTACAGACTTTAAAATTTTTTTGAAAAACAAAACAAAATAACATATCTTTACAAATTTTACACAATATTGTAGAACAAAGTAATGTTTTTAATAATAAATCAATAGATGTAAGTTTAGGAAACAAAAATCTGCCCAAGAAGTATAATAAAAATGGGTATTTACACAAGACAAATTTATAATTTTCATCACATTAAACACATTCATTCACATATTTATAAAAGTAGTGGAAAATCTTTCGGAACCATTGACAATTAGCAGTGAAAATAAGTTTACAAGAACAGGTCAACAATGATTATTTCAGCAAGGCATTTTCACAACAGTGTAGCAATTAAATATTTAAAGTCATAAAAAAAACGACTTCTTATTTGCAATTTAAAATTAATATAGTTCTCATCAAAATAATTTCACAGCAAACCATTCTGTACTTTAGACATGTAACATATTTCAAGTAAAGGAAACAGTGATGCAATATTTAGTCTCAATCATGTATTATTAATTACCAGTAACAAGCAACAAGAATGTTTAAGAACTATGGTAATCCCAACAGTCTTTGCAAAGCCAAGTTGACACTTTTATTTTGGAAATGACGCCAACACAAGCAAAATCAAACCAACAAAGACAACGTTCACAACCGACCATCTTTAACAAGGCATCATCAAACACTTGACACTCTGCATAATGAAATACAGGAGTAGCCTTTAAATCTAACAATGAGTGATGCACATATGACCATGCATCATCAGTAAAAGATGACAATATTTATATCAACTGCATCATCAAGAATGGTATCACAAAATCTAACAATGAGTGATGCACATATGACCATGCATCATCAGTAAAAGATGACAATATTTATATCAACTGCATCATCAAGAATGGTATCACAAAAATCAGTGAAATGTTTTACATTACTTTTACCAATTGGAATAGAGAAATCATTGTGTTTACACTTTCATCATTATCAGATGATGTATACTGAGCTCTGTTTGCAGCAAGCAATCTCAAACGATCACATACTGTAATTTTACAGTTGTCAAAAGACATAAGGTTACGAAGAGCAGATGAAAAAGAAAGATAATGAGTCAAACTCTTTTTTATTTTAGAATGATAAGACTCCTAGTGATTTGTTGTTGTCGCATGGAGTCTTAAAACATCAGCATTGGATTATGCTGCCTATAAATGGGCCTTACCAGTTCGACTCAAAATACTCCAAAGCTACATCAGGAAGATTTTCTTTCATGTCTTGCATCAAATTTAAAAATTTATCACACGACTCAGTATAAACTTGAGACATAAATCCTTCAAGAATTGGCTGAACCTGCTCACGACCTACATGTTTCAAAAGAAACCTGTGCACAGTTTGGTTAATGTGAAAATGACATAGATTAACAGGTACATTTGGAAACAGATCATTTATAGCAGAGATTTCAGCTACGTCTTTGTCAACCACAAAGCACTTGAAAAGACTGGCATCACATTTCTTCAGAAGAAGCTGCAAACAAAAAGAAATAGATTCCTTATCTTCACTTTTTACAAAACCATGAAGAACAGGAATACCCCTCCCCTCTCCATCAATAACCATTACAGTCAAAAGTGGATATAAATATTTACTGGTTTTATATGTGAAATCCATTAATAAAACCTCTGGATATTGGGCAATAGTTCTAATCATATCATAAGTCATGCATGATAAATACTTAAATTCCCCACTCTCTGTTAGTCCATAGGACACACTTCCACCAGCTTGTGATATAGAATCAATTATAGATTGAGTTTCAGTTGCATCAGAAGATGATTTATTTATTCTTGACTTAATATTGTAAATATCCCTGGGAAGCAAATCCTCATCATGCTGTTGTTCAAGCACTTGCCGGGCCCCAGATGCCTGAATCATGGTGCAGGACATCAACAGATGCGTTGCCGCATTTAGTTCCAGCTTGCGGTTTTCCAGATACAAGCGGCACATCTGAAAAAAAACACACGAAGATTACTTTGCAATAATAGGTATTTTGTAAAAAATATTCCCAGCAAACATAACTAACCTTCACCTTGGGGATAAATGCTCAATAATCGCAATCAAGAAATAAAACTCTATTTGTACAGTTTAGAATTTATTCAATATAATTATACTGTTAAATAGATTTGTCTTAATTTTTTCAAAACATTTCTATGTTAAGGGTGGTAACCCTAACCGTAACCTAAAGTTTTCAAAGAATATGCTATTTATTATGTAAATATTTTAACCTAAAGTTTTCAAAGAATATGCTATTTATTATGTAAATATTTTTCACAGCACATGCACTTACTTCTTTTGATACTTCATGGCCAGTATTTTCATGCATTGAAATGGTAATTTCTAGCTGAGGTGGAGTTCTCTTTGCAACTGGCAACAAGCTTAATCTTTGCCTGGCATCCCAATTTGAAAGAACTGAAAAGTATAAAAATTCTTAACAAATTGCCAAAAGTAGTAATAATTATGGTAATTTCCCAGTATTGGTTCCAAGATGTCTCACACGGCCGCCGACCCGTAAAATGAAGAATAAAACGTTAAATAATAATAAATGTATCCCTAAGCCTAAACCTAACCTGAACTAAAAATCTAAACCTAACCTAGGTACTTCGCCGAAGCAAGGGACACACCTATAAAATTTGTATCGGAAACGGAGGTCGGCGCAATGAAATCCAAGTTTTTAATTTTTTATGTGCATGTAATTAGAATAAATCAGGCGTCATTCTGGTCCACAATTAAGGTCAAACTCCGCCCATTCACGTTAGGAGAAATGTTGACCTACATTCCTATTAAGTTATTTTTTACATTAAAAAACTATTCAACAATTGGTCAGAGAAAGTTTTAATTAATTAGTCATGTGCCAAAGTTGAAAGTTCAAAATAAGTAGATCCCAAACAGTATTTTAGGGGATGCATTGCCTTATATAGTATAGACTATATAGCTTGGCTTATACTTATAGTGGTATAATGGACGCTGTAGATTTGGTAAACAGAAAAGTCTTATATTAATACATTATATCATTATATTAAATTTACTGGTATACAAAGTGCATAGTTAGATAAATTATAATTGTATAAGTATAACATTATTTTTTAATACAGCATTAGTTCTGAAAATAAAAGTCGTATAAAATTATCATAAAAACGAGAGTTATTTAGCTCGTGACGCGAACAGCAGAATTGGGTCACAGAATGTGGCGATGCTGTCCATGTCATGTTAAAAAATGACAAACTAAGTCGTACTTTAAAAATTCATAACTTTAAAACTAAAACAGCTAAAAATATGATTTTGGTGTTATAATTCTGTTAAAAAATTAGCTCTATTCAACTATGCCATTGGTTTATTTTACAAAAATTGTTGAATATTTTACCAAAGTATCTACCTAGCCTAACCTGAACCCTAAATCTATCCCTACTACTAAACCTCTAAAAAATATATTATATATCCCTAAACCTAACCTGAACCCTAAAAAATCACGCTGGGCACTAATAGTGTGAAATAGCCAGAGTGATAACATGACAAGACGACAAGACAAACTAAATTTAAAGTTAACCTTTATTGTAATGTTACTTACGCTTGAGTGATTTTCTTTGTCCTGTTGAAAACTTTGACTTTAAATTGCGTTTAACACCTTGTTTGCAACAGAGCACAATGTATTCATATTTAAGGTGTTCCAAATTGGGATCTTTGGTCTTCAATGACGATCTTTTAGTGAAACACACATTGTGTTTTTTACAAAAATAATTTAATTCTTCTTCAAAAGACGCATAGGCGCATACTATCATAGGTTTCAAGCTTACTGCCATCCTCCATTTTTTATAAAATGAAAGCGCGCCGAACTTGTCGATTATTAAGCCTCTGGTTCGGACAAAGGTTTTTCGATTACTAAGACTATCGGGTCCGAATAGTCATTTTTGTCTAAAGGTACTCATGTACCTATAGCCAGCAGAATACTGTATGAGGGAGAACCAAGACCCACAACCAAGCACTTTCTACCACCAAAACCTTCATTATTTTGTAAATACTGATGACATAGCACTGTTAAGGAAAAGTAGTAAAGATACATCAAAAGACTTTGAATTAGAAGAAGAATCACTACACGCTGGGCTGGAAGTTAACAACCGAAAAAACAAAATACATCATTATGAAAAGAAAAAAAACAGACAGATGAAACCATTAAAAATACCCACACTTTTTAAAAAGTAAATCAATTCAAATACCTAGGATCTTTATTAAATGATAGAAAATAATTACCAACAGAAATAAAAGAAAGAATATAGGCTGGAAACCGGACGTAGGCCTAGGCCTAGTGCATTAGTCAGAGAATACTCAAAAGTAAAAGCATTACAAGACAAAAAAAAAAAAAAGAAAACTATTTATAAAACTTTAATCAGACCAATTGTAACTTACGCAAGGGAAACTTGGTCCCTAACATAAACGACAGAAACCTGCACCACCAACAAATGATGAATATGGGTGGATAATACGAACCAACAAGGAATTGAATAGTCTATATCAGATGACAGAGGAGTGTAGAGGGTACATCACCACAAACCTAGAGGAAACCAGATCAAAGGCAGACCTCGTCTTATATGAATGGATGATGTGGAAAAAGCAATTGGGATTCGAAGCGTGGAAAAGAAAAACATTAGTTAGGTCTGAGTGAAAGGAAGTTGTGAGGCAGGCCAAAGCCCTACAGCCTAAATGGGCGGGAGCGCCACAGGGATGGGACGGGTGGATTGAAAAAAAAAAGGCAGAACAATTAAATTTTGGCTAAATACCTTCTTCAGAATAATTTTAAATTAAAAGCTTAAGTTTTCTCAGAGCACAATCTAGCTTTCTCGGTCTCTCGAAGAAACAATTGAAATTACCCTTTTTAGAGATAAACATTGTCCACCAATAAAAATAAATACGAACTTGCCTTGCTAAATATGGCAAAACCATCATTAAATGCATTCTAAATAAGCATTAAGGAGTCCATGGAGACATCACCTTTTTATGTTTTGTTAAAAATGCACTTTTAAATAGCCTACGTAAATGGACAACTGAAAAAAAAGACAACAAAAAAAAAAAAAAAAAAACAAACAAACAAAAACACACCAAAGATTGTGATTGTGTTTGTTTTTATGTTAATCGGCGGGTATTTAGTATGAGTTTCGTTTTTCGTACTGATAACAGTTTTGTTCTTGGAAACGAAAGAAGTGTAGGCTCGTGACAAGTCTTTAACAGAAACTAGATTTAAACAAAAAAAGAAGTTTAGCAAGCAAGCCAGGGTCTCAAAGGTAAATCGATTGAGATTAATACAGCTGTAAGCTAAGTATTATTTGATAATATTCGCTCTTTGGAATCATCAAAGTGTCTTTGGCTTAAGGTGGTCCATGGGTCAAAAAAAAATTTTCTATGTCTCTTGAATTAAAATTTTTTTTTTTAGTACATACTAACTATACACCAATAGAAAGACAAAAAAACTTAGTAGTTTATTTTAAAAAAAATTTTTTTGACTTTTATTGCAAAAAATATAAAATTGTATACCAATATTGACCGTTACTCAAAATGTATCAACACCAAAAGGTTTCTCAATATCATAATGAAATTTTGCACACTCATTAATAATACAGTTGTTAAAAAAATTACACCCAGCTTACTGCATTAAAATGATTGGAACATCTACAAATGACATATATGTGGGGTCACATAAATTTTTGGCAAAATACAGGGGGTAGCATATGTAAAAAAATTATTTAAAAAGTTCTGCTGGACAGATCTAAAAGAAGAAGGTGTCACTATGTAGATAATATCAATGGTAAGAGGCATGGAAAGTTTAAAGCCTGTACCTATAAAACTTTGCCTCCTGATACATTTGGCATACCTAAAAAATCTGAAAAACATGAAGTTGAGAAAATCGAAGAAGAAGTTTAAAAATGTTTGTTCTTTTAATTTAAGACTACTTGAACAATACAGGGTGCATATATCATGTACATGTACCATTCATAAATGAAAAAACAATATAAAAACACAGATATAAAAGATAGAAAATTAATAGTCGTGTTTTCAAAATATCAACCCCCGACCCAAAAAATTATATAATAATAATAAAAAAATTATATAAAAATTTCTCTTGGACAGATCTTATGGAAGGAGGTGTTATTGTGTAGATAATATCAATGGTAAGAAGCATGGAAAGTTTGAAGCCTGTATCTGTAATACTTTTCTTCCTGATACATTTCGCATTCCTGAAAAATCTGAAAAACGCAAAGTTGAGAAAAACAAAAAATAATTTTTTTTTAAATTAAAGACTACTTGAACAATACAGGATGCATATACCATGGACATGAACCATTCACGAATGAAAAAACAATATAAAAACACAGGTATAAAAAGATTTAAAATTAACAAAGCCGTGTTTTCAAAATGTCAACCTGCGTCCCAAATAAAAATATTATAATAAACAAAAAATAATTTTGAAAGTTCTATTGGACTGATCTTATAGTAGGAGGTGTTATTATGTAGATAATACCAATGGTAAGAAGCATGGAAATTTTGAAGCCTGTAACCATAATACTTTTCCCCGTGATGCATTTGGCATACTTGAAAAATCTGAAAAACGCAAAGTTGAGAAAACCAAAATAATATATTTTTTAAAATCAAAGACTACTTGAACAATATAGGATTCTTATACCATGTGCATATACTATTCATAAATGAAAAATACAATATAAAAACACAGATATAAAATTAATAAAGCCATGTTTTTAAAACCAACCCCTTTTCGTAAATAATATTATGATAATAATATAGAAAATTCTGGAATCATGTGAGGTACGGTATGCAGATATAACACTTTCCCTCCTGAGTGAGCGTACTCCCATCATAGGACACATCAATGTCTACTACCTCTGCAAGTTATCCTTGTAGTTTGGTAGTGATTGATGCAGGGTGATAGTGTAGCATTCTGGTCAAATGTCTTTTGGTGAATGTTTGGTACATTGATTATTTGAAAAAACTTCCCCATACCAGCAAGCCCCAATCCAGTCACTAATGATGCTGCCACAGCTCTTTTGTTGACAACAGTTTTGCCAGTGCATAAAACTGATGTATAAGAAGATGAGATGACAAAGTCACATATATTACAAACCACCTCTAAGAATAATGCAAGTCCAGAACGTTTCTTGTCGTCGCTGCGGAGAATAAAGTGTCCCTCTCTGCATTCAGGGCATGTAAACTTTAAAAAAAGTGGCTGGAGGGCATCTACCTGAATGATGGATGAGGCAGAGAGGCCTAAGGTGTGCTGACATTCAAAAGCATGAAGTTTGGTTTTTGACGCAGATGATGCCACAGAATCTTCACATCTAGAAGCGGGTGGTGGAGCTGGCGACGAAGCGGGTGGTGGAGCTGGCGACAAAGCTGGTGGTGGAGCTGGCGACGAAGCTGGTGACGAAGCTGGTGGTGGAGCTGGCGACGAAGCTGGTGGTGGAGCTGGCGACAAAGCTGGTGGTGAAGCGGGCGACGAAGCTGGTTGTGGAGCTGGTTACGAAGCTGGTGGTGATGTGTGGCCCCTCTTCTGTTTTTCCTGTTCCACTAGTCTCATCATCTGCATTTTCTTTGACTTCTTGGACATGGGTGCCATTATTTTCTATTTAGAACAAAAAAAATTATTATTTATTAGTAGTATTACTAGCATTATAAAAAATAGCATAGGCTTAGGCATTGGTAATACTGGTAAATGTTGTGGAACAAAACACTAAAAAATGGTATATTCGTCAATTTCTATTATTATTTAAAATAAAAAAATAAAAGGGAAACCTTGGCTTATTCCATCCATTCGTTGAAATTCATTTTGATTTATATTATTACCGGTATAACACTAAATAAATGACTGAAATGTTGTCATTGACAACGCAATAAATCAATAAAATTTTAAAACATAAAAACCTAATTTGTCACTCACGTGTATGGACACAAAGGTAATGAACGATAATATTGAACTAGTAGTTATATTAAAATACAATTATCTATCTCAATTTCGTATAATTAGGCATAAAGAACCTTTATTTCTAATCAAAAGCGTACACATGTGCGTTACTCCGTTACTGGCGTAACCGTTAGTAATTATTATTATATGTAGTAAGCCTACTGTACTACTATCTGACTAAACCTAGCTCAAAATTCGCTGGAACACCTAAAAATATTTATTATACATTACATTATACAATAATAAGTTCAACTTACCTTTTCAAAGCAAGAAAATAAGTTCAAATTTGAATTTATTTGACGATAGCAAAAGTAAGGTCGATCGATGGAAACGGGTAACGCTAACTGCACGGAATGATCCGAAGTGAAAAAAATGGGAGTCGGGCAATGCATTGTGGGATAGATTTGTTCAACTACGTCAAATCTAAATTTAGCCGACCAATGATAATTGGTGTTATCTGAAAAATTTAAATCTCGACCAATGAGAAAATTTGTTTGAACGAAAAATGATTCAAAATGTGTAGGGTTTGCAGAACAAAGAGAATCCGCCAGGCTTATTTCTGGACCTTTTAGTGGGCGATACCATTACCGAGTAGATAGGCTAAGCTTTCGATCGATACCAAATATGTCTACATTGCGTTGTAATTATATTATAAAAGCGAAGGGGCGCGTCAGGGGTTTACAGAGCCTGAATTTTGCCCCCGAGGTCAAAATTTGCTCTTACCATCCTACTTTTAATTACATTTTTAACAACTTTAAATTATTTTTTTATGAAAATAGTAAAAACCAAAATGTTCCTAAGATGTTTATCTAGTAAAATTCACCAAAATCTCATTTTTGATAAAAATTATATAAATATCGATATTTTCCCCCGTGGACCACCTTAATCTCGGTAATGCAGACCCAGGTCGGCCTTGTATGTTACATGAACTGAGTATGTTAGAGTCCGTATCCGCTTCCTTCTACTTCTTTCAATTTCAAGTTTAATTTACATAGGACTTAGGCATACATGTTTACCAGAGACCTAATGAAATTCTTAATATTCACTAATAAAAAAAGTGTGATGATTCCTTCCCATTTCATAGATGATAGACTCATTAAATTAATTAATTATATTATAATTTTTCATGAATATTGGCTATTGCTAGATTAGGTACTTCGCCAAAGCAAGGAACACTCCTATAAAATTTGTATCGGAAATAGAGGTCGGCGCAATGAAATCCGAGTTTTTAATTTTTTATGTGCATGTAATTAGAATAAATCAGGCGTCCTTCTGGTCCATAATTAAGGTCAAACTCCGCCCATTCACGTTAGGAGAAATGTTGACCTACATTCCTATTAAGTTATTTTTTTCATTAAAACAACTTTAAGTGAGGAAAATCATATGTTAATATAAGGCATCTTTGCATTAAAAAATTCGGTCTAAATATTCAGGGTATGTTTTTCATAATTATATTTTAATTTTTCATGAATATTGGCTATTGCTAGATTAGGTACTTTGCCGAAGCAAGGAACACTCCTATAAAATTTGTATCGGAAATGGAGGTCGGCGCAATGAAATCCGAGTTTTTAATTTTTTATGTGCATGTAATTAGAATAAATCAGGCGTCCTTCTGGTCCATAATTAAGGTCAAACTCCGCCCATTCACGTTAGGAGAAATGTTGACCTACAGCCTACATTCCTATTAAGTTATTTTTTTCATTAAAACAACTTTAAGTGAGGAAAATCATATGTTAATATAAGGCATCTTTGCATTAAAAAATTCGGTCTAAATATTCAGGGTATGTTTTTCATATTAAATGTAGGTCTGCATAATAAATTGAAGTATATGTGTGCAAAATTTCATTGCGCTAGCTCAATAAACATTTTCTCAATTCTCTTCAACGTTGACCTCATTATGCACAGGTCGCCCAGGCCATTTTGTATTAGTGATCACACCCCCTTTTAAATGGCGGAAGACGCCGATACTTAGCTTAGGAAATATTCAATTATTACCACTATCGACTTCAAAATATTTGATAACTTGTGTTTCAGAATGCATTTGAAAGAGATTTAAACTGGAAGGTTTTAATTTGAGTTTTAAAAACCCGGTAGAGTCCATATTATTAGCTATCAGAATTCTCCGTGTGCAAAAGGTCGTCATGGGCAACCATTCACAGCCCTTGCATAATGGCAGTACTACCTCAGAGTTTCATTCATAAGAGTTTGCCGTGTGCAAAACTATTCAACCATTGGTCAGAGAAAGTTTTAATTAATTAGTCATGTGCCAAAGTTGAAAGTTCAAAATAAGTAGATCCCAAACAGTATTTTAGGGGATGCATTGCCTTATATAGTATAGACTATATAGCTTGGCTTATAGTGGTATAATGGACGCTGTAGATTTGGTAAACAGAAAAGCCTTATATTAATACATAATATTAAATTTACTGGTATACAAAGTGCATAGTTAGATAAATTATAATTGTATAACATTATTTTTTAATACAGCATTAGTTCTGAAAATAAAAGTCGTATAAAATTATCATTAAAACGAGAGTTATTTAGCTCGTGACGCGAACAGCAGAATTGGGTCACAGAATGTGGCGATGCTGTCCATGTTAAAAAATGACAAACTAAGTCGTACTTTAAAAATTCATAACTTTAAAACTACAACAGCTAAAAATATGATTTTGGTGTTATAATTCTGTTAAAAATTAGCTCTATTCAACTATGCCATTGGTGTATTTTACAAAAATTGTTGAATTTTTTACCAAAGCACCTATGCTAGATCTACTTTACTTAACTTAGGCTTATCTTAGTTTAGGTTCTTAGTCTTAGAATATTGTAAGTATTCTATAGGCTTAGTTTAAGGCATTAAGGCAAGGGCTACATCAGTACTGATTAAAATTAATTAGGTACTTATGTGAAAAAAAATAAATAAAAAGTATAAAAATATTTCCATGATTGCAGTTATTAAGTACTTTGGTAAAGCAAGGGAGAGTAATACTTTTTGTGTATCGGAAATGGGAAATAGGGGCAAAAAAAACTGAGTTTTTAATTTTCCGATGTTTGTGTCTATTTATTTATAAATGAGTACTTTTGACATATATTTTAGTTCCGTTTCCAGCCTTTCACATTAGTAGACATCTTGGCCTACATTTTTATTCATTTGGTTGTTTGGATTTTTCAATCGACCTGCATTTTGAAATTCCCCTTTAAATGTAAGGCAAGTTTCACTAAAAAGTTCGTATAGAACAGCGGTTCTCAACCTTTCTATGGCGGCGACCCTTTAATACGGTTCATCGTGTTGTGGCGATCCCCCAGCCACAAAATTATGTTCGTTTATACTTCATACCTATAGAGGATATGTGTTTTCAGGTGGTCTTAGGCGACCCCTGGGAAAGGGTCTTGCGACCCCCAAAGAGGTCGCGACCCACAGGTTGAGAACCGCTGGTATAGAAGTTCAACTTTTATGTCTTTCATATTAAATCTTGCTCTGTATTATCTATCAATGTATATTTGTGTCAATTATCATTAAGTTATGCTCATTTGAGTAAACCGCTATATGGTAATGTTGCTCAGCCCAATTTCGATAAGGAAGTGGCCACGCCCCCTTTTAATGGGAGAAATCGCCGATACTTAAGAAATATTTAATCATTACCACTATTTACATCATAATATTTGATAAATTGTGTTTTAGAATGAATTTAGATGTAATTTAAACAATAATATTTTATTTTGAGGTTTAAAAATCCGGTAGAGTCCATATTATAAATGATCCTAATTTCCCGTGTTTTAAATGTCATGGCCATGCGCATGGGGAGCCATTCACAGTCACTTGCATAATGGCTATAGTAGTGTACTATCTCAGAGTTTTCATTCATAAAAGTTTGCAGTGCGCAAAAACTATTAAACCATTGGTCAGGGAAAGCTTTAATAAATTAGTCATGTGCCAAAGTTGAAAGATCAAATTAAGAAGTTCCCTAACAGTATTTTAGTAATTAGGGCATGCGTTGCCTTATATAGACTAAATAGCATATATCGGTATAGTGGACGCCATTTGGTAAACAGAAAAGCCATATATTAATACATTATATTAAATATACTGACATACATAGTGCATAGTTAGATAACCTACAATTTATATATAATTGTATAACATTTTTTAATACAGCATTAGTTCTAAAAATAAAAGTCTTATAAATTATCATTAAAATGCGAGTTAAATAGCTCGTGACGCAAACAGCGGAATTGGGTTTGAGAATGTGGAGATGCGGCCCATGTTAAAAAGGGGCAAATGAGGGCGTACTTTAAAAATTCATAACTTTAAAACTACAACAGCTAAAAATATGATTTTGCTGTTATAATTCTGTAACAAATTAGCTGTATTCAACTATGCCATTTGTTTATTTTTACAAAATTTTTGAATTTTTTATCAAAGTACCTACAGTTATATAAAGAAAATTTCAAATTAAAAAAATTAAACCAAAATCAACTTTCTAGCTTTAGTACTTTTTGAGCTATGAATTTTTAAAGTTTGGTATTTTTCACGCATGGACTGCACATCTATTTTCAGTTAGCTCTCTTGCTTTATCGGTGTGACTAGATTAAAATGAATGGTAAAAGTAAAATATAGTATGAGTTTGAGCAAATTTAACAAGTTTGACATATTTGAAATATATTATAATATAAATAGAGAATTTAATTAATTACATTCATAATATTGAACATAATTATTTATTGGCTAGGGACCATCCAATAGGCACTTTGGTAACACCAGAGAAACACTGAAAACTGGGTATCGTGATTTTATAATCAAAATGGCGACCTCCACATTTTAATTTACTGAGAGTCTCGTTGTTTACGATTTTTTTGCCAATTATAGCATGCACATTCTATTTCCACCCTCTACTTAGAGTAGACATGTTGTTTTATGCAGACACTTTTGTTCTAAAAAGAATTTGAGGGTCTTAACTTTAAAAATTGAAGGTAAAATAATGGTAACTTTACTCATTCATATTTTTTATATGGAAAATGTGTCATTCTTAACTATAAAGTCATCGGTAGATAACTGCATAAATTGCAACATATAATAAATATGTGAGGTTAGGACACAGTTCAATGGTGAAAAAATGCATACCAAATTTTTGTCACATGTGTCCCAAAATGACCTTTTATCAATAACGATTTTAAAAATGGAAATCCAGCTTATTACTCCATAATAACTCATTCAAAAACAAATATTTTAATAACATAAATATATATTGTTAATTTGAATGACTTGGGGCGTGGGTTAAATAGCATTTATTAGCCTCATTATTATTACAAATAATATATTAAATATAATAGTTTATTTTCCAGTGTATAAGACGACTTTTTAACCCGTAAAAATCTTTTCAAAAGCCAGGGGTCGTCATATACACAGGGGGTCGTCATATACACAGGGGGTCGTCTTATACACGGGGTCGTCTTATAAGCTAGGCCAAATCTAACCCAGCTCACAGCAACAGATTTAACCCTTTGAACCCTTGGCTCCTGGGCCTAAAATACCCAATCCCCTGGGCTCCTGTGAAAAAATGTCCACACACTGACACACAAACAAAATCAAATGATTATAAAATTAAATAAATTTTATTTATTTCAATCTAAATGTGTCTG
Organism: Omphiscola glabra; assembly: GCA_964017045.1. NCBI lineage: Eukaryota > Metazoa > Mollusca > Gastropoda > Lymnaeidae > Omphiscola > Omphiscola glabra. Next base: position 15,872,535 of record OZ024808.1, on the reverse strand, counting down.
TTAGTAGTCCATTAGTATTATAAAATGTATCACAGAAATAAAATTGTCTTAGAAATGTTGTAAAATGTCATAGTAAAAGGTCATTTATACGACCCTGATTTTTCATAAAATCCAAGGCTAGAACTAGGGGGTAGACCTTGTTTAGTTTATTCCCTAACAACACATCGATAGCACTAGAACTAGAAGTTGTAGTCAATCGATCGTCACTATCATTGTCTATTTACTTATTTCACTCCTTTTTCAAATAAATATTATCTAAATTATTTACATTATCATAAAACTACTCTAGTTTGTGTCCTTGAGAAAAGTAATTATTGCATTTTCGCCACTTCTATACATCGAAAAACATTACTAAAAAATAACAAAAACAATGCAACCATGGGCGCGGCCATTACTGTGACCTTTCCCAAGTCACGTGATAAACCCTGAACTCAGTATTTATAGCACATTTTACATACAGACTGTCGATCTATGGTAAGGTATGGGAGACCGATATATCAGTCTGGCGGGTTGTGGATTTTTAAGGCGCAGACCGATAAAGCGGGATCGAGGGTTCAAAGGGTTAAGGCCACTGTATTCTGGTGTACTGGATTCTCGGACAGGCATAATCTGGTACTGAGGCAAAAGACGAAAACTGCACAAAAATTACCTGCAGATCTAAATGCCAAAGTAAATTGTTTCCATGGATATGTAATACAACAGCGCAATAAACATGGCTATGTGTTAAGTAGTATCAGAAATATGGATGAAACTCCAATGAATTTTGATAGGGTTGGAAATAAAACTGTCCATCCAAAAGGTGAAAAAACAATTTTAATTAAAACAACAGGACATGAGAAGTCCAGTTTTAGAGTGGTACTAGCATGCACAGCTGATGGCGCTAAACTGAGACCAATGATTATAACAGTGGTACTAGCATGCACAGCTGATGCAGCTAAACTGAGACCAATGATTATAACAGTGGTACTAGCGTGCACAGATGATGGCGTCAAACTGAGACCAATGATTATAACAGTGGTACTAGCATGCACAGCGGATGACGTCAAACTGAGACCAATGATTATAACAGTGGTACTAGCATGCACAGCTGATGGCGCCAAACTGAGACCAATGATTATAACAGTGGTACTAGCATGCACAGCTGATGGCGCCAAACAGACCAATGATTATAGCAGTGGTACTAGCATGCACAGCTGATGGTGCTAAACTGAGACCAATGATCATAACAGTGGTACTAGCTTGCACAGCTGATGGCGCTAAACTGAGACCAATGATTATAACAGTGGTACTAGCATGCACAGCTGATGGCGCCAAACTGAGACCAATGATTATAACAGTGGTACTAGCATGCACAGCGGATGACGTCAAACTGAGACCAATGATTATAACAGTGGTACTAGCATGCACAGCTGATGGCGTCAAACTGAGACCAATGATTATAACAGTGGTACTAGCATGCACAGCTGATGGCGTCAAACTGAGACCAATGATTGTTTTTAAAAGAAAAACAATGCCGAAACTCAAGTTCCCTGTTGGTTGTTATGTACATGTGAATGAGAAAGGCTGGATGGATTGGATGGAAGAAGAAGGGGTTAAGCTATGGCTTGAAAATGTATGGAGAGTGCGACCAGGTGGACTTATTCAAAAACGTAGTCTACTGGTGTGGGATATGTTCAGGGCTCTTTTAACTCCCAGCACCAAGCAAAGGCTGGCAAGAATAAACACAGAGGCCGCAGTTATTTCTGCATGATTGACATCATTGGTACAGCCTAAACAAGCCATTTAAAGATTGAGAACAGTGTGATGAGTGGATGGTTAACGATGAAAAGTCATTCACAAAAGGAGGAAACATACGTGCTCCACAGTTGGATGTTTTGTGCAAGTTTGTCTTAAAAGCCTTGAATGATATTGGTGCAGTAACAGTAATCAAGTCTTTCAAGAAGTGTGGCATATCAAATTCATTAGATGGTACTGAGGACGACTACTTGTGGCAAGATGAAGAGGAGGCCGAAGCTGAGACCACACTATCTGATATGGAATTAGATCCATACCATGATTGCCTTACAAATGTCATTAGATAGATACTTCTTTTTAAAGTTAGGAATTGTGATGAGTTTTTGCAACAGCAGGTAGAAATTATGGAAAAGGAATTACCATTATTATCCCGATAACAACGGGTCATATATTTTAGTATCTAATAAATAGTCTTCTTATTATTATTGTTGGGATATTTTAAAAATTTATATATCAACAAAATTAATGCATTAAATACAAATAAGTGAGGAGTCAGCATTTAATACATTTTAATTAGGAAAATTATTAAGATTTTAAATTTTTTAGCGGAATTTTAAAAACTTAACTTATATTTTGTGGCTTTATTTAGAAGAACTCATATTTAACTATGTTCCCTGTAAATATTATATTTTGGTCTCATTTTTTAATAAATTTATGGGCATAAAAACAAAAGCAAAATTAGGGTCACGAAATAGTGAAAAAGTGGTTTTAGGTCCTTACTAATAAAATTCATAACTTTTGAAACACTTGAGCTAGTTTGGATAGTAATTATGCTTCTATTAGTTGTATAAATATAAAAATAAACATAAAACATATTTCCATGAAAAAAAATCATAATCTTAATTTTTAAAAAAAGGATTGTTGAAGAATAGATTGCATTTTTTATATCAGGTCGTCACATAATGCAATAGTACAGGGTACTTTAACTGGGCACTAGGGACAGTAACCTGTTGTCATCATTAAGAAACTGGCACTCATAGATAAATTGACCTCTGACGTAACCAGCTCTTGTCAAAGATGTGCCATTGATGAGCCTATTCCAAACATTAAAGGCTGATTTCGTCAGGTTTTTTTTCTCTCAGACAAAGCAACTTTTTTCTCCCCTGGCCATTTTTTTTACCTTGTCTTCAGTTATTTTATCTTTAGATTTTACTAAACAAAACGTATGCCACATTGTAAATGAAATTCTAAATAAGCAAAAGGCAAAAAAAAAGTATTATAAATTATAAACAAAATATTCAAAAATGTATATCAGACATTTTTTTTGGATTACTTTGTTCTTTTCGCATTTTTGATCTCACCAGCCTGATGGAGACTCATATTTGCTTTGTTTTCACCCTCTGTGTCCTCTTGGCTGGACAAGGTAAATCTTAAAGTTTTCTAAATATTACTAGAGATTTTAATAAGGAGCAATGCGTAATGGTTCTAATTTAATCATCTTAGATATGGTATTTATGATATTAAAATAAAATATTAAATGTGGTATTGGCTAGTAGTATTAGTGAACATAATTTCATATTGGAAAGTGGTGAATATAAAGAAAATTAAATATCATATCGCAAATCAGTGGATATTAAGAAAATTAAATGTCATATTGGAAAGTAATGGATATAAAGAAAGTTAAAGGTCATAATGAAAGTATAAATAATTACTTAAACTTTTATTTTCCAGCTAGTGCTAATGAATGTGGTTCAAATATCGATGCTAACACCAGCGGAACTATAACACAACCTGCAAAGCTTCCAGTTCCAGCTTCACCTTGTGTTTTTAACATCACAGCAAATGCACCTGTATTTTTTAAAGTAAAGAATCTAGCACTCCTGGGCAGTGATAAGCTTGTAATTTATGATGTTTTCAATGCTTCTGCTAATGCAACGATTGTCAGCTACCAAGCTGGGGACATTGGTAAGTGAATTTAGCAATAGATTTGTGTAGTTGGCACTTAATTCAAGGATGAAAGCTACTTTACTGTACGTTAATGTATGTCACTGGTTTGTGATAAAATTAGTTTTTTGAAGTTTCTAATTAAATTTATGAAATGATTTGTTGACTTCATACCAAGAACCTTCTAATATTTTCTCTTTGAATGATCTGGGGGTTACATAGTGGCTATTTCTAATGTTTTCTCTATACACATATCTCACCACAAAATGAATATTTACTTTCACTTCCATCACTAATGTCAGGATTTAGTGAATATTTTCTTTGTCTTCCATTGCTAAGTCAGGATTTAGTGAATATTTTCTTTGACTTCCGTCACTAATGTCAGGATTTAGTGAATATTTTCTTTGTGTTTCATCATTAATGTGAGGATTTAGTGAATATTTTCTTTATCTTTCATCACTAATGTCAGGATTTAGTGAATATTGAATATTTTCTTTGACTTCCATCAGTAATGTCAAGATTTAGTGAATATTTTTTTTTATCTTTCATCTCTAATGTCAGGATTTAGTGAATATTTTCTTTGTCTTCCATCAGTAATGTCAGCAATAAGTGTTGAAAATTTTCTTTGTCCTCAACCAAAAGTTTTTAGCCCGTTGTGATTGAATGTCATCCTTGTGGCAAGTCACATAAAAAATTGGATACCGTCCATATCTATCTAGCTTCTGTTGTATTAGTAATTGCCAATGGGATCTATCATCTCAAATTAAATTATTTTATGTGTCAGTGTTCTATCAAAAAAAATGAGAGACATTGTTCTAGGGCAGGGTTTTCCACAGTTGAAATCAAAATATTGATTACAGATTCATTTGATCTGAGTGATCTTTAAAAGATTAATGTCTCACTGAGATGGCATTCTTTGCTTTTGTTCACTACCAGGCTCTATGGAATTTTCTTTCATTTTGTTTTTTTGGCATGGATCTGACAGTTATTTAAAGCTGTGTACTAACTGTTCCCCTCCATCCCATTCATTTCATATTTTCAAAGCATCATACAGGTTTAAACATTAAAAATCCTGAATTTCAGCGCCATTCCCAGTGGTCGCAGGTCTGCAGCAGAACATACTAATTATCTTTACGGCTGTAGAAAATTCAACTTCTAACTGGACCTTGGACTATAGTTTGGGTGAGTAAATGATTCATTGGAACATGTTTAGTCATAGAAAAGCTGATTCAAGTGTGATATGTTAATAATTGATCTCATGGTTTACATACAAGCATGTTAAGTTTGGAGACACTCATGGTACTGTCAAGCATGTCAATAAATAGTACTGTTAGACTTCTAAATACTTTCTATTTCCTCAGAATGTTAACGCGCCTCAACACTTATACAGATAGTTCTAAGTACGCATATACAGATAGTTCTAAGTACACATATACAGTTAGTTCTAAATATGCATATACAGATAGTTCTAAGTAAACATATACAGATAGCTCTAAATATGCATATACAGATAGTTCTAAATATGCATATACAGATAGTTCTAAGTAAACATATACAGATAGCTCTAAATATGCATATACAGATAGTTCTAAATATGCATATACAGTTAGTTCTAAATATGCATATACAGATAGTTCTAAGTAAACATATACAGATAGCTCTATGTTCATATATACAGATAGTTCTAAGTACACATATGCAGATAGTTCTAAGTACACATATACAGATAGTTCTAAGTACACATATACAGATAGTTCTAAGTACACATATACAGATAGTTCTAAGTACGCATGCATACACAGTTAGTTCTAAGTACACATAAACAGATAGTTCTAAGTACACATATACAGATAGCTCTATGTTCATATATACAGATAGTTCTAAGTACACATATACAGATAGTTCTAAGTACACATACACAGATAGTTCTAAGTACACATACACAGATAGTTCTAAGTACACATACACAGATAGTTCCAAGTACACATACACAGATAGTTCTAAGTACACATACACAGATAGTTCTAAGTACACATATACATATAGCTCTATGTTCATATATACAGATAGTTCCAAGTACACATACACAGATAGTTCTAAGTACACATATACAGATAGTTCTAAGTACACATATACAGATAGTTCTAAGTACACATATACAGATAGTTCTAAGTACGCATGCATACAGTTAGTTCTAAGTACACATACACAGATAGTTCTAAGTACACATATACAGATAGCTCTATGTTCATATATACAGATAGTTCTAAGTACATATATACAGATAGTTCTAAGTACACATACACAGATAGTTCTAAGTACACATACACAGATAGTTCTAAGTACACATACACAGATAGTTCCAAGTACACATACACAGATAGTTCCAAGTACACATACACAGATAGTTCTAAGTACACATACACAGATAGTTCTAAGTACACATATACATATAGCTCTATGTTCATATATACAGATAGTTCCAAGTACACATACACAGATAGTTCTAAGTACACATACACAGATAGTTCTAAGTACACATATACATATAGCTCTATGTTCATATATACAGATAGTTCTAAGTACACATACACAGATAGTTCCAAGTACACATACACAGATAGTTCCAAGTACACATACACAGATAGTTCCAAGTACACATACACAGATAGTTCCAAGTACACATACACAGATAGTTCCAAGTACACATACACAGATAGTTCCAAGTACACATACACAGATAGTTCCAAGTACACATACACAGATAGTTCCAAGTACACATACACAGATAGTTCCAAGTACACATACACAGATAGTTCTAAGTACACATGCACAGATAGTTCTGTCAGGCTTACTTTCCTGTAGATAGAATTATCATCAAATATTAAGTATCATTTACTAATAATATTTTATTTTATTAAAGAGTGGGCACAACAGATAAGAGTTTTTTTTTTTTATCAGGTGGAGAAATAATTGCTGTCCTGATGGTCATGTAGCTACTTGTATAGTCACATTGCCTTTCTTCTCCCACAGACTGTACAGTGGACATTTCCAATGACTGGTCCCACAAAGTAGACTCTCCAAAGTTTCTGGTCACTCCCCAGAAAAGCTTCACTTGCACATATAGTGTAACATGTAGCCTCCCATCAGATCGAATAGCTGCCCTGTCCTTTCTCTCTCTGTCAGTCTTCAATAACTCCAGACTGAGCCTCAGCAGTGGAAATAACAACAGTGTCAGTTTTACAAGTAAGTTATTCTCTCTCTATGTCACTAAATCTCACTCATTATGCACGGCTTTGTAATTTCTGAAATTAATTCATATTGCCTGAACAAAGGGGAGGAACTCAGTCTTTAAATTTATTTATATTATTAAAATAGTTTCTTCAACTTAGATTAAAAATGAAACAAGATAAGAACGTCTGGTTGTCGTTATGAAATCACGCAGCAGAAAAGTGATGTAATTGCAATTTTAAAGTAACGAGAGAGGTGTTTCTAGGTGCGTTCGTATGCAACTGTCACAAGCCACCTATAATACATTTAGTCGCAACCGTATGAAATGAGCTCAAACTTGACAGGTAAGTTTTGTGTAAGAGGCTTGTCAATGTCACTGAATCTCACCATGGGAGTTAACCATGTACGTAGATGACTGCAAATTTAATGCCTTAAGGTTATGGTTTGTGTGGTATCAGTTATCCTAAGAATTAGTTCCCAATGGAATGAGATGCAGTTTCATTTTAGCCAACTCTTTAGATATATAATTTTGAAACTAGTTAGTTGTCTCAGTATGATGATCTTGTTGTAGATACAGTAGCTTTCCAAATAGATTCATGGACAGTGGTTGTTTGGATTTTTTCTCATCTGTTATATTTTTGCTTAAATGAAATATGTTTTTAACTGGTTTGGGTGCAATAAGAATGCATACAATTCATCAATGTGCATTCAGGGCATTGTCTCTTTGGTTTGTTTCATTTCACATGGCATCATGAAGGTTTTAACTCAGCTTCCTAGAACATGCATGGCAACCTATGGAAATAATGACTCTGTTAACAGACTCACTGAACCTTGTAACAGACTCGCTGAACCCTGTACACAGACTTACTAAAACTTGTACTCAGACTCACTGAACCTTGTAACAGACTCACTGAACCTTGTACTCAGACTCACTGAACCTTGTAACAGAATCACTGAACCCTGTACACAGACTCACTAAAACTTGTACTCAGACTCACTGAACCTTGTACACAGACTCACTAAAAAGTGTACTCAGACTCACTGAACCTTGTACACAGAATCACTGAAACTTGTACACATACTCACTGAACCTTGTACACAGACTCACTAAAAAGTGTACTCAGACTCATTGAACCTTGTACACAGACTTACTAAATTCCATACACAGACTCACTAAACCCTGTATACAGACTTACAAAATTCCATACACATACTCAATAAACACAGTAAAACATAAGACACAGGAGTTTTATTACTACTCATATAATTATTTTAAATCAGTTTTGGTTTTTGCATAATTGTCATATAACAAAAAAATGTCCTGTGTTGATTTTAATTTCAACACAACTTGGTCTGTTTCTACCATTAGTTTGTATACAAGTCAAGAGAATGACCCCACAAAGTCTGCACTGATGTGCGGCAATGGCAGCAAATATTTTTTTCCTGAAAGTGTTTGCATTTTTGCAGTAAAACGTCATTTCTGATCACTCATTTCTCATCGCCAGTCTAAAAGTAGAAATCACATGTCTTTGACATGCATGCATTTGATGTGCTGTTAGCTTCTACCATTGAAATGGAATGTTTACAGGGAGAATGTATCAGAAACTAGAAGAAAATAACATTTTAAATAGCTACTGAAAGAGGATGTATACAGCTTCAATAATTAAATAGATAATCCAAACAAAGCATATTCTACATGCTTTTGGCGTAAGTTGGGTTTGTGAAAACACATTAAAACTATATGAAGGTCACTTTAAGGTGTAAAACAAAAGTTTAGCAAAATATATGTTTAGATTACCCTAGTGAACCGCATAAAAAATTGTGTAAAGGATAAAGATACAAATTACTTGATGCTCGTTGGATTGTGTTTATGGAAATGACCCTTCATTGAACCGACGAAATGACTCACCCTCCGAGTCCAGGTCATTGACGTCCAGCCACACATGTTTCTGATCCTTTTCTCCACCAGTCTCGACTGTGTCACCGCTGGTCGATTTCTGATGGCCAGAGCCGCGTCTCTGACTGCTCAGATTAACAACATTTACTGGTCTCGGGAGGCTGGGTTGAGTTTGTGATGCCACCATGGGCATTGGCTCAACGTTAACACCGGGCTGCACAAGGATACAGTAGAAAGGCTGTGCTTGGAGTAAGCTTGTGTCAGTGATTGATACAATGGGGGGCTGGTTGGAGGGCTGCAAGGTCTCCTTAGTACCTCTATAATACAGTTGGTTGCTTTGAGGCAAGCTGTGCCAGGTGGTTTGGGTTCCGAGAATGGAGTTGGAATGCGGGATGAACCCGACTGGAATAAGTTGCACAAAATGATTAGATGGCTGCTGTTTGGTGGACTCATCGTTCTCAGTAGGCGAGTCAAGGTTGGGCTGAGTGAACCTGCAAGTTCTTGTTGCCGTGCTAGAGATCTTTTTGTCATATGAGTCACTGCTGGATGGGTGTAACGTTCGTCTCTCATTGTCATTTAACTCATGGCTGGATGAATGTAAAGTTGAGCGCATATTCTCATACGTCTTCTGCTCTGGGAACCCAAATGTGCTTATCATATCAGGTCTTTGCCACCTTTCACGACCACTCGACTGATTTGTTTGGTGGGATGAAAAGCGGTGATAATGCCTTCTCTCATTCACTTCTCTGCCGATCATCTCCGTTTTTGAGACGTACTTTAACTGATTGAGTGGACCGACCTGTAGCTTGTGAAAAAATAATGTGCTCTCCAGGAAGAGGATGAGAGAGAGTCTCTGCAGGTCCCACTGGGCATCCCTGTGGTCCGACACACTGTTGCACGTCTTGGACATCATGGCGATGAGAGAGTTGATGAGCAGCAAGTATGTGATCAGGATGAACATTACGTAGAGAATCACTGCCAGCCACAGCTCCCTGGCTTCATACAGGAGATCGATGTCCCCGAGACCGAGCATCAAGTTGAACATGGTCAGCAGCGTTGACCAGATGTCCTGGAACTCTTTTCTCTCTGGCTCTGTCCTGATGGTGATGTACATAGCCAGGGAGAACGAAAACAGTTCCAGTAATATAATAGAGCAGGAGCGAGGCAGATCTCCAGACAGGACTTTCTGAAACATGACAGTGTAGAAAGAGAATTTTTTCACCGATCGCAAGAAGAACGTGAGAAACCACCATCCTATGAGTAAAGCCAGCAGCAGTGGGATTTGGTTGTCCACGCCCGTCTTGTACAGGATGCAGTCTAGGATGAGACTGATTGAGAAGATGATGAGCGTAGTTCTGTACCAGGCGTTGTGGTGAGGCAGACGCCAGTACCACCATTGCCTGAGGTAGAGCGACCGCCTCAACTCGAACAAGATAATGAAGGCGGCGTACACCACGTGGACGTAGATGGAAATATCAGTAAACGCTCTGTGCTGCTGGTGTGTCGTGTTGCCGAGGCCATTTGTCATGGTGGTGTTGAGGCCATTTGTCGTGGTGTTGACTCCAGCGATGTCGCTGTTGATAACTTTTGTTTTGAAAACAGCATACGTGCTGAGTAACACTGTGAAGGACAGGTGGAATAAGGCCCACGTGTAATGGATCTTTCTGTACCAAATCCATTTTTTCCTGATGATATCCTTCACCACATCAACATTAACCAAGCCATGGGCCTGCTTGACGCTGCGGGAACATATTATCTCCAACACTGACAAGGGCCGACGACTCTGGAAGCGCGCCTTTAGACTACAGACTTGAGGGTAGCCACCCTTCAGCTCCGCTTTCAGTTTCTCGAATTCTGACTTTTGCTGTGTCATGGGGTCGATCTCAGTGACGTCATAGCGATGCGTGTCCATGACCCCGTCGTGGCTTTCCAGCACGCGGTAGACTCTATCCAACCTGAGGATCGCGGAGAAGGTCTCCAGCTGGCCGAGGTGCGCAGCAAGTTTGAGTGCGGACATTTTGTCACGGTTGGCCTTGTACCAGATGGCACGCGGGTCCTCTCGGGGGCGACTTGTCTGACAATCTCTAAGCTTGTCGTGTAGGAAATGCAACATGTTGACAACTTTCGAGGTTTTCTCTCTTCGAACACCAGCAAATTTGATCAAAGTGTGAATCAGCGTGTCGCCATTGCTGTTTTGTCTGCTGATGCGGTCACCTTTGTCCAGTAAAAACGAGACCATTTGCTCGTTGAATGTAAGGGCGGCCACCGATAACGGGAACTGACCCATCAGTACGGTGTCGTTGAACTTTGAACCTGTTGCACGGGACGCGAATAATTGCTCCTGTTTGTCAGCGCCCGCGTATTCTATTATTAGCTCGCTGGCACGGTCGTTTCCTTTGCTGAGTGTGATGTGAAGGGCAGTCTGGCCCAGCCAGTCCCCTGTCCTTGCCACTGTGACCAGACCAGGGCATCCAGTAACGAGCTTCTGAAGGAGGTCGGTGTCCTCTTGGTACAAGGCGGCGGTGTGGAGGAGTGTGTCCTCTGTGCCCCTCTCGCCGTGTGTGCCGCCTGTGTATTGTTCCTTGTTGGTTTGACGGTAATTGAGCAGTGCGCCGCCGTTGTCCCGACTGAAGAGTTCGTCCAGTATTTTAATGGCGTCAGCGTTACCCTGAGACCCTTTCTTGATGTTGTCGTGGAGGTCGTTGAGGAGTTTGTATGTGTTCCCCACATCTTCCACGATCTTCTTCGACTGGACCACACTACTGGGTTTGTCCCCCACAGCTTCCACGATCTTCTTCGTCTGGACCACACTACTGGGTTTGTCCCCCACAGCTTCCACGATCTTCTTCGTCTGGACCACACTACTGGGTTTGTCCCCCACAGCTTCCACGATCTTCTTCGTCTGGACCACACTACTGGGTTTGTCCCCCACGGACCTAATCTTATTTCTTTTTGTCATCTTCACCGGCTTTATCTTGTTTGCATACTTGATTCACGGTCGCGTGATGGCTTTTCTCGCCAACACTTCAAAGATCTGTTTCATCCTTTTGGATCATGTTTAGTTCTTGTAAGCATACACGTTGTTTAGATTCTCTAAATGTGTGTCCTCGGAACTACACCATCACGCGTCGCGTGGCGAGCTTCCCTTGCAGTGTGTGCTTGGCATCAAGTCGCCGTGGCACTCCGCTGTTGGAGAATCTGCGGAGTGAATGATACAAACTGTTTTATTTACAGACCCCGAATAGTAAAGACATCAAATTAAATGAATTAACCTATATTTTCCTGTTCGTTATTATTATTAGAATACTCTCACCAATTCTCGACGCAGTTCCCTTTAATAAAATAAAAGTCGTGTATTATGGCATATGCTCCTTACGTTAATTGACTTAAATTGGAAAAAAATAATAATTAGAATACCCCCCCCCCCCCCAAATAATAATAATAAAATTAAAAACAATACATTACTTGATCTTTTATTTCTGTCAGTAAAAGGCTCATATTGAAATTTGATAGAAATACACTAGTAATAGTATAGTTAGCCACTGTCTTTGAATATCGGAGCTTATCCAAAAAAATAAAGGTACTTTATCTTTGTACAAGCACGTACCTGATTTCACCTTGGGCTTACAGATTATACTTTACTGAATTTACTGGAAAACTTATATTTATATTGATTTCTTTTCATGCTCTGTTGTATTCACCCTTCCCTTATCTCTTTCTATACCGGTTTATATGTACATATATTGAGAGATACCGGTCTTAGACCCCCCCCCCCCCCCTTCCGGACAACACAGTAATAATGTAAAAGGCCACCACGTTACATTTCAAATAAGCCAATTTGAATAAACCCAAATCCGAGTCGCCTCAAGGCCATACGAGCACGTGATACCGACGAGGTGAAGAAATGGCTAATGATAACAAGAGGTTACAGGCGAGGTCACGACCAGGGACAAGATCCCTCCATTGCACCCTGGAGGTGGGGCGGGGGGGGGCAAGGATGACTTTATCCAATAAGACGAGTGTGTTCTAATTATAACAACCGCATACTAAATACTAACGATACATTGAAAGCCTATGAGTACTTTAACCCCCCGCTCCCTGGCCCCACACAAAGCCAGCCAATGGTTACCTGTGAAAGTCTACGATGGTCACTAAATGGTCCTGCAACCCCCCTCCCCCCACCCTCCCCACCCATTTTTTATTTGAGGAAAAGAGCAGCCAGTGGTTACGTGTGATGGTCAACGGCAGTCATTACAACAGACTCCAGGTCATTATAACAGTCTCCAGGTCATTATAACAGTCTCCAGGTCATTATAACAGACTCCAACTAGTTAAGACATCAAATTAAATCAATTATACAAAAACGGAAAGAACACCTGCCCGAATACACGTCGACTCATGTACCCGGGTACCCGACGGAACAGACGACTTTGTGTGTTGTCTAATTATCTACCGATTTAATGGCATTGTTGTCGCTGATTGTTTCATCATCTGAACTTTCTAGTCTTAGTAAACTGAGCAGTTGTCGCTCATTGTCTCATCATCTGAACTTTCTAGTCTTAGTAAACTGAGCATGTTGTCGCTCATTGTCTCATCATCTGAACTTTCTAGTCTTAGTAAACTGAGCAGTTGTCGCTCATTGTCTCATCATCTGAACTTTCTAGTCTTAGTAAACTGAGCAGTTGTCGCTCATTGTCTCATCATCTGAACTTTCTAGTCTTAGTAAACTGAGCATGTTGTCGCTCATTGTCTCATCATCTGAACTTTCTAGTCTTAGTAAACTGAGCAGTTGTCGCTCATTGTCTCATCATCTGAACTTTCTAGTCTTAGTAAACTGAGCAGTTGTCGCTCATTGTCTCATCATCTGAACTTTCTAGTCTTAGTAAACTGAGCATGTTGTCGCTCATTGTCTCATCATCTGAACTTTCTAGTCTTAGTAAACTGAGCAGTTGTCGCTCATTGTCTCATCATCTGAACTTTCTAGTCTTAGTAAACTGAGCAGTTGTCGCTCATTGTCTCATCATCTGTACTTTCTAGTCTTAGTAAACTGAGCAGTTGTCGCTCATTGTCTCATCATCTGAACTTTCTAGTCTTAGTAAACTGAGCATGTTGTCGCTGATTGTTTCAACATCTGAACTTTCTAGTCCAATAAACTGAGCATGTTGTCGCTGATTGTCTCATCATCTGAACTTTCTAGTCTAATAAACTGAGCATGTACATTTCAGCAGACGAATGTAGTTAAGCTTGCTGGAAACCCCTCACCTCAGTTCCGAACTAGCAACATACGTGACAGTCCTTCTGGCGAGCCACAGTCCGGCTTAGTATACAGATGCTAGTGCAGTGGTTCTCAACCTTCCTAATGCCACGACCCTTTAATACAGTTCCTCGTGTTGTGGAGACCCCCAGCCACAAAATTATTTCCGTTGCTACTTCATAACTTTAGAGTAAATGTGTTTTCCGATGGTCTTAGGTGAACCCTGTAAAAGGGATCGTGACCCACGGGTTGAGAACCGCTGTGCTAGTGGGCGGCGACATCGGTCGCTAATGGCTGTAGATCAGCGGTTCTCAACCCGTGGGTCGCGACCACTTCGGGGGTCGAACCAACATTTCCCAGGTGTCGCCTAAGACAACAGAAAACACATATACTCTAGTTAGGAAGTAGCTAAGAAAATATTTTGTGGTTGGGGGTCGCCACAACATGAGGGACTGTATTGAGGGATCGCGGCATTAGAAAGTTTGAGAACCACTGCTGTAGATGGTCAAACTAACAACATTCTCATTGTAAATTTGATTGTTTAAGAAAAAAATAGATTTTAAATATAATTTATTAATGTCGGGTTCATGACGGATTACCCGGGCAGTTAGCCTCGGGTGTGTACCTTTGACAACCGTGGTCATCAAATGACCACGGTCCGGCTCCTCAGCCAGCCTAATACTAATTCTATCTCTGTGACACCGTTCACTGGCATCTGGTCAAGGGAATCCTGGACGGCCAGGGGACGGGCTCCACGTAGTCTGGCACTTGACTCAACCCTACAGAGCAATCTCAACGTAAAAATACTCATTATGGAAGGTCGTAGGTCAACTGCACACACACACACATAATTGATATATTATCGCACTGTACTGTTAAAGGAACCGTGCAAACCCAATTTACCTACGCTAGCTAATTTTAGCGTATTTGCCACGCCACGCTGGCAGAGGCGATTTCAATGACTTGTGTGTGTGTGTGTGTGGGGGGGGGTGGGTGTCATGTCCGCACTTCGAATGCATAAAGTAAGGTAAACAACACTTTCCAATTTAGATAGAGGGGAGTGGTGGTGGTGGTAGTGGTTAGTGCATGCTAACGTTAACACGGATTTTTCTCTAAACTCTAGAAACTCAGTGGAAAAATCTTATTTCGTCAAACAACCGGGTCATTGTGTCTACTACATGTACATGGTTTACTGGTCATTGCGACTACTCCATGCCCACGACTTACGCCTCCCTCGTCGTTTTGTCTCCTTCGTGTACATGACTTATGCCTCGCCAGTCATGTTGTCTACTTTGTGTACATGACTTACGCCCCACTGGTCATTTTGTCTATTTCATATACATGTTAAACCTCATTTTTATTTTGTCTACCTTATGTACATGCCTTATGCCTCACTGGTCATTTTGTCTACCTTATCTACATGACGTATGCCTCACTGGTCATTTATGATTTACGCCTCCCTGGTCATTACGTCTGTTTTGTAACACGTCCAATTAGTCACAGTACTGTATCTACTACCTACGTCCAACCGGTCACTATGTCTACACCAAAGACTTACCTTGATTGAAATAAAGTCCCCGTGTCGACATTGGAGCAAGGACTCACTTTGACTTCTTGACATAGGCACATGAACAGATGGCCATGGCTGATGGCCACTTCGATGTGTTCATGAAAGGTGCACTCTTGTTAAAGGCCCTTACACCTCACAGGCGTGTCTGTGTGACTTTTTACCCCGGGTAAGGGCGGGCGTACTGCATCCAACGATCTCCCAACACTTTCAAAGGGGATGTGCCAGATCAATACTATTGATCTGTTTTACAATTATTGAGCAGCAGAGTTCGATTTGTCGGCCTGGGTCCATTCGTGGAAACCGCCTGGCCTTCGAAAGGGGTTGGGGTGTTGAGAATTAGAGGGAGAACTGTTGTATGGTTGTGTGGAACATCATCAAGTGTAATACAGAGAGAACAATGTAAGGTAGGTAGAGAGTGATAGAGGGCTGCCAGACAAATAAGGGCGGATATAGAAATGAAATGAGGAGTGAAAAAGTCAACAGGAAGAATAAATAGTCATTTGAAGAGATGAGTGGATATGGAAGAAGATAATCGGAGTAAGAACAAGACAAACATTGGGGGGGGGGAGGGAGAAAGGTTAAGGGTCAAGAAAGAGGAGAGGAAACAAGAGGGAGTTGGAATTATAAGATTAGGAAGGGGGCGGGGTGCTTAAAAGCCATTCATGGAAACTATTGATTTCTTTCCCTATTGATCCGATTGGCTGTAAGCACTGTCACTAGTACTTGGTGTTTGTGTACCTAGAGTGGCTGTAAGCACTGTCACTAGTGCTTGGTGTTTGTGTACCTAGTGTGGCTGTAAGCACTGTCACTAGTGCTTGGTGTTTGTGTACCTAGTGTGGCTGTAAGCACTGTCACTAGTGCTTGGTGTTTGTGTACCTAGTGTGGCTGTTAGCACTGTCACTAGTGCTTGGTGTTTGTGTACCTACAGTGGCTGTAAGTACTGTCACTACTGCTTGGTGTTTGTGTACCTAGTGTGGCTGTAAGCACTGTCACTACTGCTTGGTGTTTGTGTACCTACAGTGGCTGTAAGCACTGTCACTAGTGCTTGGTGTTTATTTACCTAGAGTGGCTGTAAGCACTGTCACTAGTGCTTGGTGTTTGTGTACCTAGTGTGGCTGTTAGCACTGTCACTAGTACTTGGTGTTTGTGTACCTAGAGTGGCTGTAAGCACTGTCACTAGTGCTTGGTGTTTGTGTACCTAGTGTGGCTGTAAGCACTGTCACTACTGCTTGGTGTTTGTGTACCTACAGTGGCTGTAAGCACTGTCACTAGTGCTTGGTGTTTGTGTACCTAATGTGGCTGTAAGCACTGTCACTACTGCTTGGTGTTTGTGTACCTAGAGTGGCTGTAAGCACTGTCACTAGTGCTTGGTGTTTGTGTACCTAGTGTGGCTGTAAGCACTGTCACTACTGCTTGGTGTTTGTGTACCTAGTGTGGCTGTAAGCACTGACACTAGTGCTTGGTGTTTGTGTACCTACAGTGGCTGTAAGCACTGTCACTAGTGCTTGGTGTTTGTGTACCTAGAGTGGCTGTAAGCACTGTCACTAGTGCTTGGTGTTTGTGTACCTAGTGTGGCTGTAAGCACTGTCACTAGTGCTTGGTGTTTGTGTACCTAGAGTGGCTGTAAGCACTGTCACTAGTGCTTGGTGTTTGTGTACCTACAGTGGCTGTAAGCACTGTCACTAGTGCTTGGTGTTTGTGTACCTAATGTGGCTGTAAGCACTGTCACTACTGCTTGGTGTTTGTGTACCTACAGTGGCTGTAAGCACTGTCACTAGTGCTTGGTGTTTGTGTACCTAGTGTGGCTGTAAGCACTGTCGCTACTGCTTGGTGTTTGTGTACCTAGTGTGGCTGTAAGCACTGACACTAGTGCTTGGTGTTTGTGTACCTAGTGTGGCTGTAAGCACTGTCACTACTGCTTGGTGTTTGTGTACCTACAGTGGCTGTAAGCACTGTCACTACTGCTTGGTGTTTGTGTACCTAGTGTGGCTGTAAGCACTGTCACTAGTGCTTGGTGTTTGTGTACCTAGTGTGGCTGTAAACACTGTCACTAGTGCTTGGTGTTTGTGTACCTACAGTGGCTGTAAGCACTGTCACTAGTGCTTGGTTTTTATGTACCTAGAGTGGCTGTAAGCACTGTCACTAGTGCTTGGTGTTTGTGTACCTAGTGTGGCTGTAAGCACTGTCACTAGTGCTTGGTGTTTGTGTACCTACAGTGGCTGTAAGCACTGTCACTAGTGCTTGGTGTTTGTGTACCTAGTGTGGCTGTTAGCACTGTCACTAGTGCTTGGTGTTTGTGTACCTACAGTGGCTGTAAGCACTGTCACTAATGCTTGGTGTTTGTGTACCTAGTGTGGCTGTAAGCACTGTCACTACTGCTTGGTGTTTGTGTACCTACAGTGGCTGTAAGCACTGTCACTAGTGCTTGGTGTTTGTGTACCTAGTGTGGCTGTAAGCACTGTCACTACTGCTTGGTGTTTGTGTACCTAGTGTGGCTGTAAGTACTGTCACTACTGCTTGGTGTTTGTGTACCTAGTTTGGCTGTAAGCACTGTCACTACTGCTTGGTGTTTATGTACCTAGAGTGGCTCTAAGCACTGTCACTAGTGCTTGGTGTTTGTGTACCTACAGTGGCTGTAAGCACTGTCACTAGTGCTTGGTGTTTGTTTACCTAGTGTGGCTGTAAGCACTGTCACTACTGCTTTCAGTGTCTGTGTACCTAGTGTGGCTGTAAGCACTGTCACTACTGCTTTCAGTGTCTGTGTACCTAGTGTGGCTGTAAGCACTGTCACTAGCGCTTGGTGTTTGTGTACCTAGTGTGGCTGTAAGCACTGTCACTACTGCTTGGTGTCTGTGTACCGAGTGTGGCTGTAAGCACTGTCACTAGTGCTTGGTGTCTGTGTACCTAGTGTGGCTGTAAGCACTTACATTTGCTTTGTATTGTGTACCTAAAACGGCTGTAAGCACTGTAAGTTGAATTGGTGTTTGTGTACCTAGTGTGGCTGTAAGCATTGTCACTACTGCTTGGGGTTTGTGTACCTAGATTGGCTGTAAGCACTGTCACTACTGCTTGGTGTTGTGTACCTAGTGTGGCTGTAAGCACTGTCAATTGAATTGGTGTTTTTGTACCTAATATGGCTGTAAGCACTACCACTGTCACTAGTGCTTGGTGTTTGTGTACCTAGTGTGGCTGTAAGCAGTCACAACTGAAACAAATCAACATTGATTCCAGTGGTTGGGGGATGTTTCTTGCCTGCCCCACAAAACCTGTGAAGTGTTTCCCAAAGTTGTGGTCTGCCTACCCTCAGGAACTGTGTGCCTTATGTTGCCTGTCCCTACAACATGGGCCAAGAAACTGGAAATATACGTTTAAGCTTTACTTGTTTCAAATTATAGAGGGCTGACAGGGCTCTGGGTACCTGAGAACCAACTCTGCCAAGCTCTACAATGTTTACATTTGTCAAACTTGATGACTGACATTGTCTCCCCATCTTCTTTCAGATACCTCAAGTGGTGAAGACTTCTTTGCTGAAGGTACTAAGCCAGTGCGTTTAGTCTTCCAGGTGGACACTGCTGGAGCTCAGGGCTTTTCTATCTTTGTTGAACCAGTTGTTAATGGTAAGACCCCACTTAAGTGAAACCCCTAGCATTAGTTAAACCAAGAACCTAGCTGTTACAGTTGTTAAACCAAGAACCTAGCTGTTACAGTAGTTAAATCAAGAACCTAGCTGTTACATTAGTCAAACCAAGAACCTAGCTGTTACAGTTGTTAAATCAAGAACCTAGCTGTTGCAGTTGTTAAACCAAGAACCTAGCTGTTACAGTTGTTAAACCAAGAACCTAGCTGTTACAGTTGTTCAATCAAGAACCTAGCTGTTACAGTTGTTAAATCAAGAACCTAGCTGTTACAGTCGTTAAATCAAGAACCTAGCTGTTACAGTTGTTAAACCAAGAACCTAGCTGTTACAGTTGTCAAACCAAGAACCTAGCTGTTACAGTGTCAAATCAAGAACCTAGCTGTTACAGTTGTCAAACCAAGAACCTAGCTGTTACAGTTGTTAAACCAAGAACCTAGCTGTTACAGTAGTTAAATCAAGAACCTAGCTGTTACAGTTGTCAAACCAAGAACCTAGCTGTTACAGTTGTCAAACCAAGAACCTAGCTGTTACAGTTGTTAAATCAAGAACCTAGCTGTTACAGTTGTCAAACCAAGAACCTAGCTGTTACAGTTGTCAAACCAAGAACCTAGCTGTTACAGTTGTCAAACCAAGAACCTAGCTGTTACAGTTGTCAACAGTTGTCAAATCAAGAACCTAACTGTTACAGTTGTTAAACCAAGAATCTAGCTGTTACAGTTGTCAAACCAAGAACCTAGCTGTTACAGTTGTCAAACCAAGAACCTAGCTGTTACAGTTGTCAAACCAAGAACCTAGCTGTTACAGTTGTCAAATCAAGAACATAGCTGTTACAGTTGTTAAACCAAGAACCTAGCTGTTACAGTTGTCAAATCAAGAACCTAGCTGTTACAGTTGTTAAATCAAGAATCTAACTGTTACAGTTGTCAAATCAAGAACCTAGCTGTCACAGTTGTCAAACCAAGAACCTAGCTGTGACAGGATTAAAATCAAGAACCTAAGTGTTGCAGTAGTAAATTCAAGAATCTAACTGTTACAGTAGTAAAGTCAAGAAACTAAATGCTACAGCAGTAAAATAAAATAACTACATGTTACAGTTGTTTAATCAAGAAGCCAGCAGTAGCTTATCTTATACACAGATTATTACACACCTAGGGTGGTCTTCAATTAAAAAAATAAATAAAATATTGCCAGATGTACTTTTGCCTCTCAGATAAATCAGGTTTGTGCTACTTTTCCAGGCCCGATTATATTGCCAGATATTTTTTTTAGACCCGATAAATTGATATTTTAAGTATCAGTTGTGTGGCTTTTTTTTGGTGGTGATGGGGAAAAGTAATCAATGAAGTTGGAACAAACTATTTGAATTTGAAACATAATTTTCACTGAAATGCACACATTAAAAAAAAAAATCTAACAAACTCTTGTAAATTTTGAATCATTTGTAACTATTATCCTCTTTAAAATGTATATTGTTATATTGTTTTG